>JAXQQM020072155.1:0-25124 GCA_034641835.2 Pinus albicaulis | reverse complement strand
TATATAGATAAAATATGCACACAGAATTGAAAGAAGGAGTTGTAGCTCTCAGGTGTGGCCTGCACCTGGAGACTACACTCAGAACAGAGAGAGAACTCTTGTAAACTCTACATTCATGAATGAAAGATTACATCATTAAGTACAATACTAGAAGTTAGGAAGTTGCAACCAAACCCCTAATCTCTAGGAACTAATCCTAAACTAAGGAGATACGTTACAACTTATGTAACCTTTTCTCCATTAATATAAAAATAATATAATTATTTTCAACTCCCCCCCTTAATGGAGAAAGGATTATCTTGAACTCCTAGCATCCTTCTAAACAATTCAAACTTCACACGTGCAAGAGGCTTTGTAAAAATATCAGCCACATTGTCACAAGTTTTACAATATTCAACAATAATCTCTTTTGACTGTAGTTTCTCTCTGACAAAATGGAACTAAGTGTCTATATGTTTGGTATTTTTATGGAACACTGGATTGTATGCCAATTTAATAGTGCTCTGGTTGTCGCTTTTGATGGAAGTGGAATTCTTCTGTTCTTCTCCTGCATCATTGAGAAGCCTTCTCAACCAGATTGCTTCACACGTCGCTGCACACAATGCTTGATACTCAGCTGTAACACCTCCAGTTTTGAATTTTTTTTTTTTTTTCAAAACATAATATAAATCCAGGCTATATAGACTTGCATACTTTTCCAAAATCTCACCTAACATATAAATATATCTTACACACATACCTTTGCATCCACCCATATATTCAACACCTAGATCTTTGGATCCCATGTATATATATATATATATATATATATATATTACCTTCATATAGATAATACACCTCTTGTTAATGTCAGTGAATCCACATATATATATATATATGTATCAATATTTATATATACCACATATATATCTACACCCTTTCTAATAATGTTGCATTGAATGTACACATATATATGTTTCTTATATACATCGGTAACACCTATTTCGAATCATGTAATATAACACTTAAAACTAAACACGCCATATGAGATGTTAACCTCATCCCCTCGTAAAAGATCATCACTGCTTATCATCGAAGGTTGCATATTCTAAAATTGTTATATTTCTATTTTACCTCTCATGATATAAGGTTTTTGTATCTTCACTCAACTTCTCATAACTGAAGTTTATTATATTTGTATTTGCATCTATAAAATCAGTGAGGGTCTATATAGGGGAGATTATTATATTCATTATCATACGGTTGTCTCAGTGGCATATATATATATATATATATATATATATGCGTGCTCCATCCTCGATATAAAATCGGTTGAGTGTTATCACGCAGGTTTACCGTCTTATCAGATCTATTTTATGCACCCTATGCCATCATAGAAGATCTGCACGCAATCTTGTTACCGGGTATCGATATATGAAATTTCGCCCATATTAAATCCCTGCCTCCTGCGAATACGGGATAAATTTCTGAGTTTACGGTTGGATGCAGTGGTCCTAGGGTTTACTGGCCCCACCGGCGGGTAGCGTGCGGCGGGTAGCGTCACCACAGTACTTCACTCATTCGGGCGCCGGAGAATTTACACGCGTCCCATTTTAACACGACGCAGTGTTCAAAATCACAGGTTTGTCTACCCGATATGGTTTCTAACATCCATCTCGGGATCTCAGGCCGCGCGCTGTAAATGCAGACTAGGGTTTTGGTCTCTGCAAGTTGCGTTATCTTGCCTCGAATGCCCCGCTCGTCCTGTGATCGAACCAAAGTATTAGGGTTTGGTTTTTTTTTCTCTTTTAGCCGCGCTCGGATCATGATCATTTCATCTTCCCCTTTTTCCATCTTACTTCAGCCTGTAGGAAGGGAGAGTGTTGGCTGTGCGTGCCCCAACGGTGTGCGATTCCTCCTCAGCACATGGGTGTAAACCGCTCCTTGTCTTCATCTTTCACGCATCAGTTTTTTTTTCTACTATGTTTATCATTCGTTCAATAACGCATCTCTTTATAAGGCTGACTGGTAACATGTTTGGTTGGCCTATCCGGTCATTTGTTACAGGCACCTGCACCCCGCCCCGTCAATGGTTTCCCGTCGTATGCATTAGCGCTAGTGCTGCGCTGGTTCGACTGTCATGTATTCGCTACCCTTCATTTTATTCGTGGGATTGAAAGGTAATGAAGATGGGATGCGAGATTTTGCCAATCAGTAGATCTATGGTGTGCATTCTACTGCTGGAATCCTGTCTGTATGACAAGATTCTGAGCTGTGGCTTACCACCTTGTTTTATCCAGCACAGTTATTCCCCTTTCTTTTTCAGTTGAGTATTAGCGCTTCCTTAATCTAAATAAAGTATGATATGTATCGTTGATTTCGTATCAATACCTGGGCTACAGGTGAGTGTCCTCACCCCACGCAATCGGCACCCAACGCAGCACTACTGTTCCTAAATTTTATTGATTTCTTTTTTCTCTGTATCCACGCGTTTATTTTATTTTACAACTAGGACTCCAAGAATTTTTTTAAATTTGTCTACTTGATTTCCTCGTTAACAGGGGGTTTAACATTGTTTAGATTCAACGTGTAAATTAACCGAT
Source organism: Pinus albicaulis (assembly GCA_034641835.2). Lineage (NCBI taxonomy): Eukaryota > Viridiplantae > Streptophyta > Pinopsida > Pinales > Pinaceae > Pinus > Pinus albicaulis. The sequence goes on along the minus strand of JAXQQM020072155.1, from coordinate 22,542 downwards.
TACTTTCCTTTGTCTCGGCTTACATTTTCGTGGATAGATATTCTAAATTTCAGCTCTCTGAATTAGAACCCATTTCAATTTAGAAAAAAACTATCCCTTGTTCCCTATTTGTATTTTATCTCTGGCGAGGAAGACGCTACTGGTTACCCGCCAGTTTGGTGCTGTTCGTTCTTTCCAAAGCCGCAATGCTAGACATTTATAGGCACGTAATGTTTACCTGACCTACATGTGTATACAGGTGTTAATTTCTTTTACCCTCTATTATGGTTTCCCGTGCACTAAACTAAATTTGATCTCATAGGGGGTTTGGTCTAGCCGATCCGACAACCTTCAAAATGTAAGAGTCATTTTAATACTGTCACCGAAATGAAAATAGTTTCGTGTTATGTTTAGACCTGGCTGATCATGTGGTGATTTCACCCTAATAATTACTTCCGTTTGTTTTCATACCGCGCATACTCAAGCAACGTATAGCGCATGCTTTCTAATGATGCTGCGCATGTGACTGAATAGTTTCAAAGTTTAATTTCTTCATATACATCTGTTATCGAAGGACTAAAGAGCTCTTAATTTAGTTCGGTCGATTTGGATACTAATGTTATATATGTCCAAGCATAGTTTGCGGTTAGTGTTGACAACATAAAGTTTGCAAATAAATATTTGTTTTTATATATTTATATATCTATGTGTTGCCGTGGAAACTTAAGGCGGGTCGAGGATTTTTATTTGATAATATAGTCTTGAGAATAGAAGTTCTTTTCTTTTCCATCTCTCAGTTTGTTTTTCTGAGAAGTTCAACAATTATAAAATATTTGTATGTTAGATTATGGCATTTTCCCTAATTTTTCTCACTCAGATTGCAACCTCCTCCACATAGATATGTAAATTCAAAAATTATCATCTCAGCAAAAACGAATTAAAGTTAATCCAACCTTGTTCCTCTATAGTAATAGTCTTTCAGATTTAAATCAGCAGTAAATTACGAATTTTTTTGGATGCATGTCCACTGTTTTGTTTCCTACCACTGTGCAGCGATTATAGAGGAAATTCTTATGATTATTACAGCTAAAAGTAACCTTACTTCTGGACTTGAGATGTACTCAATATAGCTATTTTTAATGTCTTTGCTGCTCCTTTATTGCACTAGGTAGATATTAGTTTTGCTATTATATTTTCCTAACATATCTATGAGGAGATAATTTCACCTCGGTGTACATCAGAATTAATCTAGTATCTAATTTCCTATGGAGACGAAGACCTTGAGATTTAAACCAACCTTGGTTTAGAAATTCTGTAGGTTGCTACTTCATAGAGCACTGGTCTACAACTAAACAAAATTTTGGAAGGTGACTGCCTCAACTAGATTCTGTTAAATGTAGTACTGAAATAACTCATAACAATAAATTTTATTTTATATGTAGCCAATTCATACCATGGAAATTCAAAATAACCAGAATTTTAGCAACATACCACTATTGCAAATGACCAACCTCCCAACCGTAGAATCCTATTTGTCTCCCAGGATTCACCCCCGAGCAGAGATCACCTCCTAGAACCGATCAACCCCTGATCTGTTTAGGAGTAGCTTATTTAAGTTCATATTTCCCCAAATCATGTTTCTAATTCTGCGTCCAGAATAGCAGGATGCTTTCTTTCCTGTTTAGCCTAGGCTTCCCATTTTGGGATTCTTTAAAGCTGCTTTAAGCTTTTCCTCAGCTTTTCCATTTTTTCTTTACCTCTTCCCAACTACTCCTCTTCATTGGGGAAATTTAGATTCCTCCTCAAATCTAAATTAATTTCTTTCAAGGATTTTTGAAAGATTTTGGGGATTTGTTGCCTTATCCATCCTCATGGATTTGACAAGTGATCTCTAATTCTCATCTTGGTCAAAATGCACAATCATTTTATTTATTTCCTCAAATAAAATATGCAATTACATTCACACCATACTTATCCCTTGGGGTCCACCCCCTTAGGATTTAAGTTCAAATGTCTAACTTTAAAAATTCAACACACAATTTGGGGGTGTTACATCAACTTCACATGAAGATAGTGCTACAGTACTCTGCTGCTTGCTGCTCCATGCTATGACCCCGGAACCTATGCTGAATGAGTAACCTATGATAGACCTTCGATCATCCAGGTTCCCTGCCCAGTCTGAATCTGAAAAACCTGCTAGAATAACATCAGAAGTGTCAGTGTATAAAATGCCATAATTAACAGTACCACAAAGATACCTCAACACGCTTTTTGTTGCTACCCAGTGACTTTCAAGCGGTTTTGACATAAATTGGCTCAATACACTAACAGAGTATGCCAAGTCAGGTCTGGTTGTTGTAAGATATATCAAGCTGCCAACCAGCTGTCTGTACATCGTGGCATCAACCTCCTTGGTGCCATCGTCACTGCACAACTTCAAGTTCTGCTGCAAAGGTGTTGCTGCTGATCTACACTGATCCATACCAAACTTTTCCAATAGATTTCTGGCATACTTCCCTTGGGTAAGAAATGTTTGCCCAGTATCTCTCCATACTTCTAATCCTAGACAGTAATGGAGGCTTTCGAGATCCTTCATTTCAAACACTTGTGCCATAAGCCTTTTGATTCCTCTGATTAAATCATCTGCATCTCCTGTTATAATCATGTCATCTACATATAAAGAGATCAGAATAATCTGCCCCTGCTTATTATAATTGGTATAGAAATTTGGGTCATTTAAACTTCTATGAAAGCCATACTCTAAAAAGAAGGAATCAACCTTTTCATACCAAGACCTGGGAGCTTTCTTTAAGCCATATAAAGCCTTTTTCAATCTGCAAACAAGATGTTCCTGCCCCTGCTTCACAAACCCTTCTGGCTGTACTAAATAAATTTCCTCTTTTAAGTCACCATTTAAAAATGCAGATTTGACATCAAGCTGGTGTAGCTTCCAATTATATTTAGTAGCTAAAGAAATAAGCATTCTTATTGTATTTAGCTTCGCTACAGGTGAAAAGGTAACATCAAAGTCTATACCTTCCTGCTGTGAGTACCCTTTTGCAACCAACCTAGCTTTCAATTTTTCAATACTTCCGTCTGCATTCATTTTTGGTTTAAACAACCATTTGCATCCTATGGGTGTTTTATTCTTAGGCAGTTCAACTAAGTCCCAAGTGTTATTTCTAAGAATAGATTCTATCTCTTCATTCATTGCAGCCCTCCACTCCTTAAATTGACTAGCTTCTTTTTAATTAGTGGGCTCTACAATGTTCAAAACATTTGACATCAAAGCATAGTCTTTCAATTTTAATGGTATTTGAGTCTTCCTACCTGATCTCCTTGGTAGGGGACTTACCTCAAATTTATTTTCTTCAACTCTAATTGGTCTTGCATTATCACCTTCATGCTGTTCTTCTTCTTGTTTCTGCTCCAGCTCTCTTTCATCCTCACTGCTTTCATCGATCACCAATGGAATGTGCCAATTATCACCAATGTCATCTTTCCCTTCCTCTACCTGTTCATGAAATACTAAATCCCTGCTTGCAAATATCTTACGAGACTCAGGATTGAACAATTTATAAGCTTTAAATTCTGTGCCATAACCAACAAAGATGCATTTAACAGCTTTAGGGTCTAATTTCTTCCTATCAGCTTTGGGTATATGGGCAAATGCTTTTGACCCAAATACTCTTAGATGATTTACTGTTGGTTTAAATCCATATAGAGCTTCAAAAGGAGTTTTGAAGCCAAGATACCTGGTAGGACTTCTATTCTTCAAATATACAACAGTGTTGATAGCCTCTGCCCAAAAACTATTAGAAAGACCCTTACCTTGTAACATGCTCCTTGCGCACTCCACTAAGGTTCTGTTCTTGTGCTCTGCAACTCCATTCTGCTGTGGTGTGTGTGGCACTGTAAACTGCTGAACAATCCCATGAGATTTGCAGAATTTCATGAATTCCCCTAGCTTATATTCTCCCCCTTGATCAGATCGGAGAATTTTTATACTCTTACCAAACTGTTTTTCCACCAAGGTTTTAAATTCTATAAAGCACTGGAAAGTCTAACTTTTCTTACTTAAAAAATAAACCCATGAATATCTAGTGCAGTCATCAGTAAATAACAGAAAATAATATGCTCCACCTAGTGACCTTGTCTGCATAGGTCCGCATATATCAGTGTGCACTAGTTCTAAAATATCTGTTTCCTTCCTCCTATCGTGCACAGGAAACTGTTCTCTATGCATCTTACCTAAGGCACAACCATCACAATTTAACTGAGTATTACAAAAGATAGGGAGTCCCTCAACCATACCTTTCCTCTGCAATAACATGAGGTCCTGTAAATTCAAATGTCTGAACCTCTGATGCCAGAGTTGTTCGGCTGTCGATCCACCTGCAACCATGGCTCGCTTCGGTATACTTTTCACATCCAACCTGTATAGGCTTCCAACGCGCACGCCTGTTGCAACAATTTCTCTCCCGCAATCCTTTACCACACAATGAGTCTTGAAGAACTCGACTTGCATATCTTGATCAGTTATCATGGATACAGATATGAGATTTTTCTTAATTCCAGGTACATATAAGACATTTTTAAGATGACTGATTTTTCCATTTGGTAACTTAACTGGAATAACCCCATAACCTTTAATCTCATATCCACTATCATCTCCTAAATAGATTTTTTATCCATATGTACTTTCTTCAAGACTTTCAAAAAATTCCTTTTTACCTGTCATGTGGGAGGATGCTCCGGAATCGACATACCAAATATCGTCCTCATTGGATGCTGAAAGGGCACAGTCGACTGTGAACAGTCAAAATTCATGGCTGAAATCTTCATTTTCTTCAACATCTTCTTCTTCGACGAAGTATCCTCTGTGCTTTGCAGTTGCCAGTTTTCTCCTTGCATCATCTGCCTGCTTCTTAAGACATCCATTTTGTATATGACCCTTATTTCCACAGTAATAACATCTTCTTATAGGATTATTTACAAGCATACCTTTATATGGACTCTTCTGCGATGTACCTCCTCTCTGCTGCAGTTGCAATTGTGATTGCTGCTGTGGCTGCTTCCCTCTGAAAGGTTGTCGTTTCGCCATCAGCGCAAGATCATCGTTCTGGGGGTTCAAGTTATGTCGTCGTTCCTCTTCTTGCAGCAAGATGCCTGTCAGATCTTCAAATGTGGGTGTTTTTTCCCTTGCCGCCAATCCAGTGATGAACATTTGAAATTCATCTCGCATCCTGTTCAGTGTGATTGTGACGAGATCAGAGTCAGACACCTTCTCTTCGATGTCCCCTAATCCGTCTTTCACATCTTTGATTCGCGCAATGAATGCAGTAGCAATCTCACTTTCATCCATCCTCATTGAAAATAACTTGCTTTTAAGTGCCATAATTCGACTTGTATTCTGGATCTGATACAGATTTTTGATGGTCGTCCAGATCTCCGCAGACGTTTTACATTCTCTGATATGGGGGATAATGTTGTCCTTGACAGACATCTTCAGCGAAACTTTTGCCTTGTTTTCTCGTTTATCCCATTCTTGCTCCTGTGTCCCTGTGTTCGAATTCGGCCTCTGCTCATCACCTGTAACTATGGACCAAGCATTCGCACCCTCAAGCAAGGTATGGATCTTGAACTTCCAGTTCGTGAAGTTAGATCCATCGAGTTTGCCAGACTTGTGGATATAAGATTCCATCGTATTACTCATTTTGATCAGATCTACAAAATGAATCTACTCAACAGTAAAAAAAATCGATACCTGTCAAATCTTGTCACCCGATCTGCCACTTTTCTACCACTTCTCTTCCAGATCTTCTGATCCACCCACTGACAGATCTACAAACTCAATCCCGCTCCAATGAGCAAATCCACTGTTTTACAATACAGCAAAAAAATCAATCTGATCGAAACTGATCCGATCTGCCTCTCCCGGATAGATCCGCAGCTTGTTCGATATGCTCCTCCATAAATCTTCAAACGAAGATGAGGCTTCCCGCGGATCCCCTTGAAGGTGAGTTGGCGCCCTCCCGAACGAAAAACCCGCGCCCGGATGAAATCGGTGTAAGTAAAAGACACTTGGCGCGATTTTCCTGTGCGACTCCGCGCCAATGGCGCGGTGGCGCGATTAACAGCTGAACAGACGCGCCATTCATGCTTCCTGGCGCTACTGTCAGCGCGAAAAATGTGCCGACCCCCTTCTACTCAGAAAATTAAAAAATCATCTGAGTCCGAGCCAGGTGTTCTGCAGTCCACCTGCTCAATCGAGCACAAAGCTCTCGTGTACACGCGGCCACAAAGGCACTTTTAGCCACGAAGGTGATTCTGCCGCAAAGACAAACTGGCCACAAAGGAAATCCAGCCACAAAGGCGATAAAAAATCAGGCTCACCCAAACTGAGCTCTGATACCAAGATAAAATATGCACACAGAATTGAAAGAAGGAGTTGTAGCTCTCAGGTGTGGCCTGCACCTGGAGACTACACTCAGAACAGAGAGAGAACTCTCGTACACTCTACATTCATGAATGAAAGATTACATCATTAAGTACAATCCTAGAAGTTAGGAAGTTGCAACCAAACCCCTAATCTCTAGGAACTAATCCTAAACTAAGGAGATACGTTACAACTTATGTAACCTTTTCTCCATTAATATAAAATAATATAATTATTTTCAATTTATATGTATATGAATCAATTATTTGTTGCATTTGATGTGTCTTGTTTACATGTATTCATTGTGTGCGTATGAATCTACATTCAAACATGTCTTCTTTATTTGTATTCTTTGTATGTGTATGAATATATTCTTCATGTGTATGAATACATGTATTCATTGTGTGTGTATGAATATATTCTTTGGTAATGTGTCTTATTTCCTTGTATTCTATGTATGTGTATGAATGTCTTCTTCATGTGTGTATGAATCTACATTCCAATGTGTCTTCTTTATTTTTACTCTTTGTATGTGTATGAATATATTCTTCATGTGTATGAATCTATTCTTGGCTACATTCCTACCTGTGTCTTGTTAACTTGTATTTTTTGTATGTGTAAAGATGTATTCTTCATGTGTGTATGAATCTATTCTTTTCTACATTTGTATGTCTTCTTTGTATGTGTAATTGTAGGAATCTTTCTTTATTACTATTGTATATATATTATTTTCATGGAAATATATTAGTGTGATATTTGAGAATATATTTTTTTAATTTTTATTTATATGATTATAAATATACTATCATTATTTCTATGTATTAATATATTATTTTGAATATTGATTTATAGATATATTAGCTTTAATAATAACTTATAAATGTATTAGTTTAAATATTTGTTAAATTATTATTATTATTATTGTTGTTGTTGTTGTTGTTGTTTTTATTGTTTTATTTTTCTTTTATTGATTTTTTAATTAATTTATTATTATTGTTATTGTTATTATTTATCTTTTTTCTATCTAAACTTTGATAATTTTAAATTGGAAAATAATATAATTACTACAATAACAGTAAAAAAGAAATAATATTATCCCACAAGTTACAACTCAATCAACCATTATCATGTTATAAAGTATCATGCAAATCATGAAGCTAAAAAGAAAAGGAAAAATAACATAACATTTATAACAACATTTCCTGGATGTGGGTGTTGAATAGCGGGTCATCGGTGGAGGCGTTGGAGAGCGAAATGTGGTATTGCCACTTGCAAGCACCTGATCATTGTACTCCTCCCATAAATTCGATAGCAGGCGATGATATGATGTCTTCTCCTCCCTCGAGTTGCATTTACTCTGCGTGATTGCCAGCTTCCATGGATTTCATGCTTGCCAGCTTCTATTATGCTGCTACTACCTTTAATTCTCCTCGGCACCCCCACTCTACTCCTCAGCTTCATCTCCGCTCCCACATTGTTCTCCAGACCGAAATTCGCGCTGGCCATTCCTCACCCTGCAGTGACGCAGAGATCACCGCTCCACATGACCATTTTTAGCCCTCTCCACTCTGTGCCCAGACCTTGTTGCCTACCCGCCCAGCCTTCTCCTCTTCCCCATCTCAGTCCTCTGACAATTCAGGTTATCACTCAGGATTCCACAGGCAGACCATGATCCTTAGGCAACGAAAGTGCTGCAGATGTGGGGGCGGTGAAGGAAGGAGCAGTAGTGGTTCTCACAGTGGTAGAGGTGGTGTAGGAAGGGGCAGTAGTAGTAGCAGAGTTGATTGGGCTTATTCGCCATCAATAAGAATGTAACACTTCCAGTTTAAGGAATTTTTTTTTTTTTTTTTTTCCACATATATATTGGGGTTTCATTTTGTATTTACCTGGTTATCTGAATATTAAATTCAGAAATTGGATTTTTATTTCCATCTTTTTAAATTTTCATCGACCCCTCTAGTATCTCATTTAAACTCAAGATCTCTTTTCCACTACCCCTTCCTAATAATATTCAATATTCCTCATTTGTATTCCTCTTGTGCACATTAAACACCATATAGTATAAGTTTAGACCCTAGGTTCATTTATCTCTTTCGATATCATCATATAAGTCATACATACATATACCACTTATATATATAACACATATGTTACTTCTATCTATATATATATCCTTGATAATATTTCTTGAATGCACATAGATATATATATATATAACACCGATATATATATATATATATATATATATATATGCCATATATAAATATCAATTAAATGCGCACTCATATACATAGCCCATATATATATTATACCCCTCGGATATTATTCTTGGGTACTTGCACATATAAACATGTAATAGGTATATATATATATATGATATATAAACATGTATACGCCTTTTTATAATGTTATCGTATACTCCCAAACATCCAAATTGCATCGTATGAATATACTTTGACAATACGTCGGAGTAGCGACTATGTATATAATATATAACACACATATCACTTAACTCCAGATATATATACATGAATCTATATACCGTGTAAGTCAATCATAACAGAGATTTTCTAACCCTAATCGTAACCATGTTGGCATTGCTTTCATCCAATTACTTGCCGGATTGTTCGCGGCGTAGCATTTTGCGATCTGTTCATAATTATACAATATCCTCTAATGTAATGATGTTCAGGTCTGCGTAACAAATCCAAACGTATTTCAACTTTTGGCGGCTTATTATTACTGGGATTCCGAACCAGTGCATACCCGTGTTGATTCATACGTGGAGGGCGCAACAGGCGTACCAGTTCTTGTTTGTAATATACGCATCGCAGCGTATTCGACTTGGTTTAACGTGGGAGTGTGGTTTTGTTGCGTTCGATGGTGTTGCAGGCTGGGACGACACCTCACTCATGAGAGGAAAGTACCAGCTGCCTGTGTATCTCGTCCCATACCCAGCAAGAATTTGACGGGTGGTTTTGATAGTTGTCATTTCGTCTGGGCCAAGTACTATGTGCGCCGTTTGCTGCCGCGGAGAGTTATTAATTTTAGGGTTTGCACTCTATTCCTGTGCATACGATGCGTAGCTTCTCCCTCCTCCTCTACGCTTCTTAACATCACCAGGTACCCGCCGATAGACGTGGCTGAGTTTCCTCAATCAACATAGGGATTTACTGAATTTCTGGGGCAGTGTGATTAGGGTTACGGGGCTTTCTTTTAATTGAGGCTCTGGGGCCGATTTGTTCATTCGACCCTTCCCATTCATTTCTGTAATATAGAATCGTTGTCTTTCACCCCTCCCTTCGCCTGTGCTTGATGGTCAAGTCGGTTCAGGTTGCAGCTACCTTTTATCTTCTCTGGTTTTTGTGCTTGTCTCCATGCAGGGTTTCTTCACCTACTTGCGATTATTTTCTGGATACCTCATGTGCAGTGACGCGAGGCCATCGTGAAGGTGTCAGGCTACTGCCAAATGGAGAGATTCAGCGTAAGGTTTCCACTGTGTTTATTTCTCTTTACGTTCGGAGACTCCCTTTATTCTTTTGTTGTTAGAGAGTACAGTATCTCCTCATCTTCGGATTGTTTTTCGCAGAGCAGACAGAGGGTCGGCATCTCAGGCTGGAGATCTAGCCTACTCTCTAGCTTTTGTCAAGCTTCGTTTTATTTTCTAGTCGGTGCTCTTGTCTGATTTGTACCCACCGATTTTTTTTTCATTATCATAATTTTTCTAGCCTGCTCTAGTGTAAACCCTAATTGGTTGAGTGCTAATTCTCGGTCTGTCACTACCTCTTTCAGCGCGCGTTTCATGGGAAGAAATCTATCCTCTTGTTTTTATTTCAAGTCTTGAGCGCCTTAGATTTCTTTTGCATTTCGATTTAGGATAAGTAGGCGTTCAAATCTCTTTACACAAACGTATGGATTTTCTTGGTTTTACCGTTTGCAAGCATCAATGCACGTTTCTAAATAGGAAGAAAATGTCGATTCAACACAGGTAAACCCTACTTTCTTCCATATGGTCATGTATGATGCATCAACCTCAGGGTTTGTGCTTTCATTCAAATTTGATATCGTTGAGTTCGCAGCCTTCGGCTTCGAACTTCTATTATGGCTAATTTTTTTTTTTTTTTTGCGATTTATTAAACTGGCTCACGCATGGCTATGGTCAAAGGCGTCATTTCCAGGTAGACTCGATATATTTCGAGTGACTTCGTTTCGAGTTATGGCAGAAATGACCAGTGTCTCGATTCTCATCTTGGTAAATCCCTGTGCGTTGATGGAAATTCAATTCTGTAATCAGATATGTTTAACGCTGGTAGCGTTCCTCACGAATGGAGGTGAGATTGCGTCGCCTGTGGTATTTTAACATTCTATCTTACTGCATATCAAATAATCCAAATACCATGCATAGAGATTAATATATAGTATGAAATCATATAGTCGGCCCTTATAAACTACACGCTGTCTCGTAATACTTATTGTTACAACTATTATAACACGCGGTTTCATAGTAGTTATTGTCACCACTGTTATTTCCGCGTCATATTAGTGTTTTATATTTTACCTCTGTTTATTTCATCTAACATTGAAAAGATCCTCCAAATGCCATGGGTTATAAATATCAGTATAGTCAGAGGAATTTGTTGACATAGGCCAAATGCTTAGTAAATTAATTTACCACCGTGAGTTAATGTAGTTCGTATATATACGTTTGTTCAATTACCGGTAGGGATCATATATATATATTTCAGTTTAACCTAAATGATTCGTATTTATATCTCCTTTTTGGCATATATGGTTCATATATATGTATAGCTCATTTGTAGTCGATATTAAAAGGACCTATTTGTGTTAGTTCTTGATACTTATTAATATATACATATTTTTGTTAAATGCATCTACATGTATTCGATAGCTCCTTTAATGGTGTACATTCATCATAGATTAAATCCGTTGCCATAATATTTATTTCAAGGGTTAGAGGTGAATTTAAAATGCAATATACCCTATAATTGCTATGAATGCCATAATATTCCTATAGAGTAGAATTAATTCTTTATCTAGAGAATTTCGAATTCCATATTCTAATGTCTTTACTTTCTTTACCTCAGTTCTGCTACAATATTTTTCTATTATACTAATGAGCATATAATATCACCTTGTATCTACATGAAACAAGAAAATATTTAATTATCTGTGGAGACTAAGTAACTTCAGATTTAAACCGACCTTGGTTTAGAGTTTCCGGGGTTTCTACTCTATGGGTTTATGGTCTACAACTAACCAGAATCTGGAAGGTGAAAGCCTTAGGATGGACTCTGGTAAATGTAGTACTAAAATCAATCATACCATTAAATTTGTTTTTATATGTAGCCAATTCATACTATCATAAAACAAATAATCAATAATTTCAGAACATACCACAATTGAAAATGACCAACCTCCCAACCATAGAGTCCTCTTTGTCTCCCAGGACTCACCCCCGAGCTGAGATCACCTCCCAGAACAGACCAACCTCTGATCTTCCTAGGAGCAGCTTATTTAAGCTCATATTTCCCCAAAGCATGTTTCTAATTCTGCATCCAGAATAGCAGGATGCTTTCTTTCCTGTTTAGCCTAGGCTTCCCATTTTGGGAATCTTTAAAGCTGTTTTATGCTTTTCCTCAGCTTTTCCAGCTTTTCTTACCTCTTCCCAATTACTTTCCTCATAATTGGGGAAATTTAGATTCCTCCTCAAAATCTAAATTAATTTCTTTCAAGTATTTTTGAAAGATTGTGGGGATTTGTTGCCTTATCCATCCTCATGGATTTGGCAAGTGATGTCTAATTCTCATCTTGGTCAAAATGCACAATCATTTTATTTATTTCCTCAACTTAAATATGCAAGTACATTCACACCATACTTATCCATTGGGTTCCACCCCCTTAGGATTAAGTTCAAATGTCTAACTTTAAAAATTCAACACACAAATTGGGGGTGTTACATATTCCCCCTCTGAAAATAAACACCGTCCTCAGTGTTGTTATTCAACTACTAGAGTTTACTTAAAAAAAAACGGATATTTCTCCATCATTTCAGCTTCCCTTTCCCAGGTAGCTTCTTCAGCAGTAAAGTGCTTCCATTGCACTTTTACTCTGGCCACTGTTCTATTTCTCAATTCAATTTCTTCCCGCTCCAATATTTGAAGCGGTTCTGGCAGAAACTCCCCTTCTGGTTCCACCTATACAACATTCCAATCAACTATGTGAGAAGCATCATGCACATATCTTTTTAATAACGAAACATGACAACTATCATGCACTCCTAACATGGGGTGGTAAGACGGCCTGTGTGCTTCCAGTCCCTGTTTCTAAAACCTTCAAAGGACCCTGATATCTAGGAGTAGGGTTTGCACAACTGACATAAAGTGTGCTCTTTTTGGAGTTTGATCTTATAAAATACCACATGATCCCCACTTTGTTCTGAATTTTTGCTCTTCTTTTCTTATCAACATAGCTTTTACGCGATCTTGTCTTGTCTTGATATTTCCACTATTATTTGTTTCACAATTCTTTCCATCTCTTGTAAGGCATCGGGTCCAGCTGTTGATTTATCTTACGGTTGGCTCGACTCGAGGGGGAGTATGACTTTTTCTTCATATAGTGCCTCAAACGAAGTCACGAAGTGATTTTTAATAGAAGATTGGTAACTGTTATTATAGGAAAATTCAGCTAAATGCAGATACTCCTCCCACTTTGATGGTCTATCCATCACATACATTCTCAACATATCCTCCAAAATTTGATTCGTCCTTTCGGTTTGCCCATCAGTTTGAGGGTGATAGGAAGTACTAAAATTCATCTTAGTACCCATCCCTCCAAACAATCCTTTCCAGAATGCTGCTGTAAACTTAGCATCTCGATCTGAAACAATTACTTTGGGAACTCCATGAAGCCTTACTATCTCCTTCAGGAAAACATTTGCTACTTGAGCTGTTCCGAAAGTAGATTTCACTGGTATAAAGTGAGCAGCCTTGGTTAAAGTGTCTACTACCACCATTACTGAATCATGTTGGTATTTGGTTTTGGGTAGTCCTGTTATAAAATCCATGGAAACTGTGTCCCATTTCCATTCTGCAATTGGCAAGGGATTTAAAAGCCCTGCTGGGTGTTGATGCTCAACTTTGACTAGTTGACACTCCATACATTTACTTAAATATTCTGCCACATCTCTCTTCATTCCTGGCTAGAACAACTTCTTCTTCAAGGCTGTTAACATCTTTTGGTATCCTGGATGTCCTGCATAGGGCTGTTTGTGATATTCATCTAAAATTTCTCTTTTTAATGACTCTACATTTGGGATATACAACCTGTTTTTGTAATATAGTAACCCTTTTTGGTTTTGAGTGAAATCAGTTGTATCCCTTTTCTGTAATTTCACCAAGAGTGTTTCATATTTTGGATCTTGATTGACTGCTTTTCTCACCAATTCCTCTATCTCCATCTGGGCACTACTCCCAATATTGTTTACATTTTGACAAGCATTTCTACTTAAGGCATCAGCAACTTTATATTCTTTCCCTTTGATATGTTTTATGTCCATATCAAATTCACTTAAAAAAGACAACCATCTGGCCTGCCTTGCATTCAGGTCAGTTTGGGAAAAGAAATATTTAAGGCTAATATGATCAGTCATCAATGTGAACTTCTTCCCCAGAAGATAGTGCCGCCACATTTTAAAGCATGGATAACAGCTGCAAATTCCAAATCATATGCACTATAATTCTGTTCATGTATTTTTAGTTTTCTAGATTCATATGCAATAACTAAATTTTCCTGCAATAGGACTCCTCCTAGCCCCTCTCTGCAAGCATCTGTACAAACAACAAACTCTTTATCAGGATCAGCAATTTTTAGTATAGGGGCTGAAATAAGTTTTTGTTTTAATTGTTCGAAACTGATTTGACATTTATCAGTCCACACGAACTTGACACCCTTTCTTTGCAATGAGGTGATGGGATGTGCTATAGCGGAAAATTTCTCCACAGATCTACGATAGTAGCCTGCCATCCCCATGAATGACCTTACTGCTGAAACATCAGTTGGGACTGGCCAATCTTTAATTGCTTTTATCTTTTCAGGGTCAACTGCAAGGCCTTCTTCAGAGATAATATGACCCAAATATTGAATTTTATCCCTGTAAAACTCACATTTACTGAACTTAGCATATAGCTGATTTTCTTTCAGAGTTTGTAACACTATTCGCAAATGTTCTTTATGTTCCTCTTTGTTTTTGGAATAGACCAAAATATCATCTATGAACACCAGAACAAATTTATCTAAATACTTATTTAACACACTGTTCATCAGGCACATAAAGGTGGCAGGGGCATTTGTCAGTCCAAAAGGTAGGACTACAAATTCGTAGTGTCCATACCAGGTTCGAAAAGCTGTTTTGCTAATATCTTCTTCCTTGATTCTGAGCTGGTGATACCCAGTTCTTAAGTCAATCTTTGAAAAAACTGAGGCCCCTCTTACTTGATCAAAAAGGTCATCAATTCTAAGAAGTGGATATCTATTCTTAATGGTCAACTTGTTCAGTTGGCGATAATCAATGCACATCCTGAACGTTCCATCCTTCTTTTTCACAAATAAGACCGGTGCTCCCCACGGAGAGACGCTTGGTCTAATGTACCCTTTATCCAGCAATTCTTGCAGCTACATCTTCAGCTCCATAAGCTCTGGTGGACTCATTTGATAGGGGGCTCAGGAAACAGGTGTGGCCCCCGGCACCAGATCTATGGAAAAGTCAATTTCTCTTTTGGGGGGAATATGAGGAATCTCATCTGGGAAAACTTCTTTAAATTCCCTTATCACCCGTAATTCATTCAGCATATTTTCTTCAGCCCTCTGTTCTACTTCTTCCACATGTACTGCATAAACTTGGTATCCTTTTCTAGCTGTTCCTTTTAATTGTAACGCTGATATTTTTCTTACTGAAATGGATTTTGGTTTCCCTTTTAGTGTAAAAGGTTTCCCTTCTTCATCCATACAATGTAGTGTTTTATCCCAGCAATTCATCAGAGCTTTTTTCTTTTCCAGCCAGTCCATTCCTATCAGCAGGTCATAGGATCCTAATGGCAATATGTTCAAATTTACTTCTGTTGGAAAGCCATTTAATTGTATTGTTGTTTTGGGCAATTTATGTGTGACTTTTCTCTTGGTTCCAGTGGCCAGCTGTACCAACCATGACTGTTGAAACTTTTCAGGTTTAATTTTACATTTTTCTACAATTCCAGGACTAATGTAACTTAAAGAAGCGCCTGGATCAATCAAAACAGTAATAGGTAGGTCAGAGATCTTACCCTCCATTTCCACCATGGTTGCTTGATGTTCTGCTTGCCGATTTTCCAAGGCTGCACTGATAGTTGGTATATTTCTGGCTATGTCATTTACTGTTGCTGCCTCTCTCTCTCTGCTGATCATATGAATATTTCGATGGGGGCAGTCCCTCATCATATGGGGTTCTCCACAGCCCCAACATTTCAAAGGTTCTTTCATTCTAACGGTCCCTTCCTTTTTATTGTTCCCCTCTACTTGTTTTGAAGCCACTTGGGACTGAGCAGTTTGGCTTTCTTTTGGTTTACTGAATTTTTTCCACTGATTATCTCTGCCAAAGCTCCTTAGATATGCTGGTTTTTGTCTTTTCCCCTTGAACTCACCCTTGTTCAACCAGCTCTTCCCTTGTTCAGCCTTACCTTTAAAATGCTGATAGCATAATCTTTCTTTTCTAACAGCTTCGTCCATTGTCTTTGGGTTGTCAAACTCAATTTTCTCCTTGTACACAGTAGGCAAGCAATTCAAAAAACTTTGTACCTTTGCCTTTTATTCCCTAATGTAAGGGACATATCTCAGTAAATTGGTGAACTTAGTGACAAACTCATCGATAGTGAGCTGTCCTAGTCTGAGTTCATGGAATTCTTTCGCTTTATCATCATAATAACGTTCGTTCAAATAACGATTTTTGAACTTAGCCTGAAAATCTTCCCAAGTAACTGTATTTTCATCAATGGCATGCACCATTTTTGTCTCTTCTCACCACAGTGTAGCTTTTCCTTGTAGTTGGTACACAGCTAATCTGGCCTTCAGATTGCTCTCATATTCATAAACTTGGAAATACTTGATCATGTTCAGCAACCAAGCCTCAGCATCTTCTTCATTCTCCCCATCATAGGAGGGAGGTTTGATCTTTCAGAACTCCCCCTGTAACTCTTTTTTCTGTTTATGTTGATGTCTAGCAGCCTCATCATCTTCAGACTCATCCATCTTTCTCTTTCCAGAACCTTTGCCTTCCTGGATGTTCCAGGAAGTTAGCTCTCTGATGAGCTTTTCCTGCTCCTTACTGGCTGATGACAACATGTCATTCTGGCTTCGTAGTTCAGCCAATTCTCGTTGCAACCTGTGCAACATAGCCATTACCGGGGCATTGGGATCTGGAGTCGCAAACTCATCACGCAGATCCACATAAATTCCTTCCTCTTCAGCCATTTTAGCACCACTGTACACACTCATACATTTGATTAGTAAAACAAAAAAAAAACAATCTCTACAATGTTCAATACATTCAGAATTTTGTGAGCACAATAACAACAGCCCAATTTTTGCAACCTGGCTCTGATACCATTTGTAACACCTCCAGTTTAAGGAAATTTTTTTTTTTTTTTGTCCCACATATATACTGGGGTTTCATTTTGTATTTACCTGGTTATCTGAATATTAAATTCAGAAATTGGATTTTTATTTCCATCTTTTTAAATTTTCATCGACCCCTCTGGTATCTCATTTAAACTCAAGATCTCTTTTCCACTACCCCTTCCTAATAATATTCAATATTCCTCATTTGTATTCCTCTTGTGCACATTAAACACCATATAGTATAAGTTTAGATCCTAGGTTCATTTATCTCTTTCAATATCATCATATAAGTCATACATACATATACCACTTATATATATAACACATATGTTACTTCTATCTATATATATATCCTTGATAATATTTCTTGAATGCACATAGATATATATATATAACACCGATATATGTATATATGCCATATATAAATATCAATTAAATGCGCACTCATATACATAGCCCATATATATATTATACCCCTCGGATATTATTCTTGGGTACTTGCACATATAAACATGTAATAGGTATATATATATATATGATATATAAACATGTATACGCCTTTTTATAATGTTATCGTATACTCCCAAACATCCAAATTGCATCGTATGAATATACTTTGACAATACGTCGAAGTAGCGACTATGTATATAATATATAACACACATATCACTTAACTCCAGATATATATACATGAATCTATATACCGTGTAAGTCAATCATAACAGAGATTTTCTAACCCTAATCGTAACCATGTTGGCATTGCTTTCGTCCAATTACTTGCTGGATTGTTCGCGGCATAGCATTTTGCGATCTGTTCATAATTATACAATAGCCTCTAATGTAATGATGTTCAGGTCTGCGTAACAACTCCAAACGTATTTCAACTTTCGGCGGCTTATTATTACTGGGATTCCAAACCAGTCCATACCCATGTTGATTCATACGTGGAGGGCGCAACAGGCGTACCAGTTCTTGTTTGTAATATACGCATCGCACCGTATTCGACTTCGTTTAACGTGGGAGTGTGGTTTCGTTGCGTTCGATGGTGTTGCAGGCTGGGACGGCGCCTCACTCATGAGAGGAAAGTACCAGGTGCCTATGTATCTCGTCCCATACCCAGCAAGAATTTGACGGGTGGTTTTGATAGTTGTCATTTCGTCTGGGCCAAGTACTATGTGCGCCGTTTGCTGCCGTGGAGAGTTATTAATTTTAGGGTTTGCACTCTATTCCTGTGCATACGATGCATAGCTTCTCCCTCCTCCTCTGCACTTCTAAACATCACCAGGTACCCACCGATAGACGTGGCTGAGTTTCCTCAATCAACATAGGGATTTACTGAATTTCTGGGGCAGTGTGATTAGGGTTACGGGGCTTTCTTTTAATTGAGGCTCTGGGGCTGATTTGTTCATTCGACCCTTCCCATTCATTTCTGTAATATAGAATCGTTGTCTTTCACCCCTCCCTTCGCCTGTGCTTGATGGTCAAGTTGGTTCAGGTTGCGGCTACCGTTTATCTTCTCTAGTTTTTGTGCTTGTCTCCATGCAGGGTTTCTTCACCTACTTGCGATTATTTTCTGGATACCTCATGTGCAGTGACTTGAGAATATCGCAGAAAGGTGTGGACTCACTTAAACGGAGAGATTCGAGCGTGGGTTTCCCACTTTGTGTTTATTTCTCCTTTGTTCAGAACTCCTTTTATTCTTTTTTTATTTAGAAATCTGAGTATCTCCTCATGTTCAGTTATTTTCGCGAAACGAATGATGGCATCTTTCAGTGGAGATCTGCTTCTCTGCTTCTATTAAGCCGTTTTTGTTTTCCAGTGCGGTGCTCTTGTTTGATTTGTACCCACCAATTTTTTCGTATCATAATTTTTTCCTTTTGCTCTAGTGTAAACCTTAATTGGTTGAGTGCTAATTCTCGGTCTGTCACTGCCTCTTTCAGCGTGCGTTTCATGGGAAGAAATATATCCTCTTGTTTTTATTTCAAGTCTTGGAGCAGCTTAGATTTCTTTGCATTTCGATTTAGATAAGTAGGCGTTCAAATCTCTTTACACATCGTATGGATTTTCTTGGTTTTACTGTTGTAAGCGTCAATGCAACGCTCGGGTAGGAAGAAAATGTCGATTCACAGGTAAACCCTACATTTTTCCATACGGCTGCGGAAGTGATGCATCAACCTTGTGGGTTTGTGCTTTCATTCAAATTTGATATCGTTTGAGTTCAGACGCTAGCTGTTCGAACTTATATTATGGCTAATTTTTTTATTTTTTTTTGCGTTTTATTAAACTGGCTCACGCATGGCTATGGTCAAAGGCGTCATTGCCAGGCAGAGTCGATATATTTCGAGTGACTTTGTTTCGAGTTATGGCAAAAATGACCAGTGTCTCGACTCTCATCTTGGTAAATCCCTGTGCGTTGACGGAAATTCAATTCTGTAATCAGATATGTTTAACGCTGGTAGCTTTCCTCACGAATGGAGGTGAGATTGTGTCGCCTGTGGTATTTTAACATTCTATCTTACTGCATATCAAAGAATCCAAATACCATGCATAGAGATTAATATATAGTATGAAGTCATATAGTCGGCCCTTATAAACTACACGCTGTCTCGTAATACTTATTGTTACAACTGTTATAACACGCGGTTTCGTAGTAGTTATTGTCACCACTGTTATTTCCGCGTCGTATTAGCGTTTTATATTTTACCTCTGTTCGTTTCATCTAACGTTGAAAAGATCCTCCAAATGCCGTGGGTTATAAATATCAGTATAGTCAGAGGAATTTGTTGACATAGGCCAAATGCTTAGTAAATTAATTTACCACCGTGAGTTAATGTAGTTCGTATATATGCGTTTTTTCAATTAGCGGTAGGGATCATATATATATATTTTAGTTTAACCTAAATGATTCATATTTATATCTCCTTTTTGGCATATATGGTTCATATATATGTATAGCTCATTTGTAGTCGATATTAAAAGGACCTATTTGTGTTAGTTCTTGATACTTATTAATATATACATATTTTTGTTAAATGCATTTACATGTTTTCGATAGCTCCTTTAATGGTGTACATTCATCATAGATTAAATCCATTGCCATAATATTTATTTCAAGGGTTAGAGTTGAATTTAAAATGCAATATACCCTATAATTGCTATGAATGCCATAATATTCCTATAGAGTATAATTACTTCTTTATCTAGAGAATTTCTAATTCCATATTCTAATGTCTTTACTTTCTTTACCTCAGTTCTGCTACAATATTTTGCTATTATACTAATGAGCATATAATATCACCTTGTATCTACATGAAACAATAAAATATTTAATTATGTGTGGAGACTAAGTAACTTTAGATTTAAACCGACCTTGGTTTAGAGTTTCTGGGGTTTCTACTCTATGGGTTTATGGTCTACAACTAACCAGAATCTGGAAGGTGAAAGCCTTAGGATGGACTCTGGTAAATGTAGTACTAAAATCAATCATACCATTAAATTTATTTTTATATGTAGCCAATTCATACTATCATAAAACAAATAATCAAGAATTTCAGAACATACCACAATTGCAAATGACCAACCTCCCAACCATAGAGTCCTCTTTGTCTCCCAGGACTCACCCCCGAGCTGAGATCACCTCCCAGAACAAACCAACCTCTGATCTTCCTAGGAGTAGCTTATTTAAGCTCATATTTCCAAAAAGCATGTTTCTAATTCTACGTCTAGAATAGCAGGATGCTTTCTTTCCTGTTTAGCCTAGGCTTCCCATTTTGGGAATCTTTAAAGCTGTTTTATGCTTTTCCTCAGCTTTTCTAGCTTTTCTTACCTCTTCCCAATTACTTTCCTCATAATTGTGGAAATTTAGATTCCTCCTCAAAATCTAAATTAATTTCTTTCAAGGATTTTTGAAAGATTGTGGGGATTTGTTGCCTTATCCATCCTCATGGATTTGGCAAGTGATCTCTAATTCTCATCTTGGTCAAAATGCACAATCATTTTATTTATTTCCTCAACTTAAATATGCAAGTACATTCACACCATACTTATCCATTGGGGTCCACCCCCTTAGGATTAAGTTCAAATGTCTAACTTAAAAAATTCAACACACAAATTGGGGGTGTTACATATTCCCCCTCTGAAAATAAACACCATCCTCGGTGTTGTTATTCAACTACTAGAGTTTACTTAAACAAAAACGGATATTTCTCCATCATTTCAGCTTCCCTTTCCCAGGTAGCTTCTTCAGCAGTAAAGTGCTTCCATTTCACTTTTACTCTGGCCACTGTTCTGTTTCTCAATTCAATTTCTTCCCGCTCCAATATTTGAAGCGGTTCTGGCAGAAACTCCCCTTCTGGTTCCACCTATACAACATTCCAATCAACTATGTGAGAAGCATCATGCACATATCTTTTTAGTAATGAAATATGAAACACATCATGCACTCTAACATGGGGTGGTAAGGCTATCTTGTAAGCCACTGGTCCCACCCTTTCTAATACTTCAAAAGGACCACAATATCTAGGAGCAAGTTTTGCACAACTTCCAGCATAAAGTGTGCTCTTTTTGGGTTTGATGCGCAAATACACATGATCCCCCACTTTGAATTCTCGGTGCACTCGTTTCTTATCAGCATAGCTTTTCTGGCGATCTTGTGCTGTCTTGATATTTCCATGTATTTGTTTCACAATTCTTTCCATCTCTTGTAAGGCATCAGGTCCCAGCATTAATTTATCTTCTGGTTGGCTCTAGCTCAAGGGAGTACGACACTTTCTTCCATATAGTGCCTCAAACGGGCTCATTTTAATAGAATATTGGTAACTATTATTATAGGAAAATTCAGCTAAATGCAGATACTCCTCCCACTTTGATGGTCTATCCATCACATACATTCTCAACATATCCTCCAAAATTTGATTCGTCCTTTCTGTTTGCCCGTCAGTTTGAGGGTGATAGGCAGTACTAAAATTCAGCTTAGTACCCATCCCTCCAAACAATCCCTTCCAAAATGCTGCTGTAAACTTAGCATCTCGATCTGAAACAATTACCTTGGGAACTCCATGATGCCTTACTATCTCCTTCAGGAACACCTGTGCTACTTGAGTTGTTCCGAAAGTAGATTTTACTGGTATAAAGTGGGCAGCTTTGGTTAATGTGTCTACTACCACCATTACAGAATCATGTTGGTATTTGGTTTTAGGTAGTCCTATTATAAAATCCATGGAAACCGTGTCCCATTTCCACTCTGCAATTGGCAAAGGGTTTAAAAGACCTGCTGGATGTTGATGCTCAACTTTAACTAATTGACATTCCATACATCTACTTAAATACTCTGCCACATCTCTCTTCATTCCTGGCCAGAACAACTTCTTCTTCAAGGCTGTTAACATCTTTTGGTATCCTGGATGTCCTGCATAGGGTTGTTTGTGATATTCATCTAAAATTTCTCTTTTTAATGA
>JAXQQM020070150.1:0-109705 GCA_034641835.2 Pinus albicaulis | reverse complement strand
AACCACTATAATTAATGAGATGTGTAGGTTTTAACCCTGAACAGAAGTTATCTACACACGAATATTATAACAGAAAATAAACAATAGCGAGAGCATAAAACATAAAACAGATAAACACAGAGATTTTCCCCTGGATCCCAAATCGAGACGACCATCTTGATTTTTCATTATATTCCTATTAGTGTTACAACACATATATATACATGCTGAAGCATACATAAACCCCAATCCATTAACCCTGGATTAGAACATAACCGTAGTTCCCTTGACCGGATCTACAAAAAATACCAGGGGCCGAAAACCATCGTACCCCGAAACCATGTGCAAAACCATGCACAAAACCATGGGCGCGGACTACCCACCAGAAATTAAGGACCAAAAATTTTTGCCGGGGCGCTGCCCCGGACCCCAACAGGGGGGGCTACCGCCCCCCCACGTGTGCTTAGTCGTGGAAATAATATAACACATACCCAACATTCTCCCACTTGTTGTTTTCTTTCCACAGGGGGCCACAAGAGAGCTTAGTCATTGACCCAATTCTTCAACACCCGTTGTTTCTCTACACCAAGAGAACTTTTGAGTGCTCACAAACTTCGTCAATGCATCTGCAACATTATTCAAAGTGTCCACCTTTACCAGCAACACCCTTTTAGCCTCAACCATATCTCTAACAAAGTGATATTGAACATCAATGTGCTTTGTCTTTGAATGATAAGCAGGGTTCTTAGCCAAGAAAATTGCACTTTGGCTATCACGGTCTATCCTTATAGCTTGTTGTACCAACCCCATACTTGAACACAATCTCTGCAACCAAACTGCTTCCTTGCTTGCATGAGTGGCTACTATGTATTCTGCCTCTGTAGTTGAAAGAGCCACTACAGACTGTCTTTTACTCATCCAACTGACTGCGCCTCAAAATAGGCTAAACACATACCCACTTGTAGATCTTCTTTGGTCCAGATCTCTAGCCCAGTTTGCATCAACAAAACCACGAATGTCCAACATTCTTTCCAATCCTGGTCTTCCCTGGTAGCACAAGCCATAATCACTAGTGCCACGTAAATATCTGAAAACCCGCTTCACTGCTGTCCAATGCTCCTTCCCTGGGTTTGAAATAAACCTGCTCAATACTCCCACTGCATGTGCAATGTCTGGTCTAGTACAGACCATTGCATACATCAGGCTACCCACTGCACTTTCATATGGAACACGGGACATATACTCCTCTTCTTCTTGTGTCTTGGGACACTGTTCAGCAGACAGCTTTACACCTACAGGAATAGGAACCTTCACAGGTTTACTATCCTGCATATTGAACCTCTGCAATATAGTCTCGACATACTTCCTCTGGTTTAACCAGAGCTTCCTCTTTTCCCGATCTCTCTCAATTTCCATGCCCAAAATATAGTTTGC
Source organism: Pinus albicaulis (assembly GCA_034641835.2). Lineage (NCBI taxonomy): Eukaryota > Viridiplantae > Streptophyta > Pinopsida > Pinales > Pinaceae > Pinus > Pinus albicaulis. The sequence continues at coordinate 108,292 of JAXQQM020070150.1, read as the reverse complement.
AGCACCAAGATCCTTCATGTCGAATTTGGAGAACAGTTGGGTCTTCAAATCTTGGATAATTTCTTTGTCATTTCCAATCAACAACATATCATCCACATACAAGACCAAATAAATAACACGGTCACCTATTAATTTAAAATAAACACAGTGATCCTCCTTGCTTCTGGTGAAGCCAAGTCCCCGTATATACGTATCAAATTTCTGATACCACATCCTTGGTGACTTTTTTAACCCATACAGAGACTTCTTCAACCCACATACCAATTCTTTCTTAATCTTCACCATAAAGCCTTCAGGTTGCTTCATGTAGATCTCCTCTTCTAGATCCCCGTAAAGAAATTTTTTCTTCACATCCATCTATTCTATCCCAAAATCAAATGCAGCAGCAACAGATAAAAGTAATCTAATAGAAGTAACTTTGGCGACAGGAGAAAAAATATCACCAAAATCATCCCGGCACCTGGGAATAACCTTTTGCTACCAACTGAGCTTTGTATTTCTCCACCTTGCCTTCTACATTCATCTTCTTCTTAAACACCCATTTGCTCCCGATGGGATTCCTTCCAGCCAGAAACTCCACCAGATCCCATGCCTCATTTTTGTGCAAGGATGCCATTTCATCAACCATGGCCTCCTTCCAGAGTTTTCCATCCTCTGAATCTACTGCCTCCCTGACAGTTCTGGGATCAGCATCAGTTATACTTAAGGCAAAACCTGAACAGAAAGCAGATGGACTACACCTTTCTGGTTTCCTTCTTTTCCAAGCCGATCTTCTCACAGCTGGAGTTTGTGGCTCTTCCTCTTCTGAGTCTTCTTCTGTTGTAGAGTCTGATTCATCCTCCTTTAGCTCAAACTCTATCTTCTCAGGTTCCTTTGGTAGGACTTCATGTGTAAAAACATCTTTCACCTCTATAAACACCACATCTTGGCTGTACACAACCTTCCTTGTTTCTGGGTTCCAAAGCTTGTAACCCTTTAAACCATCCTTATACCCAATAAAGATGCACCTTTCAGATTTATTATCCAACTTGGTCCTTTTCTCCTTTGGAACATATACATATGCATCACATCCAAATACCCTTAGATGTGAAAGAGAGGGTTTCTTACCAGTCCATACCTCATGTGGGGTCTTATCCTCCAACGCTGATGAAGGTGATTTGTTAACTAAGTAACATGCAGTCTCCACTGCCTCTGCCCAGAATTCTTGTCCTAACCCAGTACCACTGAGCATGCTTCTTGCCTTTTCCATCAATGTTATATTCATTCTTTCTGCAACTCTATTTTGCTGAGGTGTGTATGGAGTAGTCTTCTGTCGTGCTATACCACACTTCTTACAGAACTCTTCAAATTCCTTCTTGCAGAACTCCCCACCATTATTTGTCCTCAACGCCTTTATCTTCTTCTCTGTCTGGTTTTCCACCAGAGCCTTAAATTCTTTAAATTTGTCAAAGACTTCAGATTTCTTCCTCAAGAAATATATCCATGTATTCCTTGAGAAGTCATCTATGAATGAAACATAGTACACGGACTTTCCCAGTGATGGAACTGACACAGGCCCAAACACATCACTGTGCACAAGTTCTAATATCTTGTTCGCCCTCTTAGCACCAGAAGGAAAACTCACCCGATTCTGCTTCCCATATACACAATGTTCACAGAAATTGAAATCCAAAGAGAAATTAGACATACCTTCTACCATACCATTTCTATGTAGTATCCGAAGGCCCTTCTCTCCAATATGTCCAAGCCTTTGATGCCATAGCATGGTCTTTTCTCCAGAGACAGCTAGACTTTCCGTCCCACTTTCAGGAACCACAGAACTGTTACACCCATCAATAAAAGTGCTACCTTGTAGCTTGTACAGAGTTCCAGTCCGAACTCCCCGCATTAATACCAGTGCTCCCCGAACCATCTTGCAGGCATCTTTCTCGAACACTGTTTTTACACCTGCATCATCCATCTTGCTTACAGAAATCAGATTTCTGGCCAATGCAGGAATATGCAGAACACCGGGAAGTGTTCTAATCCTTCCACCTTGCAGCTTCAGCTTGACCTTTCCACGTCCGATGATTCTAGCCCTCCTATCATCCCCTAGGAAGACATCACCACCATCATATTTCTCATACTCGCAGAACCACTCCCTATGGGAGTGAAGTGAAAGGATGCACCTGAGGCAATCAACCATGACTCATGATCTACATGTGTATTTGAAGAAGAAGCCAAATACACATCCCCACCTTCATCCGAGGTGGTTTTTGCCTCTGCAGAAGGACCTTCATCAGATCCCTTTCCTTTCTCGGGAGCTTTAGATCTGCACTCCTTTTTGTAGTGCCCTTCCTTTCCGCATTTCCAGCACACCTTTACAAACTTTCCAGGAGATTTAGATCTCCCTCTAGATTTAGATCTCCCACTCGAAACCTTATTCTTGTTTTTGTTTTGGGACCTTCCTCGTACAGATAAGGCATCTCCATTCTGACCCTCCATATTTCTCCGTCTCATTTCCTCCGACAGCAAGGCTGAGACAATGTCATCAAAATTCAAGGTAGTTGTATTGCTACCTATTGCGATAACCAGACTGTCCCACGAGTCTGGTAGAGAACACAACAAACTGATGCACTTATCTTCATCTGAGATTTTAATATCAACAGATGACAGCTGACTGACCACAGTATTGAAGGCGTTCAGATGCTCTGTCACCAAGTCTCCATCCTTCATCCTCAAGTTATACAGCTTTTTCCGCAGGAACAACTTATTCACCAAATACTTAGATTGGTACAAAGTCCCAAGTTTTTCCCACAAATTCTTCGTCGTAGCTTCCCTAGATACATTCAACAATACTGAATCTGAGACACACAACCATATTGTGCTCTTAGCCTTCCAATCTAGTTTCTTCCAGTCTTCATCTAAAATTGTCGTTGGTTTAGTACCTGGATCTACCGCAATCCACTGATCTTTATCCACCACCAGATCCTCCATCTTGAGCTTCCATAACTCAAAACTATGACCATTAAATTTCTCGATCTCTATCTTTCCGTCGCTCGCCATCTTCTCTCACCGCAAGAATCGATCCCGCAGATCTCCCACTAAACAGGGTCTACCTCAGGCCCGAACTAAAAACCCTCAGTAGCAAAGGCGTCCCCTTGAAGCCGAAACAACTCTGATACGAAATGTAGGTTTTAACCCTGAATAGAAATTATCTACACACGAATCTTATAACAGAAAATAAACAATAGCGCGAGCATAAAACATAAAACAGATAAACACAGAGATTTTCCCCTGGATCCCAAATTGGGATTACCAGCTTGATTTTTCATTATATTCCTTTTAGTGTGCAACACATATATATACATGATGAAGAATTCATAAACCCCGATATAATAATCATGGATTATAACATAACCGTAGTTCCCTTGACCGGATCTACAAAAAATACCAGGGGCCGAAAACCATCGTACCCCAAAACCATTTGCAAAACCATGCACAAAACCATGGGCGTGGACTACCCACCGGAAATCAAGCACCCCCCCCCCACCCCCCGTGCGTGCTTAGTCGTGGAAAGAATATAACACATACCCAACAAGATGGTCCCCAAAACATAGAAGGACCCATGAATGCGACTCTGTGTCTACCATGAGAATAAAGGAAACCCTTTAAAACACGTGGAATTGAAATGTTAATTGAGGATAACATAAAAACGTGGTTGTAGAGCATTTGATGAAAGACATAGAAAAAATGCTACAGTGATGAGACATCCTTGTCAGTCTTTTGGGAAAGAATATGTTTAAGAAGCTTGAAACAACTCTTGGAGTCATGTTCAATGAGTGACCATAAACTTAGGGGTGTCAGAGTGGCTAATAATCGTAGTTTATGGTGGATGATATTCACCATACATAACATTTGTCGTTTAGGTCATTTGTTTGGTGGTCAATGTTGGTGAATCACTATATTATAGCATGGTACCATATATTTCTTTTTTAAAGGAAAAAAATCTGTTGAACATGAAATAAGTTGCATCTTGTGTAAATGTTTAATGTCGTGATGTTGTGAATGGTTTGCACATTATATGTATCATATATTTGTAATCACTTCTTTCAAGTTTAATTTAAGAAATAAAGGAAAAGGTGCAGGCCCTTACCATAATAAGGACTTGCACTAACTCTTCTCCTCATATCATTCAAACATTAGCCCATAAATCAAGCACATACCGTAATTTCTCTAGTATGGAAACCCTTGGATGAATATGATAATGAACTCCTCCCAACCGCTAGTTCTAACCCAACTTTTGAATGTCTTTGGTTGGCATGTGTAAATGCATTTAATGGATCCATGGATATGTATGAAATCCAATTTTGCATTGAAATGATAAAAATACCCAAATTAATACGAGGTATAGAAATTTCAACCTTACAACTCTCTCATTCAATATTAAATACTTCACTAATTAGTCAAGGGGTAATCTACTTAACTCTATATTAAATATTAAAAGCACTCATATTAACACAAGAAGGTAATCATAATATTTAATATAAAGTTATAATATAGGTATATGCTAAATTGGCATGTGAGACCCCCTTGTTCGTGGGACAATGGATGCCCTTCATGCAATGATTTAACTATTTAATCCATGGAGGTATACATACCTTATTTTCCCTTGGATTCAAACCCATGACATTTTAAGGGGAAACACTTTAACACAATTCTAAGTAAATACAAATTTATTTTGTATATGTATCAAAGTTAGTCTAAGAGTTGCATGACATGCTTACTTTCGCATGAAATCAATAGAACTCATGAAGGGTTAATCACAATAGGCATGTATGGTCGATTATGATTATCATAGGTATGTTAGTTTGGTTTTCCCAATCCACAAATTGCGCACATTGTTACTATTGTTAAAGGTATGTCATGTTGGTTTACTTATTCAACATCATGCACATTTGGTAGTGTTCATTAAAGGCATTTTAGTTCATTGAAAAAACCAGTAGTTTTTCAAGGTGCTCGACTTAGGTTGGTGATGTGTTAGGTTGGTTATTAAAATCTATTTTTTATTAACACTATCTTGGAGAAAACAAAATAACTTACAAATACGATTGCCTTTCTTTTTGAAAAACATCGAAGCATTTATAACTTTTAATAACTTTTAAAAAAAATTAAAATATTTACTATATCAAATAATACTTTTTTTCACATTGGCATTTTTTTCATTTGGAATTTCATTTTCCCGCCAAGGAGGATTTCCATGAAAATGCCCACAAAACACATTGATTCAGAATTGGTACTGTTGTTGACCTTAGTACCTGCATCATCAAAATCTTGTATCAAGTGCAAGTGAGGCCAGTGGAACGAAGCTCTGGGTGTACTCCATCAAATGCACCAGAAGGGAATCTCAGTTGATTTCAATACCTATGCATCTCTTTTGCAGGCCTGTGGTGATGCCAAAGCACTAACGCAAAGCTACGCCCAACATGGGTTTCCCATTCTTGTCACCGAATTGATTAGTATTCTACATTTGTCTCCACTTCTATTGGTTTCTATTCATTAACTTATGGTTGTATCCATGTTGGGATAGCTTTGATTAACGCCCTCTCTAGTTTTCTGAGGTTTACATGGCAGTTGGTTATTATAATTACAAAATCCCAATTGATATTCGTGGAAATCGCTGCCATTTTTATTTTTTTGCAGATCAGTTTTAGGTTAAATATATACTAATGCATGGCACTCTGTTAGAGTTTGTAATAAGGGGAAAATTTACTTAATTTTTGATTAAGTTATGCATTCTCAAAGAATGTTTCTCAAGCTGTCTTGAATGTTGCATGTTTGGGTTTTTTCTTTTAATGATTTCCTGGTGATGGGATTATATGTGGAAACCCCTCATACTTTTATTTTGTTGGAGATTAGTTATATTCTAATGCATAACATTCTGTTAGAATTTATTATGAAGGGAAATTTACTAGATCTTTGATTAAATTATGCACTCTCTAAGAGATTTTCTCAAAATTTCTGGAATGTCTTCTGTTTGGGATTTTTGTTTTAATGATTTCCTGGTAATGGGTTTTGCAAATTGGTCCTACGAAATTAAATCTTAAAGCGATGTTTTAAAAATTTGTTTGATAAAAATTGTTTACATGACAGGGTATTGGTTTTAAGGTTGATTGGATGGTTTTTTTAAATTATGGAAATAGTTACTCTGAAACATTATTGTTATTATCTCAAATCACAACCAACGGAGTGGAAACTATTCAACTACTAACAATGCTTTGGTTGTTGAATTTACAACCAATTCTCCTCATATCTTGAGCCTACCAAAATGATCTGACTTGAAAACACAAGTCCAACAGCTGTGAAATACCTGTTCTTAGTCAATTATTGGCAACTTGAAACATGAGTGAGAAGAAGTTGGTCCTGCACTAATCGTCCCTCTAGAATTTGTGTATGTATCTTTTTCTTTACAAGGATTTATTAAATATTAAATTTGATCGCTAATCACTCCAATGGAGGAGGATGATCATGCTCATTTCTTTTTCTGATAGATAAATAGATTAGGCCATCTTAACATATCATGATCACCACCTACCAGTGTCGTTCTTAGGCAGTAATAGAATATTGAAGAATTAGGATTGTCTAATACACATCAAAATCAACTTACAGGACAAAGTGAATCATTTTTCTGTACAGGAACAAGGTTGTAGGAAAGTTCACATTGCAAACAATTTGGCTAAAAGAATGTAGTTGTTGTTATTCAAAGTTTCATCCAAAATATTTGACCATGCTATAAATAGGAGATATTAGATGGAAATAAATTAGAATGCATTATGTAACGGTATCTTCAGGAGGATGGATTGTTTCTGCCAAATATCCTTCCTCTTTTTTCAAGCCTTTTCATAGAAGTAGACTCTACGACATTATCCGTAGTTCACCGAATGGTGCATGATGAAGATGAAGAAGCCACAAATAGGGTTATAGTAAAATAATAAGAACTCAGGTTGTGAAGCCACCTAAAGAGAGTGTTACCATTTACACCTTTTGGAGCTGAAGCAAAGAAGATCGCTAGGAGTGCTGGAAGTTTCAGCCACAACATGCAGTTTCCTTAACAAATTTCCAAGACAATTCCAAAGGTTTTTTTTTAATGATACTATCCAAATGATGCTTCTATAATCTTCAACAAGGATTCTCTAAAGTAAGTGCTTCAATAAACTTCAACAATACTGCTCCAAAGAATTCTCTATGTCAAATCCAAATGTCGCTTCTAAAAATTTTAGTGACTATTATAGATGATTACTTTGGGAGTGCTCCAAATAGTCTCTGAGTGATACTCCAAAAGAAGTATCTGAAGACTCCAAGTAACATGAAGTGCCTAAGTCCAAATTTTTTATGCTACTATAATCTGAATTTATTTGTTACCATAGTCAAAATTAAGATGTCTCAAAACTTCTTAATGTCAAGACTTCTTAGCACTTTGAGTTGAAGGACACCTAGCATGGGAAAAGCTTTAAACAGGGAGAGGCTTGAAGACTTGAGAGACTTAAATAGATAGATCCAAGAGGAAATTTGATATTAGATGCAAAAAGCACATGAGCTAGAAAAAGAACTAGCCAAATGCCAAGACTCTTTCACCAACATGAGGTAAGAAGTATACATGAGCATCTTGCAACTCTTGCAATTATGAAGCAAATTCATTTAGCTAGGTAATTGGTAAGAGGAGAGGTTCACGGAAATGACTGCTTAGTTACCAAGGTTTGAAAACAAAGGAGGAGGCATTGAAGAAGCTACAAGCAACTGTCCAAGAGACCAAGCAAGCCCCGTTCAATGCCACTACAAAAGCTACCATCATGACAAAACCAAGCATGATAAACTCGCATTCCAAGATCCTATCTCAATAGCCCCTTAGATATTTCCAAAATCATAATAAAGACACTGGTTCCAAGTCATTGGATCAAATGGTCTACGATGACCAAGGGTTGTTATGCAAGAAATTCCAAGGGTTTATGTTCCTTGTTATAACTCAATAGAGGGTCAAGCATGAAGTCTAGGATTCAGTTCATAAAAATAAATCACCCATGCATTTTAAAAGCATTCATCACCTCTGCAATGGTTTCCCAGGGACTACTTTTAAGACATAAAATTTTACCATTTTAAGGACTTCTTATTGAGATGCTTTTAAGGTCCCTCATGACCATCAAGTGACATATTTTTAATTTAGTGATCCTATTTATCATTATCATTTTCCACTATCCTTGGACACCATAAATTAGTGATCCTATTTATATTTTTCCCATAAGTACTGTATTTATAATTTAGGGATTTTATTTATCATTTTCCCACCATCCTTGGACACCATTTTCTGCAACACCATTGAGTAAAAATTTCTAATAAATTTCCTTTGACTCCAGAAGTGTTCCGTCATACTATTGCACAATTATTCTCATGAAAACAAAAAAATTATTGCAAACTTCACAGAGCCTAGACAGAAAGACGGAAGGACACTTGAAACCCATGTCTCAGTTTTTCAACATTTATAGAAATCAATACATAGTTTCTCTACAAAATATGTTTGATATAAGCATGACAAGTATTTGAAGATATTATTATTTTTATAATGCTCAAATTTTATTTCCCGGACCTATTTTTTACCAGATTTATTTTCAAAGTAACATGTCCATCAAGTTCTCCTATGGTAGTCTGGCAGCTCTGCTTGCAATCATAGCCGTGATAGTTGGTGAGTTTCCTTGTCTGTTAGTCATTACTAAATTTTCGCATGATAGTCATCTACTAAAGATTATGAAGATACAAGGAATAGTACAAATTTGACAAGAATATTCGACTTGTAATAGATACAAAATTTCGTAACCAACGTAAATCACATAGGAGACAGAATGATTGTCTAATACACATCAAAATCAACTTACAAGCCAAAGTGAATCATTTTTCTGTATAGGAACAAATTTGTAGGAAAGTTCGCATTGCCAACAATTTGGTTAAAATAATGCAGTTGTTGTTAGTCATAGCTACATCTGAAATATTTGACCATGCTATAAATAGGAGATATTAGATGGAACAAAATTAGAATTCATTATGTAACAGTATCTTCAGGCAGATGGATTGTTTCTACCAAAGGTCCCATCTTTTTTCAAGCCTTTTCACAGAAGTAGACTCTACGACATTATCCACAGTACAAAAAATGGTGCATGATGAAGATGAAGAAGCCACAAACAGGGCTATAGTAAAATAATAAGAGCTCAAGCTCCGAATCCACCTAAAGAGAGTGTTACCATTTACACCTTTTGGAGCTGAATCAAAGAAGATCTCTAGGAGTGCTGGAAGTTTCAGCTACAACGTGCAGTTTCCTTAACAAATTTCCATTGAACTCCCACCTACTCCACTTTCACTTCTAGCAATCTCCACTCGAAAAGAAATTAGGATTTTCACCAAATGCATATTTCAACCTTCCAGGAACATAGTGAAGAAACCAAGCTACACTGCCAGCATTTACATCACGAACAGAAGTAGGATCAAGGACTACAGTAAACCAAAAATCCACTAGATTGTGTGGATGATAGGAAAGAAACCAGGAACAGTTCAATAGTACAATAGTAAAAACTCAATATGTGAAGCCACCTACAGAAGGTGTTACCAGTTGTACCCTATCAGAAATGAAGAAAAGAAGATTGAAATTAATGGTGTAATGTTTCAACCACATCTTGCAGTCTTCCTTGACTAACATCCATTGAACTCCACAAACTCCACTTCCACATCCAACAATTTTCACTACTTTAGCTACTCTCTATCTATAGTGCTCCCAATCCTTAGTACAAGGCCCACTAGCACATCTACAATGACTACCTTCCATGCTTAGAAGAGACACGTTTAGATTTTCACTAAAAACATATTTCAATCTTAGGGAAACACATTGAAGCAACCCACCTGCACCGCTGGTAGCATCTACAGGAGAAAAATAAGCAGGATCAAGGAAAAAAATGATCTCAAAATACACTACATTGTCTGGATGATCATAATGAATGTTTCTCTTTGAAAGAGCACTGGTTGCTTTATCAACAAAATCTATATCTTCATTGCCTGGAGACATTACTATGTAATAATTCATCCATAAGTGACTGTCTAAACATAATTCAACAAGGGGCCTTTCTGAGGGAACTGTATCAGCACCCTGATCTTGAGCTATCTCCTGCTTCCATGTAATGAGCTTCAAAAATTCTCCAAGAACTCATATTGGCATCAATAACAAAGTGACAAAGGAAGCAATTTTCAATGCATCATGTGGTTCTGATACAACTCGCCTGGTAAAAAAGTCACATAGTTCACCAATTTCCTAAGAGTTTAGTTCATCTTGGCTATTTGTTTGCTTTCAAGGTAGTGGTTTTTGTTGTTGCTGCACTAGTGTGTACAGGTTATAATTCTCCACACTCAGACCTTGCATATGAAGTTGAATTGGAATTTTATTTTTTCCTCCTAAATCAGGAAAACTTACTTCATACTCATGGCCCCTATTAAAAAAGTCACATAGTTCATCAATTTCCTGAAATTTTAGTTCATCTTGGCTATTTGTTTGCTTTTTTGGTAGTGGTTGTTGTTACTGTTGTGCTAGTGTGTACATGTTATAATTCTCCACACTTATAGCTTGCATACGAAGTTGAATTAGAAGTTTATTTTGTCCTCCTAAAATAGGAAAATTTACTGCATACACATGGTCCCTGACACGAAAAATCAAAGATGAATCACAGAATAAGCAATCAACCAATTCTCCATCTTCTTTCAAAGTCGAGCGCAGAATGTCTAGTATTTGGTGAAATGACCATAGAATTCTAAGATAATTCACGATGTCCTGTCAACTTTTTTTAAGAGAAGCAAGAGGGACCCAACCACCTCCATAACAACCATCATTCCTAAGTTGAACATAAATAGACCTCTCTTCATCCTCATCCACTAGCAGACCAGTTCCTGCAGTCTTAGGAAACTCAACCAAAGTCATTCTCGCTTTATGTGCCGCCAAACATTGCATTTCCAACGCATTTTTTATGTTAGTTACTCTATTTGATATGGTGTCTTCCCTTCGGGTTAATGGTTTTTCTTGAGAAATTCCAGGAGAAACGGTGCCTACTTTATTGGCACTAACGATGGCAGACTGCCCAACATTCGTACTTGAATTATCTGAAGTTCCTGGGACCCCTAAATGTGTATTAAGATGAGTTTCCAGATTATTTAATCTGGCATCAACATACCTCATGATGACTTGCTGAAATTTTGGATAGAGCATTGAGTCTCCTTCAAGAGAACCACCCTTAGGTGGTATAACTGGTTGCAGCCATACTTGATCACTAGCAAAGCAACACATATCAACTGCAAACTTCTTGCGATAAATGATACAAATCCAGTAGGGACTTTGTAATACAACAAAAACATTAGTAGGAAAAAAAGAACTTGGCACTATGGCTGGCCCTCTACATGTACTCGATACAATGGATCCATTTTGTGTATTCAGATTGCTACTAGCCCCACTACTAGGTGCTCCACCAGATATACCCCCAGTAGCTTGAGGGTCAGAGGAAGATTCAGTGCTTTGAGCCAGCCCTTGAGACACCATCAATTATTTGTTTCAGCATTTATTGGAAATCCTGATGGTACTAAACTTAAGCCAATGCTCTTCTTGTCCATCAAAGAATTATGATGTCACCATGATCACTTCAAAGCTTAAATTAGCATATGAACTCCAACTAAAATACGTATGCATAAAATAAAAACATAATAAAAGACATGACATGAGCTTGCATAGTTAGTAAACCATGCTATAATTTGATTATTAATATGTCAATATCGTAGAGGACCATGTCTCTAATAAAGATAGATGGTTCTATCTTGGCTACATGGTCATATTTGGAGGCAAAGTATTTCCTGTGAACATTAGTAAGCTTCCCTTCCCCTGCCTTTTGATGATAATGCACCATCATCTTGGCAGATTCCCAAAGTTGCATTCAATACTTCCATTCCAACATGGAATTCTTTTCAGGGTACATTGTGCAGTATAAACTTCGGTCGCCGCAATCATGGAGTGTTGATATCTCAACATAGCGTACTCCACCAGGAAAAGCTCCATGAAGAAAAAAGACAATCTCTCTGTCTCTTCTCAGATTGAGCTACCTTCAACAATCTCTTCATGAAGACATAAGGAGTTGGCACTGCCATATTGAAGTGTAGAGAAATAAGTATCAATCTCTCCATTTGTAAAACTTATCCTTTAGTGTACGCATTGTCAGAGATAAGAACGAAGTTATCAACCACAGGAACAGAAGCCTCCTCATACTTGCATGCCAAAAGCATGGCGGTGACCCCTACAAGCTGCAAATGCTTTCTCATCACTTTTTGTCTTGAAATTTATCTGTAAATAATGTTGACAGTCCAAAATAGAGTTTCATCCATGAGCCCAAATTTCATGTGCACCTCAATGAGCGAGTCAATCAGGATAGCCCTCATTCTCTCATTTATGTTTGATTGCTGGGACATGTATTCATGTGGAACACAGCTAAAATTCTCCCTAGTTTTATACAAACTATAAATGTCTTGTATATATTCTGAAACAGCCATTGGGTCTCCTACATCAGCCTCATCAATGTCTGACATCGATTCAAATGAATCTACCATTTCCATTTCATAGATTTCCTCAGTCTGAACCAGAGAAGGTATAGTCGGCTCTAATGTCATCTGATCTTCCATATCAACTTCATGCGCAATTTTATGTTTATTGTTCCATGTAAATGAGAGTGTCTTTTTTTGCTTCACTCCCACCCACAGATTCTCATTAGGTCTATTCACAGGTTGGGAATCCTGTACAAAATGTATATTATTTGCTAATGTGGCAACATATTTCCATGTCACTTGACAATTGAATAGAAAAAAAAAAAAATTAGAACCAACAGCACATGGATTCCTTTGGGTCATGGCAGAAACAACATTCCTAATGTCACCTAGAACTTGACGACCATTTTCTTGTCCTAATGGTGCTGTTGCTTTGTTGCCTTCCATTTCAGGAGGACCTTTAGTGGTGGTGGCTTTGGCCAAACTAGGTCTGTTTTCAACAAATCCTACCATTTGTTGCCTTGTGTAACATTGTTTTGAAGAAGGATTTGATGGGTTTTCTGCCTGAGTCCAATAGAACAGATAGGAAAATTTGGACTCTACGGGGAAGCTTCTTTGGAAAAAAAAATATGAAGGAAGAATATTGTATTTACGACAAAATGGGGAGAATCCCAATAATTGCATTTGCAATGGGTGTAATCAAATTTGTCAGTCTCATAACTCAAAGAACAGAGGGACTTCACAACATGGTCGATATTATACTATATAGACATTCTTTTAGCCCTACAACCTGAATCACATTTTCATCTGCCCAATGCCAAACCAGACGATCTCCACATAGAAAAATATAGATGTTGATCGTATGGTTAGCCGCCGGAAAGGGTTCCATTCTTGCATTGTTATCACCCACTTGTATTGGCCCATCATTACTGCATGAGTTCAAAAGGATGGACTGTGTGAAAGTCCCTTGTCATTTTAGTGGAATGGATACTGCTCGGACTTGGCACCATTGTCTGTTCTTTCCAGTGAAGCTCCCTATACATGCTTGTTTGTCAAAGCTTTTTGGAAAAAAGCGTGTATTTCCATTATAGTCCCTTTTTTTTGTTTTTTAAATGGGAACCTCTGTGTTTATGGATGATAAACCCTCCAACTCTTACGCACTTGAAAATAATGGGTTTTTGGTACCTTGCCAATGGTTATTGCAATCATCTGCTTCAAATCCTAAACAATACAATCATTAATTGGAAAAAGGTCCACAGTTAATAGGCATATCCAGCATACCTCATGCACGGGAGGAGAATTCATGTGAGGATTGTCAGAACAACTGTTCCAAGTTTCCACTAGACCACAACTTGATGTGCATTATTATCCTTTTGCACAAATTTAAAAATATTAAGGATTATGCTTTTTAATACACATTATATTTCTCTAAATTTCAACTTCTTATTATAAGTGTGTCCCTTGTTTGAAATTCGGTTCTTCCTCGCTATTCTCGCTTATCCCCTTAATTATGCATACTGTGTTTTCTTAAAATATGTATGAATGAGACAGTAAATGTTGCATTACATTATGGCCTTCTCACAAAATTTTGGGGCTTTTAGTTATAAACAGAGAAAAGTTTAAATGTTCTAAGAGTCTTTTTAGAATTATTAGCGAAACATAATTTTAAATATTTTTTGGGTCCTGTGCATTTTGGGGGTACTAACGGTTCTTTATAGTAGTAGGTTTTTTATATTGAATTTTGAAACTGAATGCATTTTAATATTACTAGAATAACCAAAATATATCTATAGTAACTATGTTACATGTTTCCCATCGCTTCTCAAGGATGAAGTATATAAAAAATTTGTGATTGTTTCTAATGGTTTGAATGGTTTTCAAGTTGAGAAGAACATGATTTGTTGTTTATTGGAAAAAAAATCCACTGAAATGTAGTAGTATTTTAGAAAATCTAATACTTTTGGCAAGTATCGGTTGCCCTTGGGATGCCCTTGGGATGAGATTAGCAAGCTATACCGCACAAAACCTCAACTTTTTATGGACAGTTCAGAGACAACATATTATTCTACAGTGGATGTTCTGTCAAACTTGGGACTAAGAAAGGAAAATATAGGTAACATTATTTTAAATTATCTTGATATTCTTAGATAGGACCCAAGAAAACCCATGGCAGACAATCTATATTTTGCAAGCGTTGGTTTGGATCAAAAGGAGACCACAAAGACAAATTTGAGTCATCCTCGCTATTTTCATGAGAAATTGATCAAGTTGATTGAAGATGTTAATTTCACTAGGATTTAGAAGTAGGGAATTGTTGTGTCTATCAGAGAACATCTAAAAAACACAATGCTCATGACTCCATTGTCTAAGGTTTCTTCAGAAACATTTCAGAATATCCCTTCTGTACAATCAAAACCTGTCCAAAAAAGAGATGATCTAGTTTTCCGTGGCTCTAAAAGAGAATATTTGAAAATCACAAACCATGTGACTCGAATGTATAAAGTAAAAAAAAAAATTAAAAAAAAAAATAAATAAATAAATAATAAAACTAAAATAAAATAAAATAAAAATAAAAAATAAAAAAATCCAGAATACCCTTTCTCGAGGATTCTTTGCAAGGAATACAATAATATATTACCATTCAAACCTCCTCAACAACTCTGTACTAAAGATCGTAATAGGATGTTGAGATCCCCTTTCTACTCCAAGAAAATCATGAAAATATTCTAGAAAAAGACTACAATAATATAATAAAATATTACCATTCAAACCTCCTCAACAACTCTATACTAAAGATAGCAATAGGATGTTGAGATCCCCTTTCTACTCCAAGAAAAATCATGAAAATATTTTAGAAAAGACTCCAATAATGCTCTCAATCAACCAGCTCCATGATACAAGTCAACGATAACATGATAATGGAGTTGGTTTTGTAACAATCCTCCAAAAATGGCACCACAAAGTACAATTCCTCCTCCAAGTGGTTGACCATGTATCCACCTACACGAACAATGAATGAATCCTCCTTAGAAGCATGTGTGGTCTCCTCCAGAGTGGATTCCTTATTCAAACCCTGAATGAATGCACAAAGACCATGCAAAACTCCAATAAAGTGGTACTTGTGGCATCATGAGTAGAAATCATCAATATTTAATGCAGAATATGTCTGGCTTCATCTGAGCATTGCTCAACTATCTATCAAGTGAACTGGATATGATGGAGATATCTAGTAGAGGTATTGAGGGTGAAATCTAGTAGAGGTGTAACTCCTTCAAGGCATTGGCAATATTGCAATGTTACTATTTAGCATTAAAGTTTTAGTTGTTGACACATTTAAGCCATGTGGCTTGTTACTCAATTTACATAGTGTATGCTATAATTGCAATCTGTGTATATCAGAGCATAGGTGAGGACAAGCCCAAGCAATAAGAGAATGCAATACAACTGAGAAGTGAGATATTCTACCTTGAAGGCATGACTCATTAGGTATGTAGCTGAAATGAGAGATAGAACATGAGATATTTTTCCTCTGAGATCCTTACATTGACTATGAAATTTTTAGAAAACTTTTAGGTTTCATAGTGACATGATTTTGCATAGGATTCTAGCAGTTATTTGTATGTCAGAATAAGAGGCATCTCGAAATTTTTAACAAGAATTGAGTTCATCAAAGTCTGGCCTAAGCAAACAAGAGGCCTAGTATTGACTTGGTTCTTATACTCTGAAAAACAAGGAGTATTGTTGTAGTACCACTATAAGAATGAAATGCTAAACTTTCCCGCAGTCCTGAAGCATTCATTCGGACCTCCTTAAGGACAAAAGGTTTTGTTTGATCTTGGATTCTTCATTTTGTATGCCTGTCACTTCAAGTGGGTATGCTCTGAAATATTTCTACCTTTGGAGAAGTAAGATTCCTATTGTGGTGTGGGATTCACTGGATACATGAAGGTGTATTAAAGACTCTAAGGGCTCAATATAAAGGCATTTCTTAACAACTATTTGACACCTGGCTATATGAGTCATATTTATACGTTGATGAGACTTCATGTCTGTCCGAGTTTCAAGAATGACTTTATCTCATGTTGATCCAAGTTTCAAAGATTGCAATCCATTCTTATCTGATTTTTAATGAAAGATTACATATCTAGGTACAAATATTCTTTTGTCTGAGTTTGAGGATTTATTTAATCACTCTCTTCTGCCCTAGAACAAAACGACCTGTCTTGCGGATTGTTCACTTGAAACAACCTCAATACAGACCGAGATTTATCTAGCCTGAATTCTCTTAAATTTGATTTGAATTTCTGAACCAGATTACAGTTTTTTGTTGTTTAAGGTTCTAATAAGCAGTTGTTGGAAAGTTGTGGCCTCTCCTCTACTCTTTGAACAAGACTATTGAACATAAGTATGATAATTATTTGTTATCAGAACTAGGGCCTAAAGAAAATAAGTGTCATTGGCGTAACTCACTTAAGTTTCATGCATGAATATTTTACTGTTTTAAAGGCTAGTTGTCTAAGTATAAATCTGATGTAGAATGAGTTCAAACTTGCAAGAAGACTTCTCTAGTCCAAGGGTTTACAACAGAAGTCTTGATCAAGACTCAATTCCCAGTAAGACCATCTCAAATATTAGCTCTCCAAGGACTTGAATTGTAAGCAGTAACCTATTGTGACATCTCCAAAAATTTTATCTTCATAATGACCAAGCAGAAAACATACATCTTCAGGACATCGGAGGTACATCAAATTAGTTTTATTTCTGTCTTTTCTCATTTGAAGGAATTGTCATCGGTTTAAGTAAGTTTGTTGTCACCTACAAAAGTAAAATCTTAATTATCATCAATTTCTTCATTGGATGGTAGAATGACTTTATTGCAATAGTTGAGATAATGTAAGGCTGGGTACAGGTTAGATTAGCGGCATCCAATTCACAGATCCTTTCAAGAATAGAAGTTTCACATTTCTTCACATTACAGTACATTCATCCTATAAAAGGTAGAAAGATAAGATATTGAAAAACATTTAAAACTCATCATGACCATCGTGATCTAGTCAAGGACATCTCCTTCATAATTTGTAGGGTGCCTAAAGCAGATCATTTGATTCTGAAAAGTGCAACATGAAAAGTAGTGATAGTAGCACCTTCAGGCATCATGGGTACTATTACAATAAGATAATGAAGATTGTGTAAGTCTATAACGAAAACACCCTTATTCAAGATTGACTATGAATAAAGCATTCTTGATCCTTAAAGAAAATGAGAGGCAAAAACACCTTATGATTTGAAACAATATTTATTGTGGCTAGTTAGCAGAGGAGTTCAGAATGATGGTACTAATGGTTCTTTATAGTAGTAGGTTTTTTTATATTGTATTTTGAAACCAAATTCATTTGAATATTACTGGGATAACCATAATATATCTATAGTAACTATGGTACATGTTTCCCATCGCTTCTTAAGGATGAAGTATATAAGAAATTTGTGACTGTTTCTAATGCTTTGAATGGTTTTCAAGTTGAGAAGAATAGGATTTGTTGTTTATTGGAAATAAAATCCACTGAAATGTAGTAGTATTTTAGAAAAGCTAATACTTTTGGCAAGTATCAATTTCCCTTGGGATGCCCTTGGGATGAGATTACCAAGCTATACAGTACAAAGCCTCAACTTTTTATGGTCATTTCAAAGACAACATTGTATTCTACAGTGGATGTTCTGACAAACCTGGGACTAAGAAAGGAAAATATAGGTAACATTATTTTAAATTATCCTGAGATTCTTAGATGGGACCCAAGAAAATCCAAGGCAGACAATATTGATTTTGCAAGCATTGGTTTGGATCAAAAGGAGATGACAAAGACAAATTTGAGTCATCCTCGCTATTTTCATGAGAAATTGAACAATTTTATTGAAGATATTAATTACACTGGGCTTGAGAAGCAGGGAATTGTTGTGTCTATCAGAGAACATCTAAAAAACACAATTCTCATGACTCCATTGTCTAAGGTTTCTTCAAAAAAAATTCAGAATATCCCTTCTGTATAATCATAACTTGTCCATAAAAGAGATGATCTAGTTTTCAATGGCTCTAAAAGAGAATATTTGAAAAGCACAATGCATATGACTCGATTGTTTAAATTTTCTCTATAAAAAAATCAGAATACCCTTTCTCGATGATTCTTTGCAAGGAATACAATAATATACTACCATTCAAACCTCCTCAACAACTCTATACTAAAGATAGCAATAGGATGTTGATATCTCCTTTCTACTCCAAGAAAAATCATGAAAATATTTTAGAAAAATACAAAAATAATACAATAAAATATTATCATTCAAACCTCCTCAAAAACTTTATACTAAAGATAGCAATAGGATGTTGACATCCCATTTCTACTCCAAGAAAAATCATGAAAATATTTTAGAAAAAGACTACAATAATGCTCTCAATCAACCAGCTCCATGGTACAAGTCAACGATAACATGATAATGGATTTGGTTTTGCAAAAATCCTCCAAAAATGGCACCACAAAGTACAGTTCCTCCTCTAAGTGGTTGATCATGTATCTACCTTCACGAAAATTGAATGAATCCTCCTTAGAAGCATGTGTGGCCTCCTCCAAAGTGTATTCCTTCATCAAACATTAAATGAATGCACAAAGACCATGCAAAACTCAATTAAATTGGAACTTGTGGCATCATGAGTAGAACTATCCATCAATATTCAATACAGAAGATGTTTGGCTGCACTTGTGCACTACTCAACTATCTATCAAACAAACTGAGTATGATGGAGACATCTAGTAGAGGTGTTGAGGGTGAAATCTAGTAGATTTGTAACTCCTTCAAGGCATTGGGAGTAGTGCAATGTTACTATTTACCATTAAAGGTTTAGTTGTTGACACATTTAAGCCATGTGGCTTGTTACCTAATTTCCATAGTGTATGCTATAATTTCAATCCATGTATATCAGAGCACAGGTGAGGACAAGCCCAAGCAAGAAGAGCATGCAATACAACGGAGAAGTGAGATATTCTACCTTGAAGGCATGACTCATTAGGTATGTAGCTGAAATGAGAGATAACACGAGAGATCTTTTTCCTCTGAGATCCTTACATTGACTATGAAATTTTTTAGTAAACGTTGAGGTTTCATAGTGACATGATTTTGCATAGGATTCTAGCAGTTATTTGTATGTCAGAATAAGAGGAAGCTTGAACTTTTTAACAGGAATTGAGTTCATCAAAGTCTGGCCTAATCAAACAAGAGGCCTAGTATTGAATTGATTCTTATACTCTGAAAAACGAGTATTGTTGTAGTACCACTATAAGAATGAAATTCTAAACTTGCCCGCACTCCTGCAGCAGTCATTTGGACCTCCTTAAGGACAAAAGGTTTTTGTTGATCTTGGATTCTTCATTTTGTATGCCTATCACTTCAAGTGGGTATGTACTAAAATATTTCGAATTTTGGAGAAGTAATAGTCCTATTGTGGTGTGGGATTCGTTGGATACATGAAGGTGTATTAAAGACTCTAAGGGCTTAGTCTACAAGAATTTCTTAACAACTATTTGACACCTGGATATATGATTCATAGCTATATGTTGATGAGACTTCATGCCTGTCTAAGTTTCAAGAATGACTTCAACTCATGTTGATCCAAGTTTCAAATATTGCAAGCCATTCTTATCTGATTTTTAATGGAAGATTATAGATCTAGGTACAAAGGTTCTTTTGTCCGAGTTTGAGGATTTATTTAATCGCTCTCTTCTGCCATATAACAAAATGACATGTCTTACGGATTGTTTACTTGAAACAACCTCAATACAGACCGAGATTTATTTGGCCTAAATTGTCTTAAATTTGATTTGAAGTTCTGAACCAGATTATAGTTTGTTGTTGTTTAAGGTTCTCATAAGCAGTTGTTGGAAAGTTGTTGCCTCTCCTCTACTCTTTGAACAAGACTATTGAACATAAGTATGATAAATATTTGTTATTATAACTAGGGCCTAAAGAACAAAAGTGTCATTGGCATAACTCACTTAAGTTTCATGCATGAATATTTTACTGTTTGAAAGACTAGTTGTCTAAGTATACATCTGATGTAGAAAGAGCTCAAACTTGCAAGAAGACTTCTCTATTCCAAGGGTTTACAACAGAAGTCTTGATCAAGACTCAATTCCTAATAATACCATCTCAAATATTAGCTCTCCAAGGACTTTAATTGTGAGAAGTAACCTATTGTGACATCTCCAAAATTTTGATATTCATAATAACAAGGGAGAAAACATACATCTTCAAGACATCAGAGGTACAACAACTTAGTTTGATTTCTGTCTTGTCTCATTTGAAATAATTGTCATCAGTTGAAGTGTGTTGTCACCTACAAAAGTAAAAGCTTCATTATCATCAATTTCTTCATTGGATGGTAGAATGAATTTATTGCAATAGTTGAGATAGTCTAAGGCTGGGTACATGTCAGATTAGTGGCATCCAATTCACAGATCCTTTCAAGAATAGAAGTTTCACTTTTCTTCACATTACAGTACATTTTTCCTATAAAAGGTAGAAAAACTAAGATATTGAACAACATTCAAAACCCATCATGACCGTCATGATCTAGTCAAGGACCTCTCCTTCATAATTTTTAGGGTGTCTGAAGCAGATCATTTGATTCTAAAAATCGCAGCATGAAAAGTAGTGATAGCAGCACCTTCAAGCATCATGGGTACTGTTACAATAAGAGAATGAAGATTGTGTAAGTCTATAACGAAAACACCCTTATTCGAGATTGACTATGAGTCAAGCATTCTTGATCCTTAAAGAAAATGAGAGGCAGAAACACCTTATGATTTGAAACAATATTTGTTATGGCTAGTTAGCAGAGGAGTTCAGAATGATGGTACTATATAACCTGGAAGTGACTTTTGCATAATGAAAAATTTCTTCATGAACAAATTTGTATAGCAATAGATGAATTTTAAACATGATTATGACCTCTAGGAATAATATGTGGTCCTGGTAAGTCTAACCATATGTCATTATAATAATAGTATGTGATAATTAATTGGATAAATCATAAAATTTCTCGAGGAAAGTTCACTCTATGATGATTACGCCTACTAAAATCATGATTGCTTGTTTACAGAGTTTATACTCTGAATAGAGAACATGATTGTGTCATAAATTTCGTCATTTCATTTTACAAAGCAATTGAGATAGTTGTTTACAGCACACGAGATTTTGAAATTCCAAATCCACTCTTTCTTGATTGCATTCTACTGAACTTGACAGGATTACAGTGAAATTTCATTAGCCTATCGGCCATCTCATGTAGATGCCACATATGACTTCAAATATGGTGTTTGTTCAGTTCATGTATGCTTAAGCATGCCTATTTGCTGAGTAGTATGCCTCTCTTTAAATGCTTCTTGCTTTTGAAGACACAACTTAGTGATTTATGTGTTATAACTGCATTTCTATAAAATGCAGGGAGGTGGCAGATCTTCGGCACGGGAAACAATTGGAAGAGTACAAGCTGGGGCTGTGGAAAAGAAGATACTTGAGCTAAAAGCTAGGACTGAGGTACGGTCATACTACTTTCAGTATTACAATTTGTAGAAATTTGTTGAGGCTTCTTGTATACTTTTTTCCTCTCTAGATGAATTAGACATTTTTAATTTCTGGGAACATTATTTCCCTACTACCTTAAATATATATTGTTGATCTTTAAATTTCCAGAAAATAATATAGTGTGGAATACCTCATTTAATTGCAGAAATTTCCAATTATTGAAAGAAGTTTCATGAATGCTATGTCAAACTCTTTTCTCTTGGTATCTATGTGAAAATGGCTACAGATAATCATTAAAGGACTCATGATAGGCATGTGGTAAACAATATCATGTATGCATACTGATATTTCTAGGATGTAGGAATTTCCATTTTGTAGTTATTCATAGGATCTAAGCAGAATAATTGTTTGAAGAATTGAAATTATGCCAAATATATGAACTCATGAATTTTACCATGCCCAATTTTAGGCATGTGGCTTGGGCAATACTAAATATTAAGCTGGATTTCATTGACACTTAAATTACAGAATTTGAAAATTAAGATATGTAAGTGCTCTAAAGCCATCAAATTCTAGCCATCCTCCAGTTAACCAACAAAATGAGCAATGGAATATTAATGGAAGTCATGAAAACTAATGAAAATGCATGTTATCAAGATGTCCAATCTGATAGTATGTGTTAAAATTTCTTTGAAACCACCATCCTAGAAATTTACCACCTATCAGATTACAAATCTATTGAATAAAGATACAACTGGGATGTTAAATTATCCTAAAACCAACTATCTAAGCAAACATATCAGATCTAGTTACTTGCTGGAATTATTAACTCAAAAAACTTTGGGATGTAAAGGGGTAGTCAATCAACTAGTAAAAGAGGAAACCAAACTTGGAGTGATTATGCAAATATTTTGGATGTACAGGAGTAGTCAATCAACTATTAAAAGACCATAGTTGCTAACAACCTCCTTCAATAAACTGTATGAGGCATCTTCAAATACCAGACTACACTGGCTCATAAATTTTCCCTATTAAGTAGCACTATCTACTCAATTCATATACCACACACTTCACAGTATGTGCTGGAATTCTGCAAAGATTTTGTTTTTGAAAAAACAATAACCACACTAAATAAGAATCTCCCTTTCCTTCAAAAGTCTCCCATATACAATGTGAATGAAAGCCATTCTACCAAGTAACAAGGATAACAACTTTAGAGTACAAAACATCTTGACAAGTACTAAGGTTGTGATTGCAACCATTCATTGATCAATTGCAGCAAATAAGGGGACATCTAATGCATGATATCCCCTACCAAATAATACATCAAAATTTTTTAAATCGTATTTTCCATGAAGCTTTATCTTTTCACCTATTGCATGTTTTTGAAAATGATCTTCAATGTTTGTATCTCCTTCTTGCTTTTTCGAATGGCTAGTGCTATTCCCAAACCTTGAACTTTTGTTTCCACCACTTATTTTTAGCAACCATAGTGTCATTTTTTGTAACTGAAGCACTATAAGCATGATCACAGCTATTACTACAACCTTTTCCTATTTTCAGTATTCTCTGCAAGGAATACAATTAAATATTACCATTCAAACCTCCTCAACAACTCTATACTAAAGATAGCAATAGGATGTTGAGATACCCTTTATACTCCAAGAAAAATCATGAAAATATTTAGAAAAAGACTACAATAATGCTCTCAATCAACCAACTCCATGATACATGTCAACGATAACATGATAATGGAGTTGGTTTTGCAACAATCCTCCAAAAATGGCACCACAAAGTACGATTCCTCCTCTAAGTGGTTGACCATGTATCTACCTTCACGAACAATGAATGAATCCTCCTTATAAGCATGTGTTGCCTCCTCCAAAGTGGAATCCTTCTTCAAAACTTGAATAAATGCACAAATACCATTCAAAACTCCAATAAAGTGGCACTTGTGGCATCATGAGTAGAACTTTCCATCAATATTCAATGCAGAAGGCTCCATTTGGAAAATTCCATGGTAGAAGTACAATCTACGAAGGAGATGACGAAGTAATTATCAATGAGTGAACATCCTCATCATAATAGCTTGGAAATGTGTGCAAGGTGACTTCCTCTCATATAATGTGTCCTCCCCATTGACTAACAAATTCCCCAAAGGGGTAATGACCCTTCAAATATTTGTTGAAATTGTGAGTGCCTTATAATCATATGTCTATCCAACATATCAATTATTTTCCTTGATGAACAGATCTGAAAAAGGTGTTTGAATTATCGTTGGAGATGCAAGTGAGACTTGAACACACTGAAATAGATCTGAGAGAAAGTCGTATATTCTTCACATAGATAGAAAAATTGATCACTCAACATCTGAATGCATGTGCGACTGCTACCATTTTTCATGTTCCCTTATTTTTTCTAAATGTTGAGTATAGTTTGTTGGAAATTATCAGCTATTCACTAGTGGCTCAGCCTCTTCAAATGTGTAAAAAAACATCAAACTATTCTCAAATATTTGCTACAGGTTGTATAAATTTGTTGATTTGTAAGCAGTGACATGTTTAGCTAGAAAAAACCCTTGTACACTATTTTAATTTCCACATCTGATGAAGTCAAAGTTGTATGGGGCTTCTTCGTGTTGTTTTGGATTTTTTAGCCTACATGAACTTTGTCTAGCTTTTATTTTTATTTTTTTGAATTTTTTCATGAAATTTGCTTTAGTTCTTTTTGTCATAACTCATTAGGCTCTAGAATATGTGCATCAATATTCTCCTGCCATGCTTGAGAGTTAGTTTTTTGTATATAAAATTTCCAAAATTTGTCCAAAACTCTCTTTTCACAGCGCACAAAAACTAACTTATCTAGTCCATTCAGGCCAATGACTTACTTATCTAGTGGACCATTCTATGTTCTGGGTGAAGGAGTCACACTTCTAAATTTTGAGAGAGATTCATTTTACACCTGGGCAACTAGACATGCTTCCTTAGTAGCCAGTTTGGTCATGAATTCCTATTATAGAAAATGGACTTTATGTAATTATCCTGTGGCATACCTATTATCTGTTGCATCATTTTACGCAATTGAATCCAGCTTCACAGTTTCTACTGCTTTGTCTATAACATGCTTTGACATGTCCTTTACTAAATTTTATATCTGTAGCTCTCCAACACCTTTCTGTGACTTTCCTACTTTCTCCAAGTCGCCAAATGGTGTGGGTATTCTAATTGATTTTACAGGAGAGGTACACTACAACCATTTGCCTCCTGGATGTTGAAATTGATGATTAGATGCCTTGTCGAAACAAGGCTTCAAGTAGAAGGCCTTATTAGCTCATCATTCATGTATGCATCTTATATTTTACTTGCTTAAGGAGACGGTACACTACAAAGGCCTTGTTTCGAATTTATACATTTAGCATCATCATCACTGGACGCAGAAATAATTCCTATCAAGAATCTTGTACATTCAGTGGACCACTATTTATGATTTGACTTGGGTGCTTTCCTTCAAACTTTATATTCCATATTCCCTAGATGCATTGTTGAATGTAAAAATAAAGGGTTTCTCAATGCTAAGTGTGTTTTCTCAAACATTTCAAAATACAAACAACAGATAAATATTTATGAACATAGAAACACTTTTGTAAATTTTAAAACTTCCATGGTTGTTTTATGATATTGACATCCAATCTGATATCATCAAGAAGACAAAGTGTAGCATTATGAGTATGTTGCCTAAATTAGGGATCAAAGCAATGAGTGAAATTTTTTTTGAGGTTTTAGATTTAGCATTGCAAGATCAGATTGTTGATGTCTAAGCTGAAGATGTTGCATCTATGCCAATTCTTGCATTCAATTCTAGATATGATGTTATTACAACCATGTGTAGAAGATCAGAGGTACTTGTTGAAGACAAATCTAACAAAGTTCATGAAATTTTAGCTCATGATATTGGATACATTGCATGTTTATCTGCTACTCCTTTAGCAACCGATTATGCAACCAACTTTCTGTGTCAAATCCACAAAAATGTTGGTTTGAAAGTGAATTTGGGAAACATAGATGTTCTTATATCAAGATTCTTTTGTGCTCAGTGTAATAAAAAAATTTCAGCTAACTCAGGGAAAAGTGACCTTAATGTAACTTTATATCAGATATAAAGGAAATACATTCTTAATAATACAAATGTTAGAGTTTACTTTCAGTATTTGTCAGTCTCTCTTTTCTCGACTTATTTTTAGTGAATCATTAGAGTAAGTTCGTGTTGCTACTATGGAAAAAATTTCTCGTCTTCTATGCCATGCAATCAAAAGTGGCCTTCTGGGAACAAAACCTTTGTGGATAAAATGCCTGGATATACTTCCACTTTATGAGAAGAAGGTTGTGAGGAGATAAAGTTTTTTTAAATTCGTTACTTCATTGATAATAATGTAATGGATATTTTGTTTTAAGATGATGATGCATGCAAAAAAACAAAAGAAGAAAATATGCTTGGAATATTGAAACATGCTTTGGAAGCCACTGAGGATCCGGATGTATTTGAGACTTTGTTGGAAATGGTAGCAGAAATTATGAAAATGGCTAATGTCCATGGATATTTATTTTTTTTCTCATTTTCTTTATTGATTGATCAACTTAAAAATTCAAATAGTTGGGTAAGAGTAACAATTTCTAGGTTAATACATAAATATACTAGTCTTAAATAGAAGGGAGGAATCAGATCAATCCTTTTCAAGTTTGGTGGAATTAGAGATGAGCCATTTGAATACTTAAGTAACATTAAGTTTTCTTTTACTATTTATAGAACCATTTTAGAGATTCTAAATGGAAATTGTGTGTGCTAATATTTCTCAATTAATTACAGGGAAAACAAGGGGCATACATAATTTGCTGGCTTATGGGAATTGGATTCCTTTTCCTTTGGAATAGTACACTGATAATTGAATATTACTATATTGAAGCTATATTCCTGGTTAGTATCACAATTTACAAAGTCTTTCCTTATTCTTTTTTAGTGTCTTGTTGTAATCTTGTGTCAGCAATACTTTTCTCCATCCATTAGATTTCTACTAACCAGTCTTATTGTTGAAGTGTCACTGCTTCTTAGAGATAACTAGAAGAAACGATACAAATACAAAAGTGGAGCATGAGACATTCTTAGTAGAAATTTCTAGCTCTGTTGTGTTTATTTGTGACATTTTATTTGCTTTGTTTATAGAGGTCATATGGCCACATAGTGGACACTATTTCCCAACTAAAGAAAGGGTGAAAATGTGAAGTTGGGAAACACTTTTTGCCCTTTTTTGACGTTGAAAATTGTAATTTTCTATGTTTTTCAACTTCAACTCCACTAAACTCATATTTTTATTGAAAATTATGCTTTGACATAAAAACAAGAATTGTAGAGAATTGTCTTACCTCCATACCCATATATATATTTTTTTTAAATATTGACATATAGAGGGGTAAATTTCTTGTTTACTAACTGCATATACTTGAAATTTTCAGGCAAACATAAATAGTCACTTTATAATCCTTTACTTTTTTTAGGGAAGGTTATTCATTTTTTGGAAAAAAACCATAGCATCATAATCTGCATATATTGCACTAGTGCACAGACTATTTTTTGGTAATTTTCGGATCAAATCACTATTTTTTATTATTTTTTGAAATGGGCGAAGACAAAAAAACAGTGATGTTTCAGTACATTTTATTATCCTTTGATTTTCTTTTCAATGTGATCGTCAATAAGAAAAATGAGAGTACCCTTTTGAAGTAGATAGGGAGAGGAAGTGTAGTATGATTTTTTTGAATTTTTTGGTGTCCTCATTTGAAAGTTATTGAATTTTCATTCAGTGCAATTTTTCGAACAATGAAATTCCATAGTGACATAGTTTAGTAAAAAATTAATAAAAAATTGAAATTTTTAATGAAACTCCATAAATCTCACATCATCAAAAACTAGATTTAGAGACGAATCTAATGGTACTTGGTCCGACATATAACATTTTGTTTTTGTAGGTGTTTTGTCCCTCCAAAGTTGCAGGTTTCTCAAAACTGCAGAGTTTTCTGAGTTTTTTGTTGACCACAAACTCTCGGCCGAGAAAAACTCTCGACCGAGAAATTTTTAAAACTCTTGGCCGAGAGTTTTAAACCAATTTATGCGCGGGAAAACTCCCGCCCAAAAGTTTTAAAAACTCTCGGCTGAGAGTTTTTCTAACTCTCGGCCGAGAGTTTGCGGCTGAGAGTTTTGTGACACAACTCTCGGCCGAGAGTTTTGAAAACTCTCGTCCGAGAAAATACGAAATATTTAAAATCTCTTGGACGAGAGTTTTGAAAACTCTCGGCCGAGAAATTTAGTTGACTTTTTTTCTCGGCCGAGAGATTAAAAAATTCTCCCGAATTCTATCTCATGCCAAAAAGTGTTTCCCAACTTCGTGTTTTTACCCAAAACTTCGTTTGAGTTTCTTGCTTTTATGGGGAAAAATGACATTAACAATATTGTTGATGTTGAGGTATATATCGTATAAATCCTTTATAGTCTATTTTAGTTTATATTCCAGTGTTCATCGAATTTCATGTCTTATACTCTGCATTGTAACTTTTTTTGTTTTCTTTTTGCGGAAAATGGACTCAGTATTGATGGTAATAAGAAAGGATTGAAGAAAGAGGGGAACAATAACACTAGAGTGACAAAGAGAGAGAAGTGTACTAGTCCAGTGGTACCAGTAGAGCTAATATCCTGCATAAGACACATAGATAAAGACTAATGGTCAAGTTTTCCGAGTTGGTGAATTCACTTGTAATTCCTTGGCAAGATAATGATAATGTTTTGAAGTGATGAACGATATTTTATCTTATTAAATTCTAAATCTTCGGGAAATCCATGAGGAAATTTTCATGAATGCTAGCAAATGTCCTAATGAGGAAAAATTTAAAGGATGATGTTGTTGGTAGGGTTCATTTTCCTTTTATTCAAGGTGTGACAAAGATCGCTCGGATTTGAGATCTCTTCCTCTTTTAAACCTTTGAACACCATTCGGAGTTCCCTTAAATCGGTAAAAGATCCTTTGGACCCAAAAAGCATGAAAGGGGTTTATCCCATGCTCTTGTGGGATTCACTACATTGGTGAAACTGGTCGGTCAATTAATAAAAGGATCCAAGAGCATTCTGCAGATATTAGGCATGGTAGAATTAAGTCGTCTGCTCTAGTTGAGCATGCAGAGAAGACGAAGAATCACATTTGTATGGAAGACGCTAGAGTCCTTGCTAGGATTGATCATTTCCATCATCGTAAATTTAGGGAGGTGATTGAGATTGAGAAGAGGTCCTGCACATTGAATAGGGATGACGGATGGAAGGTCAGCAGTTGTTGGATCCCTTCTCTTCACTCCCTATAGTGGTCGTTCCTCTAATATGTCTCCTTCTTTTCTTTTATTTATTTATTTATTTATTTTTAATTTTCCATATAATTTATCTATTTATCTTTTTTGTATATTTATGATTATGTTTCCTTTTATTCTATTATTATTATTACTATTATAGTTATTTTTATTTACTTTTATTTTATTTTAGTTTTAGTATATTTAGTTTTATTTTATTTAGCTATTTATTTTATTTTATTTCATATATCTTATTTTATTTTATTTTATTTTTTATTTTTATTTATTTATTTATTTTTATTTTTATTTTTATTTTTTTAATTTTTAATTTATTTATTTTTTGATTTTTATTTATTTTTATTTTTTATTATTTATTTATTTATTTTTATTATTTATTTATTATTATTATTATTATTATTATTTTTTCATATTATATATATTTTATTTTATTTTTATTATTGTTATTAACTTTTGACTTTTTGACTTTTTTGAATATTTTATTTTCATTTTTATTTCTTAGGGGTAGTTGCATTTTAGTTTTTATGTGTGGTTTTATATTTTTATTTTTTGAATTGCTCCTTATTTAATTTTTCTGGGTTATTTTGTAGCTTTTAAGGTTGAGGGATTTGTATTTTTTGATTTGTTTTATACTTTTATTCATTTTATTTTATTTTTGAACGTTCTTATTTTATTTTTGAGCGTTTTTAACATTTTTAATTGTCTTTGGGTTTTTTACCATGGATTCTCTCTTCCTGGTATATAATTGGATATTCTGATCAGCCAATCTTCATTATCCCGATGATGAACTACAATTGGTAGTTCGAAATGCGTCAGTTCCAAAATTTCTCATGTGATTTCCTGGAAGATTTAGAATTTAATATGTTATGGATCACGAAGCTTGCACTCTCGAATATTTTATCTGTAAATTGTACTCCAACCAATATTAAGTTGGAAACTCATATTGTAATACTTAACATTTTATATAATATAATTTGTGGTTGGAATTATTTATATATAGTTGCACTTGATATTACTTGGTATTGTAATTAACATATGTAACTTTGTGTTTTCATATTAGATGAACATGTAAATTGTATGACATTTTTTTAAAATTTAGTTGCAAAATCATACTAATTAATTTATGTTGATTAATAATGAACACATAAAATAAATCTAAAATTATTAAAATAGTAGTTTATATTGATTAATGATGAACACAAATAAAATGAATATACGATTAAATTAGTCATTTATAATGATTATTAATGAAAATAAATGAAATGAATATAAACTACTAAATTAGTTGTTTATATAATGAATCAATGACTACTGGAAATGATAAATTTGTGACTACAAATGACGACTAAATTTTTCATATATACGACTATTAATAGCTAACTTACATTATCTTATAACACGACTAAAATATAGTCATATTTCTTCGATCATTAATTGGTTTCAAACGATGACTAAAATTTGTATATATATGACTATTAGTAGCTAATTTACAATATCTTATAACATGACCAACATTTTGGTCATATTTCTTTGGTCATTAATGGGTTTTATTGGGTGATGATATAGTCATATATTTTGTTGCATATTTGGTCATTAATTGTCACAATTAATGACCAAATCAAAGATTAAATCAATGACCAAATTAATCATCGAATCAATGACTAAATTAATGATCAAATCAATGACTAAATTAATGACCAAATATACAACTAGACAACAAAATTGAGATAACCAATTAATGACTAAGCTAAAAATGACCAAAAGTTGGTCGCGTTATAAGACACTGTAAATTAGCTACTATTGGTCAGTGACTGAAAAATAGTTGTTTAAATGCAAATTTTAGTTGTTTTTTTAGTAACTAATTAGCCATTTTCTACTAGTCAACTCCGACGAATTTCTTGTTTTTTCTTTGACAATCTCAACCTGAGTAGGGCAACGACCCTTGTGTGTTTACCCATTAAGTTCATTGTGCTCCAATCTTCCTTGTTATTGATTTTTTAAGCTTCATTGACAATGGAAATAGAAAGAACTGAGGACTGTCATATTCCTGGTTCAGTCCTTTGTTTGTAAATTGAGGGCTTTGGTAGAACCCTGGCTCATTATCTTTTCCTCCGCTAGGATGCTTGGTCGGGAGGATTTACTCCACAGACCCCATCAAAGGTATAATCACAGTATTTACCACATGATTTATCTTTGCTTCTTTGTAATAGCATTTGCTTCACTTCAAGATTCTTATTAGTTATGTGTTAATGTAGGCGCAAGGATCTCGCCACCCACATGAATTTAAGGTAAGGAATTTATGATTCCTTGTAATATTCTGCTACAGTTAGCATTTTCTATTGGTGTTCTCGTTTCTGATACTAATTGCACCATTTCATGCTTGTATAGGTAAACCCATTTGCTTCCTCTCTCTTATATCAACAAACCATCCACAGCCTATTCCACCAATGTATTTCTCTCTCATTCACAGGTGTAATACATCAGTCTAGTTAACTTAATTCTTCCGTCTCATGCTCAGTTTTAAGGGTTTAGTAATGTTGTCACTGTTTCGAGTTATTGAGGGTTTTAGTTTGTCCTCTAGCCTTCGTGGGTTCGGTTGAAAGTGGGACTGCTACTAAAATTATCACTTTGGCCCTGATGCTTTCAACGAGGGTTTTGATTGTTTCTTCTTCAAAAATACTGTAATTATACCCCTAAGGGTTTTTCCACTATTATATTTATGCATTTTAGTTTTATTACAGTCTTTCTCGACATGTTTTCTTCATGGCTGTGAAGGGTTTCATATGGGACTTATTTTCTTCACGGTTGTGAAGGGTTTCTTACGAATAATCGACCCTCTGGTCACCGTCAGATATCATGAGTTTTTATGCTACTGGTTTGGTATTTTTATTTACACTTTCCATGAATGTTTCAGATGTTTATATACATATACGTTTATATGCATAGGCGTTCTCTGATAATGAAATTATGGTTATATTTATTTTTGGTCCCAAGCCTTCTGTTCTATTCGGCTCTATCTGTGACATGCATATCGTCTCGACTTTACAATATTTTCGCTGTAGTTAAATGTGTAAATTCTGGTCTTCCATTATGTATTTTTATTTGAGTCCTCTATTCTGTTCACGAAGATGATAAATAATTTTTAGTTAAAGACTTGCAGTGTTTCTTTCTATATCCACCTTAATTATGTTTCTCAGATTTTTAAGCTCACTATTTTCTTAATTTTTCTGAGCTCAGAGTTCTACATTTACTTATGTTCATCTTATTTAGAACAAGAACAAGCTTTTTTTTTCATGTAGCAATAGATGGGACAGATCTTGATGTTTTTCTGGAATTTTAATAGATCTTCTCTGTTAACTGATTGAAATGTTCAACATACATATTGGAATACTTTTGTTTATTATAGCAGTTAGATTCTTTAAATCTTGTTTTTATTTCTATTACTGTAATAAAATTTTATCCATAGGTGTCTGGACCACCTCATGAGGTTACATCCTCTGACCGTGTATAATTTATTCTTTCTACAGGACGGACTGTCTAATTTGGGGAAATTTCTCCCAAATGGACTAGCTGTCCAATCCTGGTAGAGAATTTCCCAATTTCTAGTCAGGTTTACCTATGAACTTTCTAATACTCTTTCTTCAAGAAAAACTCATTTACAGTAATAATTCCAGAAATAAAATAAATACTGTTTGAATATACATTCTTATAATTCATTACTACTCTTGTAATTCATTTAATTTCATACCAGAGTTCTGCGTCAGATTTCCACATTCCTTGAAAATTCTATTAAAAAGAATAAGACTGAGATTTAGAAAGGAATTAGTTTTCTTTTCAATATAATTTACTTATCTCAATAAGTATGTCTGATGGCATCCACCCAACCTTGAGTGAGGCAATGACGTCCTCAGCTCGCCCCATGCTCCTCACCAAAGTAGCACTTCAAGTAGTGTTTTCAAGTATATGGACCTTGGAACTCCTATCCAGTCTCGTCTCCTAAAACAGGTAGTAGAGTTCCACTGGATTTCCTCCAGCTCTGTATACTCACTCCTTTCAGCCCTTAGCTATTTCTCTTCACCTACACAGAACCCCTTTCCTCCTCTAGGATTTTCCTTTTATTCCAAGAGGAAAGGTAACTACCACTAACTCCTTAATCAACTACTGTGGAATCTTGGAAAACTCTTTTCCATTAGACTTATGGAAATATTCCATAATTAATTCTTTATTCAAAAGAAAATATCTAGTTCATAACTTGATTAACATACATGTTAATCCCAGTAATTTAAAATAAACAATTATCTAAAAAATGTCTTAAAGTTAAATAAAAATAAACTTGGGTGTTAGATCTTCCCCCACTTAAGATAAACATTGTCCTCGATGTTATGCCATTCCAATAAAAAGTTTAGGATATGCCTCTCGTACAAATTTTTCATCTTCCCAAGTCGCCTCCTTCGAGCTAAAGTGCTTCCATTGCACTTTAACTTGGGTGATGGCATGCCTCCGGAGTGTTATTTCTCTCTAATCAAGAATACATTGATATTTTACTAGGAATTCACCATCTGGTTCGACCCACAACTATGAAAATTTTTCAATTAGTAAATAGTCATTTACCTACCTTAGAGATTTAATTCCCATTCCATTTCTACATGTTTGTTCTGTCAATGAAATACATGCTTTGGATCATTTTTGTATCTCTTTAGTACAGACACATGAAACACATTGTGCACTCGTATGTGCCCTAGTAAAGTTAGCCGGTAGGCTACTGTCCCCACCCTTTCCAAAATTTGTAATAGTCCACAGAATCAGGGAGCCAACTTGGCACAGGTGGTCCATCTTAACGTGCTCTTCTTGTGTCTAATTCTCACATAAACATGAACACCCACTTCAAACTCTAGATATGTCCTTTTTCAATCTGCATACACCTTTTGTCGATCTTGGGCAACTTTCAAATTTTGTCTGATCTTCTTAACTTCTTGATCCATTTTAGCCAGCATTTCTGGTCTGAGCATTAGCTTTGTTTCTGGACTGCTCCAATTCAAATGAATCCATCTTGAGTAGTTCTTTGATACCGTTGTTATAGGAAAATTCCACCAATCGAGATAATCTTCCCATTTCATGGGTTCATGCATCACATACATTAAGTAGCATGTCCTCCAGTATGTGGCTTACCCATTGTTTTCCCATCGATCGAGGATGGTATGCGTGATAAACTAAGACATGTGCCCAACTTGATGTAAATAGTACCTTCACAGGACAGACAGGAATAAAATGAGCTGCTTTGCTTAACTGATCGAAAAATACCATTATAGAGTCATTGTGTCTCTTTGACCTTGGTAAGCCAACAATAAAATCCAGCGATATAACTTCCCATTTCCATTGCAGTACTAGTATGGGTTGGAATAACCTGGCTGGGTATTGATGCTCAAATTTAACCCGCTGACATTCCAAACATTTAATTAGATATTCAGCGATGTCTTTGTGCATCCTAGACCAAAAATAATCTTTTCTGATCATTGTTAGCATTTTATGATAGCCAAGGTGTCTAGAATATGAACTTCGATGATACTCATCTAGAATCATCTCTTTTAAACTCAGTTGATTAGAAATATATATCTTTCCTTGGAAGATCAATAGATGTTCATTATTTATGGTATAATCTGATTGCTTCCCTTGATATTTTGTAGCTTGAGTTTGCTGCTATAGAAACTGATATTCAGGATATTTTTCTATAGCCTCCTTCACTTGTTCCTGAAATTTTAATTCCACATGATTAAATTATAACTCATATACATGATGCATCTTTCTGCTTAATGCATCGGTTACCCGATTTTCTTTTCCCTTAACGTGTGACATTTCAAAGTCAAATTCACTTAGGAACGCATTCCACCTAGCCTGACGAGCATTTAAGTCAGCTTGTTTAAAATAGTTGGTCAAGATGCTATGGTCAATTTTTAGCACAAACTTCTTTCCCAATAAGTAGTGCATCCATATTTTGAGTGTGTGCACTACTACGGTCAATTCCAAATCATATGCAGAGTATCGTTGTTCATGATATTTCAATTTTCTTGATTCATGTGCCACAAATTTTCAATCTTGTGATCACACCGCTCCTACTCCTTCTTTGCTAGTGTCGGTGCAAACTTCAAATTCTAAATTTGGATCTTCCACTTTCAAAACAGGAGTTGTGGTCAACAATTGTTTTAATTTTTTAAAACTAGATTGACATTCACTGGTCCATTTAAATACTCATCCTTTTCGCTGTAAGGAAGTTATGGGAAATGCAATTTTTTAAAATCCCTCTATAGACCACCTATAATAACCAACCAGTCCCATAAATGATTGAATGTCTGCTACGTTCTTAAGCACCCTCCATTCCATGATAGTCTTTATCTTTTCAGGGTCTACCGCTATTCCTTCATTTGAAATGACATGGCCAAAATACTGGATTTTCTCTTTATAAAAATCACACTTGTTGAATTTGGCATACAACTGATGGTCTCTTAACATTTTCAGCACTATACACAAATTCTCCTTATGTTCCTCCATATTCTTTGAATAGATTAATATATCATCTATAAAAATTAGGACAAATTTATCCAAATATGGGTGAAATATGCCATGCATCAAACTCATGAATGTTGTTGGTGCGTTGGTCAATACAAACAATAAAACCACAAATTCATAGTGCCCATACCTGATTCGAAAAGTTATTTTATAAATTTCTTCATCTTTTATCCATATCTGATGATACCAAGATATTAGATCTATATTTGAAAAGAAAGTTGCCCCTTTTACCTGATCGAAAAGATCATTGATTCGAGGCAGTGGGTATTTGTTCTTAATAGTTACTTTGTTAAGTTGTCTATAGTCCATGCATATTCACATTGTACCATCTTTCTTCTTCACAAAAAACACCGGTTCCCCTGAAGGTAACACACTAGGACAAAGATATCCCTTATCCACCAATTCTTGTAATTGCATTTTCAGTTCTGTCAATTCAGGCACACTCATTCGGTATGGTGCATGCGATACCGGTGTTGCCCCTGGAATTAGTTCGA
Source organism: Pinus albicaulis (assembly GCA_034641835.2). Classification (NCBI taxonomy): domain Eukaryota; kingdom Viridiplantae; phylum Streptophyta; class Pinopsida; order Pinales; family Pinaceae; genus Pinus; species Pinus albicaulis. Next base: position 71,673 of record JAXQQM020070150.1, on the reverse strand, counting down.
TGGTGAAATCTATGTCCCTCTTAGGTGGTAGTCCTGGTATGTTTTTTGGAAATACATCCATAAAATCCTTTACCACTGGAATTTTTTCCATCATAGGAGTCTTATCTTTAGAGTTAGAAAATCCTACTTGGATTGCATAGATTTGGCACCCCTTCCTAATGCATTTTCCCAGCTGAAACATTGTAATAGGACGCAACTGAATTGGCTTCTTAATTCCTTGCAACGCTTGACGTGTTTTTTATTTTGCCTTGTAATAAATAATTTTATCCTTGCAGTCCGCTAATGATCAATGCACTTCCAACAAGTCCATCCCCAGTAATATATCATAGGAACCTAAAGGCAGAATATTTAATTCAACCTTAATATGTTGGTTTCCAAATTCCATAGGACATATGGAAACTTTGGCATTGACTCTTTGCTTTTATCCAGTGGCCAGCTGTACTAACCAAGGAATTTTGAACTTCTGGATTTGTAAGTCACATTTTTCCACAATCATGGGATTTGCGTAGCTTAAACTAGCACGAGGATCAACCAAACAGATACAGGGTAGGAGTACATCTTATCTTCTAGTTCTATCATGGTTGGCTAGTAATCTTCTTGTTGATCTTCAAGTGCAGCGTTGATTCTAGGTATATGTCGCGCCACGTCCCCCACAGTGTATGATTCTTGCACATTTGTTGCAATTTCGTTTCTTCCACGATGAGGGCAGTTCTTATAATAATGTGCCTCACTGCATCCCCAATGCAATGGCGGTTTTTGGGTCTGTCCATGATCTGGTCTACTGGATGCTTCAATGGGTCGTTCCTTTGCTAGCCACTTAGTTCTCTATTGATTTTTGGCTGATTGTCTATTTTTTGAATTTCTAGTTGCACCCTTAAAATTACCAGATCTGTTGTTTTTAAAATTGGAATGACTTCTCTTCCCTTTCTTAGGCGACCAACTCCGTCTATCTTCTCCTTTTACCTTGGATTGATGATAGCACATGCGTGCCTTTTGAATCATGTCATCCATGGTCTTTGGGTTTACAAATTTGATTTTCTCCTTCATATGAGCAGGCACACTGCTCAGAAATCGTTGTACTTTTCATCCCTCAGATATGGCACATATTGCAGTAATGAAGTAAACTTAGTTACAAATTCATCCATGGATAGTTGTCCCAACCTCAAGTCATGAAACTCTCGAGATTTTTCATCATAAAAACGCTCTATGAGACATTTATCTTTAAATTAATGCTGGAATTCGTCCTAGGTCACATTGTGATCTTCAATGCTTCGCACATTTTTAACTTCTTCCCACCACAAGGTGGATTTTTCTTTATTTCTTGCTGGTCAATGACATTTTCTGACTCTGCTTCATTATAAGATTTATGTTTATTAATCCATTGGGTTTGGCTTCCTTCCAAGTTGTCATTTGTTGTTTGTTGCTTCTCATCCTCTTCTTGGGTGTTATGTTTCGGGCTTGGTTGGTTTACCCCTTGATTATGTTTATTTGAGAGGTTTTTAAGGATCTTCCCCTGCTCCTGCATCAACCTCTAATTATCACTTCTAACTCGCACCATTTCTTCTTGTAACTGTTGTACAATATCCAAGAGTTTGCTTGTTTGTTGTTGTTGTTCTTCCAGCAATATGCTAGTTTGTTGATGTTGGTCTATAGTTAGTTGTACCCACATATGTGGATTCATTTCTTGATTAGGCTGGGGGTGAATTTCTCCTGAAGTTCTGGGTGTTGGATGCACAAGCCCCCTCCTCATTGTACTCAGACAACTCTTCCTTTCAATTTTGTGCACATTGACACGCATCAATTGTTATTTAGGTGACCCCTTTTTGGTCCCAGCATTTGAACGCTGCTTTGATACCACCTGTAATGTCCAATCACATTATTACCTTATATCATAATTTGTTTTTTTAATATTTACTATTAAATCCTTAATCATATTAAATACAATACTTTAATCATTGTTTAACTAAAAGGTTTTAGGTTGTCAAACCCTTGCAAATTAATTTAAGCACAATGATAAGTTTCCTTTGTCTCCGCCATTCACTAATATTAAACCTTGCCATTATTCATATAATACATATAATTTTCATTATTTGTCAACCCCCCTGAATATGTTGTCAAAGGTTTACTATATGTTCATTATTGATTTGGTACATTTGGGATTCTCAAAACTGTGACCATATCCGCTAGCACATATTATTGATTTAATGATTAATGTGTTAGATCTCGCCGGATCCACCATATGCATGATCTTTACACTTTTACGCTTAAGCCTCTAGGTGTGAGCCTCTCCACTGTCAATATGCAAATGAAATGTACGAATAGTAGGCCTACTAGAGTGGTTAGGGCATTACCCTACCCCTCGAACCCTAATTGCCTCCCTCATTGTTTTGTTGTTCTATCTGTTGGTGCTCTACAACTCCATCGAATTTATCATTGTTTCTCCAACAATCTCGACCTGAGTAGGGAAAAGGCCCTTGTGCATTTATCCAATAAGTTCATTGTGCTCCACTCTTCCTTGCTGTTGAGTTTTTAAGCTTCCATGACTATGGACATTGAAAGAAATGAGGATTGTCATATTCCTGTTTTAGTTACTTGTTTGCAAACTTAGGGATTTGGTAGAACCCTGGCTCATTATCACTTCCTCTACTCGAATGCTTCTTCAAGAGGATTTACTCCACAGACCCCATAAAAGGTATGATCACAGTCTCAACCACATGATTTATTTTTTCTTCTTTGTAACAGCATTTGCTTCGCTTCAAGATTCTTATTAGTTATGTGTTAATGCAAGTGTGAGGAGCTCACCACCCACATGAATTTAAGGTAAGGAAGTTATGATTCCTTGTAATCTTCTGCTGCAGTTCACATTTTATATTGGTGTTCTCGTTTCTGGTACTAATTGCACCATTTCATTCTTTTACAGGTAAACCCCTTCGCTTCTGCGCTCTTGTATCAACAAACCATCCACGACCTATTCCACTGATGTATTTCACTCTCATTCACAGATGCAATACATTGCTCCAGTTAACTTAATTCCTTTGTCTCATGCTCAGTTTTAAGGGTTTTTTAATGTTGTTACTCTTTCAAGTTATTGAGGGTTTCAGTTTGTCCTCCACACTTTGTGGGTTCAGTTGAAAGTGAGACTGATACTAAAATTATCGTTTTTGCCATGTTGTGTTCAACAAGGGTTTTGACAGTTTTTTCTTCGCAAATACTATAATTATACCCCTAAGGGTTTTTCCAATGTTATGGTTATGCATTTTAGTTTTATTATAGTTTTTCTCGACATATTTTCTTAACGGTTGTGAAGGGTTTCATACGGTACTTGTTTTCTTCATGGCTGTGAAGGGTTTCATACGAGACTTGTTTTCTTCATGGATGTGAAGGGTTTCATACGAGCTTTGTTTTATTCACGACTGTGAAGGGTTTCTTACAAATAATCGACCTTCTGGTCACCGTCAGATGTCATGAGGGTTTCTGCTACCATTTTGGTGTTTTTCTTTACACTTTCCATGAATGTTTCGAATGTTTATATACATATACGTTTATACGCATAGGTGTTTTTTGATAATGAACTTATGGTTATCTTTATTTTCTGTCTTGAGACTTCTGTTCTATTCGGCTCTATCTGTGACATGCATATCATCTCGTCTTTAAAATATTTTCGTTGTAGTTAAATATGTAAATGTCGGTCTTCCATTATGTCTTTTTATTTGAGTCCTATGTTCTGTTCAAAATGATGATAAATAATTTATAGTTAAAGACTTGTGGTGTTTATTGCTAGATCCACCTTAATTATGTTTCTCATATTTTTAAGCTCAATGTTTTCTTAAGTTTTTTTAGCTCAAAGTTCTACATTTACTTAGGTTCATCTTCTTTAGAACAGGAAAAAGATTTTGTTTTCATTCACAATAGATGGGACAGATCTTGATGTATTTCTGGAATTTTAATAGATCTTCTCTATTAACTGATGGAAATGTTCGACATACAGACTGGAATACTTTTGTTTATTATAACAGTTAGATTCTTTAAATATTTTTCTTCTTTCTATTATTGTAATAGCATTTTATCCACAGGTGTTCGGACCACCTGATGAGGTTACATCCTCTATCCATGTATAATTTATTCCTTCTACAGGACAGACTGTCTAATTTGGGGGAATTTCGCCCAAATGGACTAACTGTCCAATCCTAGTAGAGAATTTCCCAATTTCCAGTCAGGTTTACCTATGAACTTTCTAATACTCTTTCTTCAAGAAAAAATCATTTACAAGAATAATTCCAAAAATAAAATAAAGTCTGTTTGAATATACATTCTTACAATTCATTACTACTCCTTTAATTCAATTAATTTCATACCAGTGTTCTGCGTCAAATTTCAACATTCTTTGAAAATTCAATTAAAGATAATAAGACTAAGATACAGAAAGGAATTAGCTTTATTTTTAATATAATTTACTTATCTCTGTAAGTAGGTCTAATGGCATCCACCCAACCTTGAGCGAGGCAATTACGTCCTCATCTCCCCCTGTGCTCCTCACCAAAGTAGGAATTCAAGCAGTGTTTTCAAGGAGATGGACCTTAGGACTCTTGTTTAGTCTTGTCTCCTAAAACAGGTAGCAGAGTTCCACTAATTTTCCTCTAGGTCTAGATACTCACTCCTTTTAGTCGTTAGCTATTTTTCTTCACCTGCACATAACCCCTTTCCTACTCTAGGATTTTTCTTTTATTCCGAGAGGAAAGGTAGCTGCCATTAGCTGCTTAATCAACTAATTTGGAATCTTGGAAAACTATGTTCCATTAGACTTATGGAAATATTCCATAATTAATTATTTACTCAAAAGAAAATATTTAGTTCATAACTTGATTAACATACATGTTAATCCCAATAATTTAAAATAAACAATTATCTAAAAAATGTCTTAATGTTAAATGAAAATAAACTTGGGTGTTACAGGAAATGATGGAATACATAATAGTTTTGAAATGATAATTAGTTGTTTTTTATTTAAGAAAATCACCTCTATGAGAAGTCCTAGAAATTAGGGAAGGTTCTCAATAATTATCTTTTACCAAGCAATTAATGGTTAGGGTTAGTTACCTCTCTCCTTTCGATTTCTCTTCCCTTTTCCATAAAGAAATGGGACTCACAAGGAGAGAGAGGGAGATGGAGAGAGGAAGGCAGGATGTTGCCTAGGATGTATTTTCCTTGAGCTGGACTAGAGCCAATGGGAAAATACTCCAATTTTTCTGAATTAGTATGTGAAAATAAAATTCTAGGTTGGACTCAGAGGTCTTGATGCCATTGAATTAAACTGTTTTCGAAGTGACTCACTTGGAGATTGAGGAGCTCAGGGGGAGAAATTGGACATAATAGCCAATTTCTCATTGGAAGGGTGCCATGGCCTCGACTCTAAATTCTTGGTAGGAAAATTAGAAAATAATTCTCTGCTAGTGACACCATCCACCGTTATATGTTTAAGTTCATCACAACAACATCTTATATGTCGGCACCCGAGTTGCCTGGAGTATCAGTTTTTTCCACCACTTATGATTTGGTACTTGGAGATTCAGTTGTGACTTCAGTGATCAGATATCTTTGAAGCATCATTGATCAGTCTTCTATATGTGATACTTGGACATGATTTTGATATGTACTTCCGAGCAGTGATCATATGATTCACTATGTACTTTACATTTTAGTTATACTTGTATACATATTGGATCTACTCCATACTTGATATGTAGTCATGATTTTATTTCACTAAGCATGGATATTCCCGCCTCAGAAATGAGCTTTCTTTTTTATTTCCCTCACCGGTTTTTGGCAGGCTGAAATCTAGTGAAGTCCTCTCTAGTCCTTGCAATATTCTTTCTTATGCACATAATACAATTCGGCCATCGTGTACCCCTTCTGACCTAATATATTAGGGGGCATATGTTATAACATCATTTATCACCTCTATATACTTGATGACTTATTCATTGGCCTTGGGTAGCCCTTCTAGTCATACTTGGTCAAACTTCTTAAAAAACAGTATTTTGAATTCCATACTCGACTCTGCCCAGAATTTTCTGCTTGCAGATGTGGGTGCACTCATATCATACCCACGTATACAATTTAAAATATTAAAATACAATAAACTTTCTATTAATTGGGCGGGGTTTACGGGTTTTACCTGTGCCTACTTACACTAGCCAGTGGCCAAACTATTTCCCAACTGAAAAAACTAATTTGAGGAAGTATAAATACACCTAAATGGAAAGGCTTAAGGGAGGAGAGTGAATGTTGTTGATATTATAGCCTGTTATAGCCCTGATCAAGTCTAATATTTCCCTGTGCCTCTTGCACTTCTGTTAGCCACCTATGAAATTTTTGCCAAGAAAACAGGTGACTAAATTGTTTTATGAGACTTCAAGAGATACATTTCCTAGGAAAATCTCTCATCCTTGAAGCCTCTGTGTGTTCATTGCATTTAAAAGGATCCTCACTACTGTTCCCATCCAAAGCTTCACTATTTGTGAAAAATCGTGCTTAAAGAGCCTTCATCTGCCCTTGTATCTCTGCAAAGTACCCCATCTTGGCCTTTTTATTTTTGCAAAATTTCCCCTTTAGCCCCAAAAAGTCCCTCCTACGTTTCCCAAACCATCAAGTTCTTCCTTTCAAAAACTAAGTGAAATCTCTTTGATTTGTGTCTAGATCCCGTTTTCCCTTACCGAAAGCCTCTTTGAGCCTTAAAAAACATCACTTTTGGGCCTAAGACCCACGTTCATATATGACAGGCCAAACCCTTTTCAGCCAACCCCTAACCACTTCCCCGCCGTAAGCCCAGGTGCTAAAACCAAGCGCTAGCCCACAAAGCGCTAATCGCATCGGAGAGTTAGAGCGGGACATGCCTATTTTCTTTATAAAACAAAAATTCCGATGCGATAGTGTATAGGGTCTGTCAGTTTTTAAATAGTTCCCGCCATTGATCTGAATAGATCCGATGGCCCGCACCTATGCCATCACGCCCTGATCATGCCCGTTGCAATCCTCCGATGACCTTCTTTGCCGTCGATTCAACCCTAATCCGATGGTCCTTGTTCCCTCGCTCTGATCGCAATCGTAAAGTTTAGACCCTACCACCCTCCGTCCTTCCCGATTGTGATCCTCCGATGCAATCCTGGCTGTTGAATCCACAAGAACCAATGGCCAGGATTCACCCTCATTCTGCCACTTGTTCCCATTTTGGCTCTTCCGATCTGATCGCAGCCGTCGATCTCCTCATGAGATCCAGCGGTCTGTATTGAATCGCCCTTCGCCCACAACCAGGTCCCACCATATCCGCCCATTTCATATGTTTTCCATGCATTTTCTGTGCGATTCATTCAAAGGCCCAAACTGTGGGTTTTACATTAAAACATCATATCATCCCGCCAAGCATTTAATTTTAATGTTTTGCATGAAAGTCTTTCATTTCGCCCGACTTTCATCAGTTCGATTTTCACTATTTCACTGCATGTTCCCACCGCTTTCCATTTCATCCACAGCATTCCCCTCAACCATCCTTCCCCATGCATGGATTTCTTAACGGGTTTGTGTGTTTTGCAGATGTATGGGCGGTGAGAATCGCCAACGTTCACTGTCACTGTTGTAGTAACACAGAGCGCAGAAGGATATTTTCTGAGCCTAATATTGCAGCAAGAATGTATGGAAAGGTTTCTACAGGAAATATTTCATTAGAGTAAAGTGTTCAAACTGATTTAACCCCTCCAGCATCATTAAAGATCAGATTTCATAGACAGAGATAGTCATGAAGCGACAAAGTGTATCAGTGGATAATCAAAGAGTTTAATGCTTGTAATCGAAGAATTTTAGCTATAATTGATTGTTTAAAGAGAAAATGTACCAGATTGAAGACCTCACGATTAAAGAAGAGGGCCTAAGGAGGTCTAACGCACCAAAGAAAATATCATCAGTGTTTCAAATCGGCAGAAGTTTCTCCCTGGGAAAGGACACAGTACCCATACTGTCTTTATTATACATTGTGTCTCCAAGAAGATCTTGCCCTGACTGCAGTCCTAATGCTACTAGAACATTTGTTACACAATATGGCAGGCCTCATAGTCATTTATCTACCTTTTGTTTATTCACCAGAGTACTACGAGTACTGCAGCGAAATCACATCAAGGACATACCTGAAGTAAATTGCAGCCTGTCGAAGACCCCTCTTTCGTCCAAAGAGTACTGGACATTAATGCTCAAATATTAAAACAGAATGGGCCTCGCCCCCCTTATTACTCTATTTTGATGTTACATTTAGTGTCTCACTGACCTCCTCTGCCTCTATTTCGACTATAAAACTCATGAAGAAACTCATTAAAGGGGTTGTTGATCGGATATCTGTGAATTGTAAGTTGTTTCCCTTGGGATAGAGTTCTCTGTGTAAAGTTGTAAGATAGGCTGAGGAAAATGTTCTCAGACTGAATATCAAGCTGTTGGAAATGTTGTACATGACTGGTGTTGCTCTTTAATATGACAAGCACATTTCTTTGGATCCTGATTTACATCAGCGGTGATGTTTCTCTATCTTTGTCTTTGTTTCTCTTTGTAATCCATCATATTTCGTTTCTTCTGGTATGCATCAGAAATTTGGCATAGGATTTACCCTCGCATGGTACCCTATGTTTATGCTCTCCCTACCTTTGATGTTTTCTGCTGTATGTGTTATCTGAGTGCAGGTGTAAGTTAATTTAACCAGTGTAGTGGCTATAATTTACTGCTAGCTGATGTATGAATTAATAAGTCTGTCCTCAAATGTTCTTGTTGGGTTTTAATTGAAATAATTGGATTACGGGGAGTCTAGAAAGTTGTTTATGTCTTACTAGGTGCCCTCTTGATCAATTGAACCCTTCTAAGTTCCCTTAAGCTGGATGCCGAAGCATTGAGAGTTCAAAGTCTCTCTCTGATCTCAGGTCTTCGCCTTTGCGTTTAAGTCTTAAATGTTCCCTTTGTCTGAAGACTTTACCCTTTAAGAGTGGGGTCACAGGTGTCCAACGGCATGTCCTGTCCCTGAATCCGATCCCTGAACAGTCACCTTGGAGGTTTCCTTGCATTCACTTTCTTTCTCACCAGCTCACGCCACACTATCATATTTAAGATCCAATGCTTTAGATGACTAGCCCAACTGAAAGCCTGCACATTGAATAGCAAGTAAACCCTTTCCTGACTCCATTTGCCCAATGGTCTCAAGCGTTCCCTAAAATCATGCCTTCTTTGTCTAGAATCCTTTTATCCAGCCTTGTCCCATGTCGAACCTTTCTTTCTTGATTCCCAACAACCAAACAAACTGTTAAACAAACAAACCCGTGCCTAGAACTAGCTCAAAACCCAAAAACATAGCTTCAAAGACATATACCTTTGCCTATCATAGAGATATCCCTCTCTGGACCTAGGAGGGCTAGATCCTAAGGTCTGAAAATGGTTCTGATGTTGTCTCATCTTTTGGTATTGCCAAACTATGAGCTGTCAGGGAACTGACACTTCCCAGGTTTAGGAAACCCTTGTTTCCTTGTGATGTTCACCCCCTCTTTATGTGACATCCTTTGTGTACCATGTATGGAAGAAGCTTTGTGAGGCTAGGGCTGGACGGATTTGGAGGACGATTTCACTTGGAGTCGTGGCAAATCTAAGGTGATTTCTCCACTTTCTCTTTACATATTGTCAATAAAAGAAGCTCTGTCCCGTTCCTGATGTCTTTGTATTATATGTCTCCTATACATGTTGAATGATCTTGTAATGGTTTATTTCATTTTATTTTTATGAGATTATATAATCTAACATGTTGACATATAGGATATATATGTTGTGCAACCAGTTTGTGTGCTTTGTCTTGATTTATTTGCAGGTCTTGAAGCATGAGGAGTAGCAGAGGGTTTGCACCCTGCGGGATTGACCTCAGACGTAGGACACACGGGTAAGGTTGTCTATCCTCAATTTTCTAGTCCAAGCATTAGGACTTGTAATTTGAGTGTTTCTTGTGATGACATGCATTCCACTCTATGAGGTCCCTCAACCCAGACCTTCGGGTAGTTTTTCCCGTAACAGTATCTATTGGTTAAGGGTTTTTCTTTTAGAAAGATATTATAGGTAGCTCGCTTGAACAGAGTTTTGGAAATTCTATTTTAAAGAGTAAAAGAATGAAAAGAAAGGGGTATATTTTCTGTAAGGAAAAAAAACTATTTATTGTTATGATAATTTGCAAACTGGAGTAGTTATGAGAATTTTCCAACTTAACTAGTTATTATAATTTGCAGAATGAAAAAGTGTTTGTGTGGACTTATCGTGCATAGGTACTTTTTGAAGAAGTAAATTACAGGAAAATGGTAAACTTATTGTATGAATTTCTATTGTAAATTTCGATAGGGATTATTCATAACCCAAAGAGAATTATAGGACTTTGTGTAGACTTGTATGGGGTCACAGGGCAACTTATAACATTTTCTTGACCTTGTTAACGACTGAGGGAAGCGAATTATGAACCCCACCAATGATCTCTGAGGGAATGTTAGCCACTTGAAGACGGTGAAGAGAAAACTGTTTAAAAAACAACCTGAACGAAGGGCTTCTGAATCAAACTGAGCAAGGACTTTAATGACCAAGTATTCAAACCCTAAACCTAAGAGAGATGACATCATTCTATATGTTACACCATTTTTTGGTCATCTAACCTATTAACATTAGATGGACCCAAGTACACCATGTAAGACCAATTTTACCCTAAGTAAAATTGCTTTCACTATGTGAAATAACTTAGTAAAACACCTTTATTAAGTTGTTTATGGTCTAAATAGGAAACCCCAAAAGGAAATAATAAACAAATCTACATTTGTTTATATTTCTTGGTCATATTTAACCCAAAACAAGGAAATTAATTAAATAAATCCTTATTTATTTAATTATTTCTAAGAATAAGTTATTTAATCATCATTTAAATAATATTCTTAGTTAAATTTGATTAAATCATTTATAAATAAATAAATAAATCATTATTTATTTAATTATATTCCCACCATTTCCTTAAAATAGTAAATAAATCATGTATTTATTTATTATTTATAAATAAAGGAATTGACCCAAGTCAAAAATCCTTTTCCCTCCAACAAATATAATAAAATATTCCTAAAGGGTGGTTCTAGAATTTGATTAATGATATTTTATTCATGCACCAAGTTCTAGACCGCCCTAATATTTTGTTATAAATAGAAGGGTTTTCCCATTCATTAGTCACCTTCCATTGCATTAGATCACTCTGGATCTATACTTGGTCACATTCTCCATTTTTGCCTTGTGAACTCCCTTTGAGTTCTATGTTTGTCTGGGTTTTCTACACCAACAAGAGAGAGAAATTTTAGATCTGAAATGCTGAGGACTTTCAAGAACCCATCCCATTGAGGAGAACTGGAAAACACCTTTCTTGTTTTCCTCTCAGGTGACCCTTTTTAATATAATATAAAATTCTTTCAAATACATTGTTCTTGTCTTGTTTATTGGATGCATGGAGCCACATTTTACTTTATCTGCTTAATGTCTTTTATGCTTAGATCTGGATTTGTGCAGCATTATTTGGATCACCTAATTGCAGATTTAAAGATATTTGGCAGCCATAATCGATGTTAGGGCTATTTGTTATGCGTAGCTAAAGTGGTCTTTTACGACGAAAGATTCATACTAACAACACTATATTTTTTCTTCACTGCCAGTAAATCCTAAACATCCTGAGGAACAGTTTTGTGAGATGACTGCTAAAGGAAAAGAGAACTAAAAAATTTAGGAGAACCAGGGTTTGATACCACCCCTGTACCAAAATCAAGTTCAGAGAAAAAAACTTAGATGAAAAGGGGTCTCTCAAGGGAAAAACATAGAGAGCCTTACTGGGATGTCATAATGTCAAGACTGCATATTATGTATATACAGTTTGTTGAGTTGAAAGAAGAACAAAGATAAATTAAGCATTATTGCACCTTTCATGTCAAATAAAACCACGTAGGATGAAGAGGTCCCTCTTAAATAAAAACTGAGAAAATTAACTGGAAACATGAGTTCGCCATAAGAACAATATTTATGAAAGTAAACTCAAAACTCTGCATTAACCAGAAATATCTAGGAATACATGATTAAAAATAAACAAGTGTAATTATCCAAAGTACATAGTCTTTACTTATAATGCTCGAACTGTACAAAGGAAAACTTCACGTTGATACCCAAAATTACACAGTAAATGTAGTAGAAAATTTTCCATAAATGGCTAAGAAATAATACAGTTAACTTGATAACCTCCTTAAAATTGGCTTATTCGACAATAACAAAAGAAATAAAACTCGGTTTTAGTAAGTTTATCTCCTAAACATCTGTAAACCTTGAAAAGAGGTATCATGATAAGAACATGGAGATTTTCAAGCATAGTGACCATGTGAAAATGTGAAACAGTATATCCAACTGAGCTAGGTAAGTTCTAGGGACCAGAGCCAAACCCGTTATCTCCAATCTTGTGCGGAAACACAAAAAAAAAAATCACAGTAACGAGAGAACCAAAATAAACCTATGTAAGAAACATTAACATTACAAGAAATACTCAATAACTCTCAAACTCTTACCTTGAGTGATTGATGAAACATTCAAAGGCATACCTGCAACTGAGACAAGCAGTGTTGTAGTATTGGAAAAATATAGAGATAAATGGGAAAAGAAACTATAAAAATAACCTTAATAGCTTATCTTTAAGACTAGGTGAAAAGTGTCGAACCATTATCCCATTGCAGGCACCAAGATGTGGCTAGCTTGTCTCGGCCAAGTGAAGGAAATTAGCAAGGAGGTGATTACAAGAAAGCAAAAAATAAGGAAAATCATATATAAATCCTATTAGATATCTGCAAGGGTGATATTCAGTTCTCTACCATTAGGTTTTGACAGAGAAAAACCCCTACCCACGGCAGAAACCCAAATGATTGAAGGGAAGCAGAAGAAAACTTGGTGGTTACCCCAACCCACCGTTGAATGTTTGACACAATTGGATGAAGAGTCGTGACATAGTCGGTCCACAAATTCCCAGGTGTTAGTCGTTGATGACATAGAAGGTTCTTAATGCAGGGTAGCTGGAAAAAGTGTACCGCTAGTTGGTTTCCACCGTGTGTACGCTATGGTAATAGTAATTAACCAAAATCTCCTTAACCAGAGATTCAAATCAATGATCCATGCTCGATGGGCAGTAGATCTTAAGTTAGGGTTATAACTGTAGTTACAATGGAAAAATAAATGGTATGGGTTATGGTGAAATAAAATAAATAAATGAGCAATGATATTATTTAGTTTATGCAGTGTATGGACCTAAATGTACCAAGAATTTTTATGTATATGTTTAATGAAATTATATATATATAAGGGTTTAATGTTTGTTACAAGTGGTTTCAGAGCCTTAGGTTACTACACTGAGGCCTGAATGGATTTAAGTGGAATAACAAAAGAAATTATGATGCACGGAAAGAAGTTGACACAACATGAGACAGGGCGCAGGGGTAACCCCACCAAGAGGACCACACAAAGGAGTCGGTCCTATGCATTTTTAGGAGGCCAACACTAAAATGTGGGTTCAATTGGGTGGGGAAAATAAAAATACAAATGCTATGTTAATAGAAACTATCCAACAATTACATGCAGGAATGAGGAAATTAAGGGTTGATAATGAAAGGATGCAGTTGGATCAAGAAAATATAATGAAAATCCTTTTATATAGGAAATATAAGAGAAATTAGCACTCGAATCGGGATGAAGAAAATGGGGAGGAGGTGCATAGACAACAAGAGGATAATCCATAATTCGAAGGAGGAAAAGTTGGTAACGAAGAAGAATATGATAATTTTTATTGCTAGAAGAGAGCCAAGAAATATAAGATTAAATTGCAAGGGAAGTTTAAGAAAATAAAACCCCCGATGTTTGAAGGGGATATGGAAGAGGTGGTTGAGGCAATCTTGATCAATATGAGAAAATATTTTCAAATATATGAGTATGATGATAACTTGAAGGCAATTCTTGTAGTGTATCAAGTACAAGGTAAAGCCACCTTAGGATGGGAATAAATTAAAATGGTTCGAGGGATTGATGAACAAGAAGTTACTTGGGAAGAATTTAAGAAACATTTCAAAGACAAATATCTGGCTGAGAGATTCTATGATGAGAAAGAAGAAGAGTTTCATGACTTGAATCTTGGGAAGCAGACTATGGATGAGTTTATAACCAAGTTTACTTCCCGGGTAAGATATGTTCCTCATATCCGTGAAGAAAAGGCCAAGGTACAGTGATTTATCAACAATTTACTTGCTTTTATGAAAGAAAGGTTGGAATTTGATAACCCTAAAACAATGGATGAACCCATTCGAAAGGCTTGAATCTACTACCATAAAATGAAGCAGTAAGGTGAAGGTACCAAAGGTTGGACAAGTAAAAAGTGGCAAAAAATAATTTTGAACAACAAGAATATGAGGGCTGCTGGAAAAAAAAAAAAAAAATAGAAAATTGTCAAGTGGACCTCCTGGTAAAAGTAAATAGAAGTTCAGATGTCAATGAAAATAAACATACTGAAGCATCCAACTAGCCAAAACCTAGCCAAACTTAGAAACCTCCTTTCACTACAAGGAAAATTCCCTCTAGTAGATTTTTTTAGGAACCCCTTATAAAAATAGCCCAGATATCCATTTTTAGCAGAGGTCTCTAGAGGAGGTTGGCGAGTGGAGGTTTTTGCCGGTATTTTATTTTCTGTGCGTTTCTTATCATAAACTGCACTGGTGCATTTTACTACAAATGCACCGGTACGTACTAAAAACTGGCACACCGAGACACCGTGCTCTCCGTAAAAACCCGCATGGTGTGTCTAAGTAATATAGCACACCGGTACTCTACGTGTGATGCGCCATCGATAATACCGCCCGGTGCACCTTAAAAACCAACGCATCGAAACAGGGTTAAATAAAAAAAAAATTACTGGCCTTAAAAATGTCATTTTTACTTCTTCAATGCTTCATTCCTCTCAAGAACCGGTGTGAGTTTGTCTTGTATGAGGTGCCCTGCCATCGGTGCTTCCATTGCATGCATTGTTATCGTCCATTTCCCACCTTGTGGAGTTTGAATTTTCGAAAACTGTGGCCAAATTTGGTTTCTTCAATTCCTCAAGAAATATGCATCCTCGACGTGAAAATGTACAAGTATTATAATTGTTTCTCAATAAATAAACATTTTAGCAAATTACATTTTCAAAAAACTTAGAATTATCCATTTTTAAAAAGTATATATATATTTATGCGCGGTGTGGTCAAGCCATTCGGCTTGCACCGTTCGCGGTGCTTCCTGTAAATTTACAGGCTGCACCCGAACGATGTTAATGGAAATCGCACTAGGTTCTAATGTGGTACCGAAAAAACATGCACTGTGAATAATTTAAAAAATAACATGGTGGTGTGGTCATTTAAACGAACACACCATTGAATATGTACTAGTGTCAGGAGGGCGGTGTGTTGACCAAACTAATTGCCCCGAGGTGGATAGTTAGGTCAGCACACCGCCTACCTAACAACATTACATAGTCAACAGTGTGATCTTTTACATGACCACACTGTTGAACATGTACATCTGTTGGGCGGCACACTGACCAAACTATCTAACCCATACGTGGTGAATGGTGTGGTCTTTTAAAGGATAGCACCGTTGACCATGTATTGTTGTTGGGCGGTGCATTGACAAAATATCTGCCCCAAGGTGGATAGTTTCATCAAGGCACCATAGAAAAATATTTCCATTTTTAGCGATGCGCGATAAAAACTTACACACTAGTACCGGTGCATGACTGCTTTTTGGGTGCACCGAATGTTTTTTATTTTCAAAATATATATATATATATATATATATATATATTTAAATACATTTCTCATTTAATAAAAAAAATGTATTTAATATGTGAACCCTTCAGCGATGTCAACGAAGAGAACAAAGGGAACAAAAATAACATATGTAGGACCAGTATAACGTGATTCACCCATGGGAGGCATGAGAGAGGGAGAGACTTGTGTACCCTCACCATATTACGACTGCCACCCAGTTGCTCCTAAGGGAAGTAGGCATCCTCAAGTTCTATGAGGAGGCTACATCCTTCAAGGGCCATAGTGGGCTATTGGGACAACTAATCAAATATTATCATATCGAGATCGTAAGAAAATCACCCTAAAATGCATCGGATGATCAACCAGATGCTTAGAATGAGCAAGGAGATCACCCAAATAGGGTTTCATGATATGTTTAATATCATGAAAAGCGTAATCCATGGCACGCTGAAACATGGCCCCAAAATTATTCAGACAAAATGGGACTTTCCAGTAGGAAAATGTACCCCATGGACAAATAAATGCAGTCTTAGGTTGATCCGATGGGAGAATGTTGATTTTATTATATTCAAAGAAACCATCCATAAAATAATATATTTCACAACCGGCACAATCATCAACAGTTTGGTCGATGAATGGGTTCGAGTAGTTTTCCTTAAGACAAGCGTGAGCCACATCCCAATAATTGAAACATACTCAGATAATAACTTGTTTCTTCATGATAGGGATGACTTTAGACACCCAATCGGCGAGACAAACAGGATAGATGAAACCAGCACAAAAGAATTTTTCAACTTCACCCTTAATCGTGACAACCTTCTTTGGATGGACTAGATGAAGGTGTTTCTAGACTGGTTTAGCAACATGATACATTTTAAGTTCATGCACTACTATATTTGGGTCGTTACCTGGCATCTCCTCATAGGTCCAGGCAAAGAAGTCACAGAATTCCTGAAAGAGGATTTTATAGGTCTCAATATTAGATGGACAGCAAGACGCACCAATGTGTATATTTTTGAAAACACATGGTTTGATATAAATTTCAAGAGGTATCGTCTCTTCTAAATTCAAGATATTCTTCTCATAATCGATTTTGTGGATAGAAACAAAACTCGTAAAGGATCCATCGAAATTGGGTAGATAACATCATTGATATTACCCTCAATGGAATCTGGCAAGGAGGAATGATGGTGATGATCATCCCACGTCGTGTCGTTTGGAATCATGATCTCCATGATGCTCTCATCCATGGAAAATACACGAGAGAATGGATCATAATATGTGCCATAATCTAGTGATCAATCGACCCAATTAATAGAGGTAAATGCATAAGCCACATAAGCCGAATAGATAGCTTTGTAATCAAGTTCAATAGGGCTAAGCGATAGTTGGTCGCCAAAACTGTTGATGTCGATTTCTTCTGGTACTATCCATGAATCATCCTGGATAGTGGAAGTTGATATCATGTTGATAAAGTAAAATGAAGATGAGTTGTCGACAAGAGGAGGAGGAGGAAGCAAAAAGATCCCCATGAGCGAGGAGTCCTACAATAGTCCAACCCTGACATGATGATAAGAGTCTGGGGCTTCCCCTACGAGTGGGACACTTCCAATAAAATGGGAATGAGAGGCAAAAAATATGAATTCTTTGATGACCACAATCCCTGCTTTATGAAGAAAGGCAATCATATAGAAATAGGTTGAAACAACTATGACCATGGCATAAAACCACGTATGACCTAGTAGAATATTATAATCAAGAGGTATGTCAATAACTTCTACTTCTACAGATACAGTCTTGTCCCCTAATTCCACTTGCAAGGAAATCATACACCACAAGGTTGATATGTTCTTCCATCACAATATTTTAATGTGGTGGATGACTGACTTAGTTGAGGAGAACCAATATCCTTCTAGCAAGACATAGACATGATGTAGGGCAAGGCTCCCTTCTCCACAATAGAATGATAAATGTTTTTACCACGGATGACACCCTAGATCATAAAGGCCAATTGAGCTGGAAGTAGAGCGGAATAGTTTTCATGGTTGAAAACAACAAGGTTGGAATCCGAAGGATCCACATATCCAATAGCTAAAAACAAAGGCTTTTTCTAGGCGGGGCAGTTTTGCAACACTTCAAGGGTCGCCATAGTTGATGGGAACTGAGCCAAGTCCTCAACTATGTTGTAATTTTGAGTAGCCTTGGCACAAGTGTTTAAGGCATACTTATGAACATAGCCCTTCGAAGGCTTAACAGTTAACTCTGTAGGACTTGAAGGAGGAGGAGGATTGGATGGAGGTGATGCCGAATAGGTAAGGTGATCAGTAGCCTAACTTTTCGGGAGATTCACATTACCATAATCCTTGTTCTGAGTAGCCACCATAACATCATATTTATGCTTTGTGGAAGAAATAATTAAAAATAAGTTAGAGGAAGATGGGTCTCGAGAAACCAGATGGGTCTCCTGATTTGGAAATGGGTCAGTCAACATGGTGGGAGAAGTAAAGGGTTTCAAAAATTGGTTCACTTCTATGCGGCGAGGTCAATCACAAGTAAAGTGCTCCTTGGGGCATATCAGGCATGGGTAACGATGCATTCTGTAGAAATTATATGCACTAAGCATGCATATACATCCTAGATCCACCTAATCTCACACTATTTAACTTTATGCAAGATACTGAATCTATTCCACTTGTTAATCTTTTGCGGAAAATTTAATTGCACACACATGTAAAGCATAAATAAAAACAATCGCACATAACACAGTTTTTAATCGGGGAAGCCTGAAGCTGAAAATCCCCAACTATATATTATGTATCATGGAATCATATGACAATCCTCATACAAACATTATCAAGCTCTCAGTACAGTACAATCGTCATACACTAATCAGGAACAATCTTGCAAATCCATGCACCGATCTTTGCCTCCTACTAGCCTGCCTCCACTACGCAATCCCTGCTAAAGAATAGCTTTGAATGAATTCGAATTACCCTTGCCTTGACTGTGCAATCCTCATTGGAAACTCTAATGTGTGTGTGATGCAATCAATGCATCGCTACAGTCACAACAGATAGTCTATCTTGCCCTTTCACCTATCTCTCCACTGGGTCTCCACTGAAATTGCCATGCACTGTAGTTAACTGTTTTATTGTTTAGTTGATTAATGAGTTATTATTTGTGAATTAATTAACTAATTAATTCACCCCACTCTCACTAGTGTATCATTCAGTTAGACTAGATACAACTAGCTCAACTGAGTCTAACTGAGTTAAACTGTATATAACTCCATAACTACTTCTTCCAACTATGTCATAACTCTGCCACTTGAGTTCTAACTAAGTCCTCCATCCATTAGCTCTAGTAAACCCTTGGGAATTATGTAATTCCCTTAGTCCACTGATGTGCCACATCTATGCACTGAACTGAAGTGCTCCAAGAGAATAAGTTGATGTTTAGTGTCTGATTATTATTAAGAGCTAAT
Organism: Pinus albicaulis; assembly: GCA_034641835.2. Classification (NCBI taxonomy): domain Eukaryota; kingdom Viridiplantae; phylum Streptophyta; class Pinopsida; order Pinales; family Pinaceae; genus Pinus; species Pinus albicaulis. The sequence continues at coordinate 52,281 of JAXQQM020070150.1, read as the reverse complement.
AATAATCGACATGCATCTATTTTTAGATCAACGATCTATAAATAGACTTTTCCCAATATTCTAAAAATAGAATTTCATCTGTTTTTCCAACTTGATCAACCATCCACAAATAGCATCCTGCAACTTTTGAAATATGATCACCATGTCTAAAAATAGACATAGTCTAAAAATAGACTTGCGCCAAAAATAGCCTTGGGGCCCACTTAGTGAAGGCGACTCTTTTCACTAAGTTCATCATCTTGTTGAATCTCAACACTTTTGTTTCTCATCGTAGGATTGATTTGTTTATTTATCATATGTTGAGTAATATTTCTTCTTCTTTGTACCTTTCCCTTTCTTCTTACTTCCTGGCTGTTTATATTTTTCTTTATCAAATGAAAATACATTTATCTCAAAAGAATATGCTGCAAAAGGGCTATATAAAGAGTTTTGGGCAAAAACAATGAGAGCATGACCAAATGTTTTACTCATTGTCTACAAACTAGCAGAATCAATGATGTCATAAACAACATGAGATTCTTTACCATTAGTGGAAGGAACATATGGTATCTTTTCACAAAGCATGCCGGATTGGGTATAGATAAGGTCCAAATAATGAGCACAAGCAATTACTTTCTCTTCATTCACGTCTCCCCCTTTATCTACATCCTTTGTGATAGATGGCAACGAGGATTTAATGAACCACTCCACCAGCAATTGATCCAGAACAAAGGTCTTAACAAATCAGCGATGACACTGTTACTCATGAATGTAATCTGAAATGTGAGTGGATTTAGATTATTTAAAGTTGTTAAGAAGCTATGTTCCAGTTCATACCGAATGGGTAACTGGAAATATGTGAGGAAGGTGGCAGCTAAGGAGCTAAAATCATGAAACAAATCTCTAGGTAACTCAATGTACCATTTAGCTACAGTACTTGTAAGAGTACACTGGAAAAGACGTAATCGTATGGAATCATCATTAAGGGAGTTCGAAGAACACCATAAATGATACGTCATGACATGGGTTGACGGGTCTTCTCTAGGATTCCACTTGAATTTTGGGATATCGGAGGGAAATTTGGTGGGAATTATTGGCCACCAAGGTGAATGAGAAATGGGATTTGTTGTACCTTGAGAGACAACCAATGGCTGAGAGGAGGTTAGTGCACAATACATTTAAATAAAATTGTAAAATCAACTCTTTCTTGTCCCATCTTAAAACCCAAGAAATTAAATTATCAAAGCAATGCTTCAAAGTATTCTAATGCTTACAACAATATTTCAAAGTGGCATTTTGGTGTTGACAATGAATTAAATGGTAATGTTGTGAAGAAAAATATGGTGGAAATCTTATTAAACAACAGGTTGTTTAACACATAATCTCTTGTTATTATATTTAAAGGAAAAATGGAATTATTATGGAATGGTAAACAAAAAGGAAGAGAGCATCATTAAGGTTCTCTTTTATTAACTCATTGAAATCAAAACTTGAAACTGTAAATCTTAAAATTCCAGCAACTTCATCACTCCTTTCTATTGAAAAAAAAATTAAATGGGAGCAGAACAAAAATACATAACATACTCAACAAGTGTCTGCAATCACTCTGAAATGTTTATTCATATCATCAAGAAGATATGAAAGTACAAAATACTTTTTTCTTTTGAGGTCCAAAATTCAAAACCTCATTTTCTGTTCCAAAATTTCTTTTATACAAATTACAAAAAAGGGGACAGTCATGAAACTGTCAACTGTCAAAAGTATTAATTAACTAAACTACTCTTAACACTACTTGTGCTTTTGAGGACTACATTCTTGATGAAAAATAAAGAAAATTACATTATTACATAATTTTTCAAAAACTTTTCCAAAATAGTTGTTAAAATATAGGTGGCATTAAATCACTGAGTGTGTTGGGACTCTGTTGTGGCTAAAGTTCCATCTTCTGCACTTGTCACTATTGGTGACATCCATTCTATGCACATTTTCCAAATATTTGTTATTTAATTCGGAGTCTTCACAAATATAGTATGTGCCATCCTAAAATTTGTGATTCTACTGTATGTTGGCTTCTCCATAAACAAGGTTCTTATCAGCCACGGTAACTGAAAATATCTCTACAAATAGTTTACAATGGTTTCTCCCTTTAAAATTTTTGTCTTCTCATGTGTGGAACCAATATTTATCTTAGCCTCCACCAGCATGGCCTCATATGTCTCCCATGGTAATAACTTTCCCTGTTGATCCCAGCAAGAAGGTAAACTTGATCTGGTCCTCTTATCAAAATAATTATTAAACTTAATTACAACGTTCTTGACTTCAGGCAATTTCGTTTATGTTTTTTTCTTGCACAAATTATTAAGAATCATTTTATTAATTTTTAGGACATATTTTGTCATGTCTTCAATCTTCAATTCCTTCAATTCCTGAGATTATCTTGAATTAAGAAATTCAATCATCTATATGGTAAAGTCGGCATGTTGTTGAAGTTGTTTCTTACTAGCAGCAATCAAATTTTCTAGATCCCTCACTATAGTTTTCTCTTCTGCCACTATAGATAGACTCCCGCATATTCTTCAAAATATGAATGATATCATTCTAATGTTGGAATTATGACAAATGTGTTGTCCTTGATGAAAACCTACCTGATATGTTGTCCTTTATGACAACTTACTTGATTAAGATGAGTCTACAAGGCAGTGTATATGTGAAAGAGACACGCAGGTAAGAGACAAAAGAATGATGAAGGTCAAAAATTGAAGAAATATATGTGGGTTTGGTGAAGCAAATTTGCGTACACATGCGGGTATGAAGAAGATAAAGTGCATACAATTTATGAAATATGGTTTCCTAAATACCAAGGGTCTTTGCCATGGTATTAGCCCATAATAATGAGTATGTCAACAAATATTTGATCCTGTCTAGGAATACCATCAGCATTAGTGTGGTTTTAGCCTGTGGTATTGGATAAGGCCTAAGCTATATAAGGAGAGGAAGATCCAAGTGTTGAGTGTGCAAGTGAGAGGGTTATTGATGAATACTTCGATCTGAAGTATGATTGCATGGTGTGGGTTATTGATGAGTGGTTGATCTGAAATAAGTATGAAACCGATAATACAATGATGGATCAGGCTCGATAGACCTAAAATGACTATGTATTGTATAATTTTCTTATGCGTTGATTAGATCTATGGTATGACGTGTTTTTATTACTATGCATGTTGTGATATGGGTATGTCTGAATTCCTCATGTGCAACACAACTATGAGTTGATAATTGTAAATATGTATGTGGGTTTGTCTCAGGTAAGGTGTGTACACATCTGGATTCCCTTCTAAATAGTAGTGTATCGATTCTGAAATATGGGTAGATCTATATGTGGGTTTCATTCCTGAAAAGACCATATACATGCAGAAATGATTTATGATAATCATGTATAAAATCTAGGGTTTTTGAAGAGCATGATGTTTGATCAATCTAATATGTTTTGTTGAAGTTTGTTGTTTCCTGTCTATGATGTCTCTCATTAATATCTCGGTTTAACAGTGGTATTTGAAGTTAAGTTGATTTTGATTTGATATGATGAATGGTCATAATGTAGCTAGTTGTATGGAGTTCAGAGAACTGTGATATGAAAAATTTATTCAGTGATTGGTTGAATGATTTGGTACAGTGATCAATTTCAGTTTTGTTATACGATATTGGGCTTAAATGATGGTAGTGGGTCCATTTTGAAAATCTAATGAAAAGTGGCATACAAGTTGTGATGTTTTGAAGCAGGTGGATCCAGTATAAAAAATTATGAAATGTGGTCCACGATGTTGTTGAGGGTTGGAGCCTTCAATGAGGAAGTTGAAGCTTCCTACCAGTAGTAGCCGGTGATTAGATCAGGGGGTTGAATCTCCCATCCAGTAGGTGTTGGTAAACACGATTAGGGGTTGGAGCTCCCTTCCAGTAGGAGCTGGAGAACGAGTGAAGGTTGTAGCCTTCTACAGGTGGGTTCCTTTGTGTTTTTATAAGTCTACGCCAATACAATATTGTAAGAAGCTTTCATTATAATAAAATTGAAGGGAGAGGTGACAACAACGGTGGTTTTCTCCCACATTGGGTATCCACATAAAATCCTGGTGTTCATGTATGTTTCTTATGTGTGGTTATTTATTCTATTCTTACTACACATGTTTACTTATTATCAAATGTTTGATGAATCACTGATACACTGATTTAAGATAAGCAAATGAAGATTTAATTGAAATATAAGTTCTCTGAATATATGTTAGTTGCATACACAAAATTCGCATACATACGTAGGTTTACTTAAGTATAGTCACGTACATATTTCAAAATAATAAAAGAAAATTTTTATGTATGCTTTAAAATATTGATTCATGCCCCCCTTCCCCCCTAGTATTTTTCCCATCAATTAGAATCAGATCAGCTCCTTTTGAAGAGGCTTGATCGGGATGGGGAATATCACTGTCTATGAATTCCCTTGGTCTGTTTTCCTCCAACACTTCCTACATCATTCCCTTACATGCTATGTAATTCAAATTACCCTCAAGGGAATATTTGAGTTTCAATGCAGAGAAAGACATCTTGATCTGTTGTTGGTCCTAAAGAATAAATCTGCAAATTCGATTGACCTGTTCAAAAAAAAAATTGGTTCTTCTCTTCTATAATGATTCATGCTCTAATACCATGTATAAATATCTAAATATATTCAATTGATCTTGTAATATGATAAAACAAAATTTTGAATCAATTCTACCAATTTCGGAAACCAATTATGATTGCACAATCACATGAAAAAGAAAGAGAAATAATTTCAATCCCACAACAAAAATATGTAACTAGGGAAAGCCTAAGCTAAAACCCCCGCTATTCATATATTGCATTAAGTGATCAGGAGATCAAGTCTCTTGAAGAAAAATGCTTAAAAATGAAGTTGCTCAGAATTGCTCCGAAACAGATCGACTGGAAAGTGCTCGTCAATACGATCCCAACGCCGCGAACGGCACTCAAATCCGACGTCGTATGCAGAAGATATTCAGCTTCAAAGATTTGTTAATTTCAAGTAAAAAAGGCCAAAATTGACTTTGTGGAAAAAATTTTATTTAAAAAAGAATATTCCACAGAATATTCTGGGAATATTCCGTGGAATATTCTGCAGAATATTCTGGGGAATATTCCGGAGGTAGCCTATCAGCGAGCGCCACGTGGCTAGCCCGGAGGCCGCCACGTGGCCCCAAGTGGAATGGCATATGGCAATGTAAAATTTTGTTGGGTCGTGGCCGGATTCGAACGCGTGATCGGGCGGATAACAACCCAACGGTCTAACCGCTGGACCATGGGTTTCATCGTTGTTTAAAAAATGCAAACGATATATATTTAAGGCTTGAAATTGTTATGGGCGGGGCCCGAAAGGGGGCCAGCCCCCTCCGCATGGGACCACAGGCGCGGAACCCCGGGCAATAAACCATCGGCGCGCAAGGATTTCAGAACGGTCTTGTGGGTTAGCACCAAGTGCGGAAGCACATTAAAATGCTTTGTTTAAACTTTAATATAATCCGCCCACGACTATAAGTCGTTGAACCAAACTCCGAGCGGCAAGGACACGGGGGGCTTATCCAATAGCCCCCACGTTTGGCGGTGTTTTCGGTGGTAGTTCCATTTTTGGCGCCACCACTATTTTGACGGCCTTATCTACAGTTTCTCCACAATTGGTGGAGCTTCTCAAGGTGAAACTGGCAGTTTAGTAAATGCGGCATAACTTCTGCTAGGAGAGGTCTTTGAAGACGATTTTTTTATTTATTTTGGGTGTAGAGATCATTCTGGAGCTGTTGGAAGTGTCTGCAGGGCCATCAGGGCATTCTATCTGGGAATTTTACAGCGCTTTTGACAGAGGAGCCATCAGGGCCAAAGGGAAAGAGTGCTGCATTGGGCTACCTTCCTCCAATGGAGGTGAATTTGTAGTCTTTTTATACTGATTTGGATCTTCTGAGTCTGTTTTAGCAGTCTATTTTTCCATTAGAGGAGTTTATACAGATGTAATTTCATTTGAAGCATTTAATCAAAAGAGGACTGAGCCTAATTAGAGGCTTTTGGACCAGCGGAGGTAGCCCAAGAGAGGGGTGAACCGCTTAAACAAATATCTGTTGTTCATCTGTGTATTTTGGTTGTTTATTTCCAGATTCTGATAGTTTAAACAGTAAAATTTCATAAGCATGCTTTTCCAAAACAAGTTTATACAGTAATCAAAACTTGTTATTTTAACATCAAACCTCTACACTCCAATTGCAGAACATATACTCTTTCTTATTCACACTCAAAACAGATCAATGAACACTTTGAATTTAAAAATTAAATACTTTCATTGATCTTGATATTTGTGTTTACATATTATTTCCTTAGGCAGAGTCTGTAGAGGGCCAGGTAGCCTCCGGATTCATCCTTTCCTAGAAAGGTGAAACATTCGGTGAATGCCCCTACAGTCCATCTCTGTATAGGAAATAGTTTATTCTCACAATTTCAGATCAGGTTGGTATCAGAGCTCAAGGTTTTTCTTAAGAGATTGTGAAATTTGTGCAAGTTAATTGTGTGGTTCTGCAAATCTTGATGCTTACTAGGCTGAAACTGCAAAGAGGGGAAGGTCAACTGGTTAGAGAACAAGCTAATCCTCAACCAAGGAGGGCTAGAGTGCCATTACATCCACCTTCCATTTCATCCTCAGTAGCCTTTGAATCAGCCACAAACATGTCATCCAGAGAGGGAGAAGTACATGAGGAAATGGATCCCAAAGAAGAAGAAAGAGTCTTTAGAAAAGCTTTCTTGGATTTGACTGAGATGGTTAGAATCCTATACCAGGAGAGAAATGATAGGATTGTTGGAGAAGGGTCTAGGAACCAAAGAGAAGAAGGAGATTCTTCAGGAGGAAAGAAATACAAAGATGAGTCTAAGAAAGGGAATGGAGGAAATGGTGATCCACCATCTCCATCATCATCCTCATCCTCCACATCATCCTCTTCAACTTCTGAAAATCAGTCACACCAAACAAAAACCTCTTTTAAAAATCCTTTGTTGAAGCTTGATGTGAAGTTTGAGTTGCCAATGTTTAATGGTGATGTTAATGCAGAGAAATTGGATAATTGGATAAGATAGCTGGAAGTCTATCTAAGAATCCAGAATTTACATGATGATGACACTAAAATTCAATTAGCCTCTTTGAGAATGGATGGAGCAGCTTTGGTTTGGTGGGAAGCCAAGACTAGAGAGGAGATTAAAAAGCATGGTAAGATAACTCTAACTTGGAATGAGTTTATTACAGCCATTAAGAAACAGTTTTATCCTCTTGCTCATATTCAGAAATCTATCATGAATTGGTAGCATTTTAGGCAACTCAAGGGTCAAAATGTGCAAGATTATACTCAAGAATTTAGAAGGAGAGCACTTCTACTTGGGGTAGACTTACAAAGTCAAGACACCTTATTGAAATACATAGGTGGTTTGCACAGTTACCTTAAACATACTATCCTAATGTTCAATCCTACAAGCTTAGATGAAGTCTGTGTGCAGGCTACACATTTAGAAGCTAGAGGAAAGAATACTATTGATGAGGGTAGAAACAAGTCTTTCAAAGGAAAGAACAAAGAGAAAAACAAAGGAAAAGGCAAGAAAAATGCATCTATCAAACAAGAGGGTGAAAAGGTCATTTGTAAACATTGTTCAAAGAGTGGCCATGAAGAGAAAAACTGTTGGAAACTTCATCCTGAAAAAAGAAACCAGTTTAACAAAAAAAAGGAAAAGAAGAAAAATGCAGCTACTACAACTACACCACAAGATTTAGGTGATGATTCAGGTGACAAAACAAAAATTGCAGCCATGGGTTTGAAAATTTTAAAAGGGAAGGAAATTGAAACTCAAGCAAGTGCTAGTTCTTCAAACTGTCATACACAAGCTCCTAATGAGGAAGAAAGAATTGAACTGTTCCATGTGAGGGTAGTTGCAAAACATACCAAAATTGACACACTATTTGATAGTGGGTCACAAGCTAACCTCATATTTGAAGATTTGGTCAAGCAACTTAAACTTGAGACCATTCCACATCCGAAGCCTTATCCACTTGGATGGATATGCAAGGATGCTAACTTGCAAGTCTCAAGGAAGTGCATATTGCACTTTGCAATAACTGCACACTATATTGACACAGTTGAACTTGATGTGGTTCCACTTGATATATCTGGTATTGTTTTGGGAAGTCCTTACTTGTTTGACAGGAAAGCGATTTTCTATCGCCATGAAAACAAATATCATCTTTTCAAAGATGGTAAGGAGTTTATTGTCAGAGCTCATCGCAAGAAGACAAATGTTGCAATGGTAAATGCAGGATAGGTAAAAAGGCTAGTCAATTCAAGCAAGAGTTTTGTACTTCTTATGGTCAAGCCAAAGGTTGATGTGAATCATGAGTCATTTGAAAATTGTGATGCAAAGCTTAAATCTGATTTATATGATGTATTTGATGCACATCATGAGATGTTTCAGGAGCCAACAGGTTTGCCTCCTAAAAGGGAGATTCAGCATGAAATCCATTTACATCCAGATTGTCCTCTTCCTAACATTGGCATGTATCGCATGTCTGTTATGGAGAATGTTGAAATCAAGAAGCAGATTAAAGAGTTGTTGGACAAGGGTTTCATAAGGCCAAGCACTTCGCCATGTGGGTCACCTATAGTGTTGATTCCGAAGAAAGATGGAACTTGGCGTATGTGTGTTGACTTCAGAGCTTTGAACAAGATAACGGTAAAGAATAGTTACCCACTTCCAAGAATAGATGATTTGTTAGATCAGCTGAAAGATGCAAGATATTTCACTAAGTTAGACTTAAGAAGTGGTTATCATCAAGTAAGAATTGAAGAAAGTGACATTTGGAAAACAACTTTTAAAACCAAACAAGGACTCTTTGAGTGGCTTGTGATGCCGTTTGGTTTATGCAATGCACCTGCAACTTTCATGCGGGTAATGGATGATGTCTTACGTCCTTTTCTTGATGATTTTGTTATTGTCTACTTAGATGACATCTTGATCTTTAGTAAGACAAGAGAAGATCATGTCATGCATGTCAGTAGAGTACTTGATGTTTTGAAGAAAAATCAGTTATTTCTTAAGATGTCAAAGTGTGAATTTGGAAAGACTTCTTTGGTTTATTTGGGACACATAGTAGGTGGAGGCGCTTTGAGAATTGATCCTTCCAAAGTAGAAGCTATTGTGAATTGGCCTAATCCCAAGTCCATTACAGAGGTAAGAAGTTTTTTGGGTGCAGCTCAGTATTGGAGGAAGTTTATTGCTAACTTTTCTGCCATAGCAGCTCCTATGCATGCAGTGACAAGTGTGAAGTGTGCTTTCCAATGGGGAAGTAAGCAACAAAAAGCTTTCGAATCTTTGAAAGAAAAGATCAGTTCAGCTCCGGTTCTTGCATTACCTGATTTGAGACAGCCATTCGAGATTCAGACAGATGCTAGTGATTATGCCATGGGTGCAGTTCTCTTACAACATGGTAAGCCTATCGCTTTTCATTCTGAGACATTTAATGGTGCTGTTGTGAATTATCCTACATATGATAAGGAGTTGTATGCGTTGGTACAAAGTGTCAAAAAGTGGAAGCACTATTTGATGGGCAAAGAAACAGTTGTGCATACCAACCATCAGCCTTTACAGTATTTGCAGTCACAAAGTAAATTGCAGCAGTCACGACATTTCAGATGGATGGGTTTCCTACAACAATTCCACTTGGTAATAAGGTACAAGAAAGGTATTAACAATAAAGTTGTTGATATGCTTTCAAGGCCTATTATTAGTGCTATTATTTTGCTTAAGAATGATTCTATTGTGCATGAAAGCTACATAGAACAGTATGCATCAGATGAAGATTTTAAAGAGGTGTATGCTAACTTGAGTAAAGGGAATCATGTTGAGGAGAATGATTATCATTTGCATAAAAATTTGCTGTTTCATTTGGGAAAGTTATGTATACCACAGGGAGCGAGATTAAGCATGATGAGAGAAGCTCATTCTTCTCTTATTGCTAGTCATTTCGGTGTAAGCAAAACAGTGGCACATCTGTAGAGGTATTGTTATTGGCCTCGCATGGTAGATAGTGTTACACGTTTCATTAGAGGTTGTTCATTATGTGCTACAAGTAAGCCTAGCAATAGGAAGCTTGGATTGTATACGCCATTTTCGGTACCTTCTAGACCATGGGAAAGTGTTTCTATGGATTTTGTTGGGGGATTACCATTATCTAGAAAGCAGCATGATTATCTTTATGTAGTAGTTGATCGTTTCAGCAAGATGTGTATTCTTATGCCATGTAAGAAAACTATAACTGCTGAACAAACTGCTGAATTATATTTTCAACATGTATGGGTTCATTATGGCTTGCCTACTTCTATTGTTAGTGACAGGGATTCCAGAGTTGTTGGGAATTTTTGGTCCAATCTATGGAAGATGATGGACACCAAGTTGAAGAAGAGTACTGCTTTCCATCCGCAAACAGATGGCCAAACAGAGGTAGTGAACAGAACCATTGTGCATCTTTTGAGAGGGTATTGCAGCAAGCATCCCAAGCTTTGGGATGAGCATTTTCATTACATTCAGCATGCTTACAACCGGGCCAAACACTCTTCTACAAATACTTCGCCATTTGAAGCTTGTTTTGGATATTTGCCTAAGTCACCATTGGACTTCATTCTTGAGAAGGATATTGCCATTGATGGGCATAGTGATGTTGACAAAGCTCACTTGTTCATTGAAAGAATTCATCTCATTCATCAGCAAGTTCAAGAACAGCTTGAAAAGAGTCAAGGCAAGTACAAAGAAAGACATGACAAACATAGAATTGATCACAAGTTTCAGGAAGGAGATGAGGTATGGTTGCATATAAGTAAGGATATAATGCAAGGAGAAGGTAAAAAGCTGAAGCCTATTCGTTATGGTCCATTCAAAATCCTTAAACAAGTTGGAAATAATGCTTTTCAACTAGATTTTCCTTCATACATGCAAATGTATTCCATTGTTAATGTGGAAAATTTACGTTTGTATGAACCTCCTCTTATTGATGATTCTGAAAATCATGTTCAGCTACCATCCATAGAAGATTTCTCGCCAGAATTTTTGGATGAGTTGAAAGAAGATGCAATCCTTGACAGAAGGACACGCACTTCAAGGAGGGGAGATGTTGAGTATTTAAGAGTTGGTTTAAAAGGCAGTAAACCAAGCAAAGAAAAGTGGATGGAGTTGGAACAGGTGAGGAGGTTGTATCCTCACCTTCTTAACAGGTAATTGAAAGCTTTTGAGGGTCCAAAAGCTTCCCATTTGGGAGGTGTGATCAGGAGATCAAGTCTCTTGAAGAAAAATGCTTAAAAATGAAGTTGCTCAGAATTGCTCCAAAACAGATCGACTGGAAAGTGCTCGTCAATACGATCCCAACGCCGTGAATGGCACTCAAATCCGACGTCGTATGCAGAAGATATTCAGCTTCAAAGATTTGTCAATTTCAAGTAAAAAAGGCCAAAATTGACTTTGTGAAAAAATTTTTATTTAAAAAAGAATATTCCACAGAATATTCTGGGAATATTCCATGGAATATTCTGGGAATATTCCATGGAATATTCCGTAGAATATTCTGGGGAATATTCCGGAGGCAGCCTATCAGCGAGCGCCACGTGGCTAGCCCAGAGGCCGCCACGTGGCCCCAAGTGGAATGGCATATGGCAATGTAAAATTTTGTTGGGTCGTGGCCGGATTCGAACGCGTGATCGGGCGGATAACAACCCAACGGTCTAACCGTTGGACCATGGGTTTCATCGTTGTTTAAACAATGCAAACGATATATATTTAAGGCTTGAAATTGTTATGGGCGGGGCCCGAAAGGGGGCCAGCCCCTAAGGGCCAGCCCCCTCCGCATGGGACCACAGGCGCGGAACCCCGGGCAATAAACCATCGGCGCGCAAGGATTTCGGAACGGTCTTGTGGGTTAGCACCAAGTGCGGAAGCACATTAAAATGCTTTGTTTAAACTTTAATATAATCCGCCCACGACTATAAGTCGTTGAACCAAACTCCGAGCGGCAAGGACACGGGGGGCTTATCCAATAGCCCCCACGTTTGGCGGTGTTTTCAGCGGTAGTTCCATTTTGGGCGCCACCACTATTTTGACGGCCTTATCTACAGTTTCTCCACAATTGGTGGAGCTTCTCAAAGTGAAACTGGCAGTTTAGTAAATGTGGCATAACTTCTGCTAGGAGAGGTCTTTGAAGACGAATTTTTTTTTTATTTTGGGTGTAGAGATCATTCTGGAGCTGTTGGAAGTGTCTGCAGGGCCATCAGGGCATTCTATCTGGGAATTTTACAGCGCTTTTGACAGAGGAGCCATCAGGGACGATACAGAGCAGTCTTGCATTGGGCTACCTTCCTCCAATGGAGGTGGTACATGATACCTCTTGCAGTTTGGATCTTCTGAGTCTGTTTTAGCAGTATATTTTTCCTTTAGAGGCTTTTATACAGATGTAAATTTCATTTTCAGCATTTAATCAAAAGAGGACTGAGCCTAATTAGAGGCTTTTGGACCAGCGGAGGTAGCCCAAGAGAGGGGTGAACCGCTTAAACAAATATCTACTGTCACTCTGTATATTTTGGCTGTTTATTTCCAGATTCTGATAGTTTAAACAGTAAATTTTCATAAGCATGCTTTTCCAAAACAAGTTTATAGAGTAAACAAAACTTGTTATTTTATCATCAAACCTCTACACTTCAATTGCAGAACATATCATCTTGCTTATTTACTCATAAAAACATATCAATGAACACTTTGAATTTAAAAACAAAATACTTTCATTGATCTTGATATTTGTGTTTACATATTATTTCTTTAGGCAGAGTCTGTAGAGGGCCAGGTAGCCTCCGGATTCATCCTTTCCTTGAAAGGTGAAACATTCAAAGTGATAACCCCTCAGGTCCATCTGTATAGGAAATAGTTTATTCTCACAATTTCAGATCATTAAGTATAGAATATGAAACAATATAATGTTAATTCCCTTCCTCAGAAAACTTTGCACTATCTTTGACTGCCTCACTCTGATCCCAACAAGAATGGTCTGATACTTAACCAATTTCGTGCTTTGGGTTGCTTAGCCTTGCTTAAGCATTCTTGGAGGAATTGATAGTTATTTCCATTTAACTCCAATCTCAACTGGGCCTTCCTTAAAATTTACATGCAACAACTATTTATAGTGAATTATCACTTATATTATTGATCACTCCATGTGAATTAAATCATAATTCATTGGACCTATCACTAGCTCATCTCCCAATTAGAACTAGTTAAACTAATTTTAACTCAAATAATTAAGTTAACTAATTACAACTCAAAATAAAATGCAATTGGACCCCCTAAACTTAGGGAGAACTCCACATGCCTCTATTTTTACCCTCAACTCGAATTGACTAAGCTAACTAAGACTTCCCAACTCAGTTAACTCGTACAAGCTGTCATGTGATGTGGAATTATAATTTTCTTCTAATTTAATTAAGGGAAAATTAAATTATAAGCCTCTTCTTGTTTCCAATTTCAACAATATATATATATATATATATATATATATATATATATATATTTGAAATTGGAAACAAGAAGGGATTTAATTTATTTTTAATATATAAACAATAACATAATGATGATCACAAAAAAATTACCAGTGATCATAAGGTCAAGGTTAAAAGAACTTTCTTTTTCTATGAAACACATGCTGCTTGATTCCCAATTTATCCAAGGAATATGATGCCTCAAATCCATTTACTTTACCTTTCCTTGATTACCTTTCTCATAATTGTCATGCCATTGTCCATTTACTGGTTGTCATATTCTTGCCTTCATATTCCCTTTATTCATGCATCGAGCTTCATCTAGGTCTTACCTTACCAGTTGGGTTTCATTTAACTCTCCCCAAGCACTATTAACTTTCAACTTCCCCTAACCAATTACCAAGACCCTAAAAACATAAAAGGAAAGAATAAGAAGCAAAAAAGAAGAAAACCATGAAAAACTAATAACAATTCAACACCGCAAACAAAGTGGCATGACCATGCACTAGACATAATCAAAACTTAAAATCAAGCGCAAACAAAATGTAAATCACCAAAATCATTAAAATTTCAATAGACACCATGAATCAATCCCCATGGGTTCCTAGTGATTCCAAAGGAAATTTCAACCCAAGCCTTTCTCAGGATCTATGGTGGTCTCTTTTTCCATGCAATTCCATGCATCATACTGCCATACACACATAGTTGTCACTTTATAAATAAATATAACAATATACCAGTTACCTTACCTTTCTATATCGAGCATAATTCCCTATTACTGAACTCATGCACATACCATATCTCAAGGGAATCCAATTATTTTGATGAATCCAGTCATAAATGAAAACATTTTATGATGCATGGACATGATCAATGGTCTACCATGTAGCTTCCTCGGCCCCAAAGTGCTTATATGCACTTTACTTGCTTTATTTTTCTACCTCAAAGCATGATCTTATCTTGTTTCAAGATGCATCAAGGCTCTTCTTGTAACTCTACCCCTGGTTCCACCTCCACCTCAATGATGGATACTTGGTTACCTTCTTGCATGCTATCCACTATTGCATAGATTTGAGAAATATTCCAACCTATGTCCCCAACTGTATGTGTCTCTTGCGCACTATAGATTTGAGATCCATCACACATCCACTATGCCACTTTGATACAAAGGAAAATCCTTCATACAATTATCTCCACCACAAATTCAACATCGCAATGGTTCTCTTCCATTTCCTTTACTTCGTTGCTCCACGAGTTGATACCCATGTCCTCTCTCAACTGCATTGAACTTCTTAACCCTGTAATCAAGGTATCTTCCAGATAGGTACTTATTCTTGAAGAATATTTAGCTCAACATCTACCTTTCCCTAATCATTCTCAAATTATCTCACTGTGCTTAGCATCTCCCCACTATATATTTGATTTACTTTTGAGAATGAAGGTAGTTATCTTTCCTTTCATGTTCTCTGAATACTCATGTAATCTAAGGAACTTCTTCATCCCAAAAAGTCATGATTCTACATATTCTGACTTCTTCATTTTTCCATCAAAAATAGGATTCTTGAATTTGTTAAAATCATCAGGAAATTACTCACTCCTCCTATAGTGATGGTAGTGATAACGATGATGTCTCCTAGAAGAAGATCTAGAATAGAAACCATACATACCATTCCTCATTTCAGGTGTATCCTAGAATCATCCACTATTCATCGTCGTCTCTCTATCCAACCTACATCTCCTCTGATATTTTCCACCATCTAACCCATTAGTCTTCTCCTCCTACCTATCTCCATGATTGTTCCCCATTTTTCCTTGCTTCTGAAACTTTGAAAGACTATGTAGAATCACTGCATTAACCTCTGTCTACTTTTTCTTAGCTTTGGAAAGCATATCTCATGCCTCAATCAGCCGCTCATTGTATGCCTTGCAACTTCTGATCTCTTCCCTCATAATACTTAGTACGTGTATCAAACATATAAGGATAATACTCTTCTCCTTGATTCTCAATTGACCTTTCCCATTCCATAGAATTCACACCATGCATGTAAGAAAATTCATATGAACTATAGTCCACCATTCTGCTCTTCATCTCTGATCTTATAGTGTCCTACAACATACCATGTTAGATCAACCAAATATAATACATAATCAAAATCATAACTTAGTGTATCTCAGGGTAGGCTATCACATCTGCACAATTCAGTCCATATTAGCATGATACATAATAACATCAAGAACTCAATTGTCATGCAAGAAACCACCATGAAAATAATCATCATGAATACAACCACAATGCATATAATAACCAGTAGCTTATATCATGCATCACTAATCAACTAGCATCTACTATGCATGTAACCACAATAGCAGTAGAATAAGAGGCATGTATATGACTGTGATGCATATAAAAACCATTAACCATCATACATGCATGCCAACATATAATACATGTATGATGACCTTCTTTTATCTCGATGTCTAGTGTTGCAACCTCGCTCTAATACCACCTTGTAATGCCTCTTCCAACATTTACCTAGTTTTACAAGCTCCCCAGGGTAAACATGAGATGAGTGATACTACGACATGACCCAACCTCCAAGTTCCAGTGATGGAAGTGGGGACTATAAACTAAAAACTTCCTGACATCCCTCAGGGTCTACAAACAACTCAGGAGCCAGATAACCACCCTAGGTGATCTATCCATGAGTTGGAACCCTCATTCACCAACTTTATTACATAATCACAAACTTGCCACTACCTGCCTACAGTTATGAGGCTATAACCACACTCATAAGTCAGCTTCCATGTGGTTATGAACTAAAAACTTCAGTTTTATGCCAGCAGTTCTGATATCTAAGCCACTTTTCTAGGCTAAGCTCCAAACCATTGTCTAGAATGGTCTGTAACTTTCCATAAACATAAAAAATATGCTAACAATGCTAAACATTGATAACTTAAACAATAACTTGACCTAGCCATGCCTAATCCATGATAGACATTTCACCAAACGTATGATAAACATATAATTTATAGGTCATGAATGCTTATCTGATAATAAACTTTTAAACTTCATCTGGGAATCACTAAGAAGGCTCATTTCCCTCTCAAGTTATCTGCAACAACACTTGTTATCTTGTGCCTTCATCAACTATTCAATAAAATATTAAATAATGAATAAGATCCATAGCTAGAACACATCATAGAACTATGTTTCTAACCAACATATAACCAGAATTGAACTATGCAAAATCAACCATAAAATACACATAATAACAAGTAAAAGTGCTCATAAATCACAATATGAAAATAACTCCTATTAACTTATGCAAGATCCAACCAAGTTAAAGACTTCGATGTAACACCCGAACATAGAATGGGCTGAACCAAATATTTCTTTCAACCAATCACCCTAGTGTCATATTCCAAGCATGAATGTGGTATCTCATGGGATAAACCAATAAAAAATGAAAAAGGGAATCCAAAGGTTAAACCACCTCCACCCTCAAGCTATCGTGATCTCACCTAAAATGATCCCAAGATCACAAAACCAAACCAAGTTTGGATTCCTAATAATTCCTTCAGCATACCTTGAGGAATTTTTCTGTCTCCACCCACCTGTCGACGGTTTCCCAGAGAAAATTTTCTCCACTCCCAACCCTTGGGATTTTTGTGAGAGCACCTCACCTGGTTCCAAAACCTTATGGCAATCCAAAGCTCAACCATGAATGAATATCATCACACCATGATTATCTAGGAAATGGAAAGACAAGGTTGAAACCATTGTCAAATGAGACAAAACCCACGCTAATGACAACAAATGAACCAAATAAAAAAATGAATGTACCAAGCATTCACACCTCAGCTAGGAAATCACACATGCAACCTGTTACCTACAAAATATGTCTATCGAATTTTTTGATTCAACCTTCTCCTTGCTTTCCTCTGCTTTCCTTTACTTGTCCTTTTCCTTCCTTTGCTTGCTTGATTTCCCTTCTCCAAATCCAAGGGAATTCCCAAGTGCTTCAAGAATGCCCTAATTGTGAAAATGTGTAAGAGAGACGAAAGATAAACTGACACAAGTTGTGAATTGTTTCTTTGATGCCTTTTTATTATTGATGTCTCCTTTTTTTCTTCATTTTCCTCTCATTTCCCTTGCATGCATATTTGTGTCTTTTCCCCTTCAATTTTTCTTATTTTCCTTTATTTCTAGTAATTAAATGTCAATTATTGTCTCTTGTCTTTGCTAATGCCTTTGTCAATTTCCACAGCCATAATAAATCATAAGTAATCACCATTATGATTTTCACCCACCATTCAGCGCCATAATAAATCACAAGTAATCTCCATTATGATGTTCACCCACCATTCAGCTTGGAATACGCGTCCATGACCTTGACCTTATTTTTATTTACATTAAAAATCAACCAAAAATTATTACATAATATATCTCAACTATACAAAAATTAAAGATAGAAAAATTTACAACTTCTTTTATTATAAAATAAAATTTAACTCACAATTGTACAAACTTTGATTAATATTGTTATATTATTTTTTACCATAACTAATTTCTTTTTCTACACTTCTACTAAGGCGAGCCTTATTGCCTGGGTTATCCGCCATTTAATGCGGTGTAGCATATACTGCCCACTATTAGATTTTAATGAATTTAAATTTAACGATGGAGAGTATATGCCACACCACATTAAATGACAAATAGTACAGAAAATAAACTTTGTCTTCTACTAATAAAATTTGTTGGTGGATAAACACTTAAATTCAATTTATAAAAAATATGAAATACATTAAATTACTTGCCATGGAAGCAATACTTCATTTTAACAATGTATAAAAAGAACTAAAATAAAAAAATTATAGATCTATTTATTCATCCATATACTCGAGGATGGTATTCACAAAGAATATAACCATAATCCTCTTTGTTTTAAGTCTTGTAATAGGCCCCCCATGATGATGCTACATTGAAACGCGTATGACGATAATGGAAAATACTCGTAGCCATGCTTTAGTTGTTGATCAAGTTCATTAAAGGTGTGAGGTTAGTTAATGTAATACACACATTTCTCATGTGGTAAATGTTAATATAAATATAAATTGTTTACACATCGGGAAAATATATTTGATAATTTTGAAGAAATAAATATTATTTTTAGTTATGAAAAGGAATTTAATGGATAGGTAGGTCAGAGTAATTATTGTATTTATATGATTTAGTTTAATTAATAGATGAAATTTTTTTTAATGTTAATTTTAATCCAATTTAATTAAAGATTTTTTTAAATTTGAGTTTAAGTTGTTAATAAAAAATTGAGTTTAAGTAGTCCGCAGGGGCATGGTCTAGTGGTTAGCAGATGCACTGTTAAGGCATTCGTGTTGTTAAGCAATTCACGAGTTCAAGGCTCATTTTATTTGGGTATCGGGTGGTCCCTGAGAGGTTATAATGGTAACCGAGGGGTTTGACCCCGTGCCTCGCTTGTGAACGTTGTCTGAGATTCCTCTGACTTACCAAAAAAAAAAAATTTAAGTTTAAGTTGTTTAATCTATAAAATTCCAGCGACTCATAAAGTTTTTTAGGGGGTTGAATCTATTTATATCTTTAATAATATATTTTAAAAAACAAAAAAAATCACAATCTTACTTGAAATTGTATCATTGAATTCCTGTGAAAAAAATTATATTATCTATAAATTAGACTATACATATTTACATTAGTGTTTTTCTTAATATGTATTTATATTAATACCTAGAAAACAATAAATATAAATGTTTGGGTGAAAATGTGAAGTTGGGAAACACTTTTTGCCCTTTTTTGACGTTGAAAATTGTAATTTTTTATGTTTTTCAACTTCAACTCCACTAAACTCATATTTTTATTGCAAATTATGCTTTGACATAAAAACAAGAATTGTAGAGAATTGTCTTACCTCCATACCCATATTTTAAAAAAAAAAATATTGACATATAGAGGGGTAAATTTCTTGTTTACTAACTACATATACTTGAAATTTTCAGGCAAACATAAATAGTCACTTTATGATCCCTAACTTTTTTTAGGGAAGGTTATTCATTTTTTGGAAAAAACCATAGCATCATAATCTGCATATATTGCACTAGTGCACAGACTATTTTTCGGTAATTTTCAAATTAAATCACTATTTTTTATTATTTTTTGAAATGGACGAAGACAAAAAAATCGTGATGTTTCAGTACATTTTATGATCCCTAGATTTTCTTTTCAATGTGATCGTCAATAAGAAAAATGAGAGTACCCTTTTGAAGTAGACAGGGAGAGGAAACGCAATATGATTTTTCTGAAATTTTTGGTTTCGTCATTTGAAAGTTATTGAATTTTCATTCAGTGCAATTTTTCGAACAATGAAATTCCACAGTGACACAGTTTAGTAAAAAATTAATAAAAAATTGATTTTTTTAATGAAACTCCACAAATCTCATATCATCAGAAACTAGATTTAGAGATGAATCTAATGGTACTTGGTTCGACATATAAAAAAAAAAATTGTAGGTGTTTCGTCGTTCCAAAGTTGCAGGTTCCGGAAAACTGCAGAATTTTCTGGGTTTTTCGTTGACCAGAAACTCTCAGCCGAGATAATGTCTCAGACGAGAAATTTATAAAACTCTTGACCGATAGTTTAACCCACCTAAAGTTACATTTAACCGCACGGACAAACTCTCGGTCGAAAGTTTAAAAAACTCTCGGACGAGAGTTTACCCGATGAAACTCTGGGCCGAGAGTTTAGAAAACTCTAGGTCGAGAGTTTAGAAAACTCTAGGCTGAGAGTTTAGAAGACTCTCGGCCGAGAGTTTTATAAACTCTCGGCCGAGAGTTTTATTAAATGTTTTAATCAAAATTTTTAAGGGTTTATGGGCTTATATGTTTAGGGTTTAAGGGGTCAAATGGGTTAGGGGTTTTGGGGTTTACGGGCTTAAATGGGTTAGGGGTTAATGGGTTAGGGGTAGGGGTTAAGGGTTTAGAGGTTTAGGGTTTAGGGGGCTAAATGGGTTAGGGGTTAGGAATTAGGGTTTAAGGGGTCAGTGGTTAAGGGGTTAGAGGTTTAGGTGTTTAAGGGGTTGAATGGATTATGGGTTGGGAATTAGGGTTTAAGGGGTTATAGGTTTAGGGTTTAGGGGGTTAAACGGGTTAGGGTTGGTTTATAGGTTTAGGGGGTTAGGGGATTTAGCAGTTAAGGATTTTAGGGGTTAGAAGTTAGGGTTTAATGGGGTTAAATGGGTTAGGTTTTAGGGGTTTAGGGTTTTGAATTAGTTAGGGGTTGGGAATTAGGGTTTAAGGGGTTAGGGGTTAAGGGTTTAGAGGTTTAGGGTTTAGGGGTTAGGAATTAGGGTTTAAGGGGTCAAGGGTTATGGGTTGGGAATTATGGTTTAAGGGGTTAGGGGTTAAGGGTTTAGAGGTTTAGGGTGTAGGGGGTTAATGGGGTATAGGTTTAGAGGTTTAGGGGGTTACGGGATTTAGCAACGAAGGATTTTAGGGGTCAGGGGTTAGGGTTTTAGGGGTTAAATGGAATCCACACTTAAATGGGTTAGGTTTTTAGGGGTTTAGGGTGTTGAATTGGTTAGGGGTTTTTGGGTTTAGGGGCTTAAATGGGTTACAGGTTTAGAGGTTTAGGGGGTTAGGGGATTTAACAGTGAGGGATTTTAGGGGTTAGGGGTTAGGGTTTTGGAGGTTAAATGGAATCCATACTTAAATGGGTTAGGTTTTTAGGGGTTTAGGGTGTTGAATTGGTTAGGGGTTTTGGGGTTTAGGGGCTTAAATGGGTTAGGGGTTAACGGGTTAGGGGTAGGGCTTAAGGGTTTAGAGGTTTAGCGTTTAGGGGTTAAATGGATTAGGGGTTTAGAGGCTTAATGGGGGTAAATGGGTTAGGGGTTAACGGTTTAGAGGTTTAGGGTTTAGGGGGTTAAGGGTTTAGGGGTTAGGAATTAGGGTTTAGGGGTCAAGGGTTTGAGAATTAGGGTTATGGTTTGGGAATTGGGGTTTAAAGGGGTTAGGGGTTAAGGGTTTAGGGGGTTATATGGGTTAGGGTTTAGAGGTTTGGGGGGTTAAGGGATTTGAGTGAAGGGGATTTTAGGGGTTGGGGTTAGGGTTTGTTGAAAAATTAAATATTACGAAAATGAAACTTATAAATATCTTGAAAATACGAAGCACACAAAACACATAAAACCGGAAGGAGAGACACAGATATAAGTGGTTCACCCAGTTTGGGCTACGTCCACCCCGAACAGCCAGTCCTTCCTTTATATTATCCAACAAAATGAAGAGACAAAACCTACAGCAGATCCGCAGTAATATCCTCTGTTCTCTCTCATAGTCTCCCTCTATGTTTCTCGCTCCGAGAATACACTCATAATACACAGCCGCAATACAATGCCCCCATATATACAAGGGGTTGCCTTCTAGGGCAAAAAAACCCTAATATAAACATAACTTCTACCGTCAGATCATTTGCCTAATGAACGGCCCAGATTGACTAGAAATTACTATACTTTTACAAGGCAATTTTACATCTGTTTTTAGCTTCGGGGGCGCTGCCCCTGAACTCCCGCCAGGGGGGGGCTCCGAAAAGCGCTGCCGCCCCCCCCTAGACCCCCCACGGCAGCGATTAAATTTCGGGCGGCGTTGCGCCCTTTAGGTACGGGGGTCCGGAAGCTGTGATACAAATTCATGAAGATAATCGATCCACACCATGAGGGTTTGGGGGGTTAAATGGAATCCACACTTAAATGGGTTAGGTTTTTAGGGGTTTAGGGTGTCGAATTGGTTAGGGGTTTTGGGGTTTAGGGGCTTAAATGGGTTAGGGGTTAACGGGTTAGGGGTAGGGGTTAAGGGTTCAGAGGTTTAGGGTTTAGGGTTAAATGGGTTAGGGGTTTAGAGGTTTAGTGGGGGTAAATGGGTTAGGGGTTAAGGGTTTAGAGGTTTAGGGTTTAGGAGGTTAAATGGGTTAGGGGTTAGGAATTAGGGTTTAAGGGGTCAAGGGTTAAGGGGTTAGAGGTTTAGGTGTTTAAGGGGTTGAATGGGCTATGGGTTTGGAATTAGGGTTTAAGGGGTTATAGGTTTAGGGTTTAGGGGGTTAAATTGGTTAGGGTTGGTTTATAGGTTTACAGGGTTAGGGGATTTAGCAGTTAAGGATTTTAGGGGTTATAAGTTAGGGGTTAATGGGGTTAAATGGAGTTGGGTTTTGGGGGTTTAGGGTGTTGAATTGGTTAGGGGTTGGGAATTAGGGTTTTAAGGGGGTTAGGGGGTTAAGTGTTTAGAGGTTTAGGGTTTAGGGGTTAAATGGGTTACGGAGTTTAGAGGTTTAGGGTGTTAGGGGATTTAGCGGTGAAGGATTTTGGGGTTAGGGATTCGGTTTTGGGGAGTTAAATGGGTTTTGGGGGTTAAATGGAATCCACACTTAAATGGGTTTGGTTTTTAGGGGTTTAGGGTGTTGAATTGGTTTGGGGTTGGGAATTAGGGTTTAAGGGGTTAGGGGTTAGGAAATAGGGTTTAAGGGGTCAAGGGTTATGGGTTGGGAATTAGGGTTTAAGGGGTTAGGGGGTTAAATGGGTTAGGATTGGTTTAGAGGTTTAGGGGTTAGAGGATTTAGTAGTTAAGGATTTTAGGGGTTAGGAGTTAGGGGTTTTGGGGTTTAGGGGCTTAAATGGGTTAGGGGTTAACGTGTTAGGGGTAGGGGTTAAGGGTTTATAGGTTTAGGGTTTATGGGTTAAATGGGTTAGGGGTTTAGAGGTTTAGTGGGGGTAAATGGGATAGGGGTTAAGGGTTTATAGGTTTAGGGTTTAGGGGGTTAAGGGTTTATGGGTTAGGAATTAGGGTTTAAGGGTCGAGGAGTTGGTTTTTTATAACGATAACATAATTTTGATCTTATAAATTAGGGTTGATGACCTAGTACAACTTGAGTGTCCTAATTATTAAAAAACTCGTTTCCTTGTAAGAGCTTAAAGATTCAAAGTAGAGTATGTACATTTCTATCTTATACACAAATTTAGTGTGTGACCTTAAAATTAGATTTATATTATTATTATCATTTTAATTATCTCTTATCCTCAAATTATTTATATCATCACAATTTTCATTTATGCATGATGGCCTCCTCCACCATCCTTAATTATTTAGCTAGGTCTTGACATCTTTATGTCAACCCTTCTTAAGTCATGTATACCTTTGAGTTGAGTTTGAAGAAATATTAGGAAGATGTTTGTATTTCATGTTGGTTGTCTTGTGATTGTACATCAACTACCTAGTCATAGCCACTCTCAATGTGGTAAGGACTAGCTTATATGGGGATGAAAAAAAAAGTCGCATTGCGTTTATGAATTATAAACTTTGGGATTGCTTGATCTTTCTTTATGATTCTTTATATATTTTATAGCTACAAACACCAAATCCATATAGGTTAATAGGAGTGACAAGAGCCTCAAAAGGAATATTTTTCCTACACTCAAAATCCACTAAATTAGAATTATTTTCAAGACAAAAATTGACTTTCCACCCTCCATTTATTGTTTTCTCAATATTGTAGTTTCAATTAAGCTTGTGATGAAGGTTTACTCCAAGATATTTTTGTAAGTAAATTCTTCTAAATTGTTATTATCATTACACAAAATTAACTTCGGTGATCTTTTTGTCTTCGTTATCATAACCTTTGTTTTGTCAGAATTCATTATCAACCCAAGTTTAGAACAAAAATCCTTAAATATTTTTAATTGTTTTGTTTACATCAAAAAGGACAAATTGTCATAAAAACAATAACGTTATTGTATAAAAGAAAAATGATAATTATTGTAATTGAAATATGTTAGTGAAACCTACTTCTTCCAATGTGTGTTAAACTTGTCAATACAACTTTGCTTAAATTCTATATTACAATTAATTTTTTTCAACCATCCATTTGTATTATTGAACTTAGCAATAACATTCGTGTACATCAATTATCATAGCAACCTCAACTCAAAATGGATATTAATGTGAAGCTGAGTTACACTTTTTTCCCTTTTTTGATAAAAAACTTTCATTTTTTCGGTTCTTCAACTTTCTACAAGCTAAAACAATTTTTCTGTTTAGAATTTCATTTTGGAATAAAAATAAAAGTTATCAGAAATTTTGTTAGCTTTCTATTACTTATTTTTCTGAATTTTTTTATACACTCTTGATATGTTAACTTAGCGTTTCTTTGAGTGTCTGTTTTTTAACAATCAACAGATTCATAAGAAGTCATGTTAATACACAATGTTTTATTATTTGAAAATTTGGGTTTTTGAGAAACAAAATGTGCTACAACAATCTAGACAGAGTCTACTTCAGTTTCATCATATTTACAAAGCCAATGGATGCATATCATAATTACTAGAATTTTTTGAACTGGTCCAATATGAAAAAATGCATATTTTGAATATGTTTCACGACACAAGAAGTTTCTTAACATACAAGTTATAAACTAAAAATCTAAAAGCTACCCATTAGAGATGACGGACCAATGTAATGTACCATAAATTTTTCAATTTTTT
The DNA here is from genome assembly GCA_034641835.2 of Pinus albicaulis. Lineage (NCBI taxonomy): Eukaryota > Viridiplantae > Streptophyta > Pinopsida > Pinales > Pinaceae > Pinus > Pinus albicaulis. Next base: position 27,112 of record JAXQQM020070150.1, on the reverse strand, counting down.
TTACAATGTATTTTGGAGGATATAGAATTTTGATTTCACTGAATCACAACGACCTTTAGAAATTGTTTGGATCTGTTTTATTACAAAATTAATTAAAATTAGTAATATTTATGAAATTCCATGAAAATTATATTTCCTGAAAGTAGATTCAATTTTGAAACTACTTGTCTTGGTTCTGAGAGTTAATTCATCATGTTTCGTGGAGTTTAATCAATCCAAAGTTGCAGAAACATATTTAGGGTTTGGCTTTGCGTAACTGGTGACACGTTAGTTCGGTCAAACCCTTAAACAAATTTCGGCCGAACTATTTTTTTTTGCGCCGATGGCCCGTTAAGTCAAATGACAAAGTAGTTTGGCCAAACTATTTCTTAAAATTTCAACTGAACTTTTACTTAACTTTCCATCGGCCGGAAAGTACCGCCGAGCCCCTCCAAAAAAACATTTCACGGAAATATAAATTGCCACGAAACCATTCATTATTTTTACATATTTTCGCACGTTTTGTCTGATTTTACAAAAGTCTTGATCTGATTTTGCAAAGAATTGTTTTGGGTTTAAGGACTTTTCTTGGAGGTACATTCAAAGGACTTTTCTTTGAAACACATTATTTTCATACATTTGATCTGATTTTGCAAGGAATTGTTTTGGATTTAAAGAATTTTCTTGAAGGTACATTCAAAAAAAAAATTTGAAGACTTTTCTTGGCGGTACATTCAAAAGACATTTCTTGGAGGTATGTGATACAGTTTTTTGGGCTTCATTTTTTTTCAAGTATGGATTTGGGCTTAGTTTCGAAAGGACATTTTTTGGTTTTGGGTTGAAGTAAATCTTTTATAATGATTTTTTAAAATGAGTTTTTGTGTAACTTTTTAAATGAAATTTTTTTGTAGGACTTGGAATGAAATATTTTGAACTTCATTTCATTTTTATAAGACATTTTTTTCTTGAATTTTTTAAAGTGTTTTGTATTGGAGTATGTATTTTGTGAAAAAATTTTAAAATGAGTTTTTTTTTTTTAAATTAAATCTTTTGTGATGTTTTTTTTAATTGAGTTTTTGTCTAAATATTTGAAGGAAATTTTTTGAACTTCATACTCTATTATCATGGGAAATCGAAGGAATTGTATGAGAAAATATGATCGAAAAAGAGACCCTGAGGAACGTAGAGAAGAGACGAGACAATCTCGCAAAAGAAAGATAGAAGCACTCTCAAATATTGAAGGGGAAAATCAACCTCAACTAGAAGTTGAAACAAGTATGTAAATGTAAATATTATGATTTTAATATATTTAAAATTTTCCTATTGTAAAATGTGAAGCTTAATTTTTATTTGATGAACTAATTTGAAAAATATTTTGCAATGTAAACAGAGAGAGATATTCCTCAAAACATTGATGATGAGATACAAAATTTTGAAAGAGAAAGTGAAAGAGATATTGAACCAATGATTGAAGATGGTGAAAATGTTGAAAGAAATTCAAGTGAAGAAATTGAATCACAAGGTATATGTATGTATGTATGTATGTTGAACACATGCACATTTTATTGAAACTATACATATATTTATTAGTTTAGTTATTTATTGAATATGTAAACTTATTATGTACTATTCCTTCGAATATGTACAGATGAAATCAATGTCGATGATGAGATGTTAGAAAATGTTGACACTCACACATATGGAGATAAAAAATCTAACCATTATATATGATATCATGTTAACCGCATTTTTTAGAAGTATTTCATAAAGGAAAAGATGACAGTTCAAGCCAAAACGTTGAAAGGTCTCCTATCATTAAGGAAATTAAAAGAAGCTACGACTTCATTGGGTATTCGAAAATCAACCAAAGATTAAAAAAAATGGAGGAAAATGTGATACAAAATATAAATAGTGCTATAAATTGAATTAGAAGATCTAGGTAGAAAAATGTTTCAGTTGTACCTAGAGAAATACATATGGTAGTGGTTTCATCAAGTACTAAAGAGAATCACTTGGTAAAATATATGGCACGAGCATTAGGAACCTCATGAAAAACTTTGCACAAACATTGGAAATTTCGGTTGCAAATAGATATAAATGATGAACTCGCTTGTTGGAGAGTTATTTGTAGGAAACCATACAAAGATAGACTCAGAGAAAATGTTAAAAAAATAATATATGAATATTGGAAGAACAATTCGCGTGTTTCGCCAACCGCAAGGCATGTGATGCAAAGAAGAATAGCACGAAATCAGTACGAAGAACATGAAAAACATTTCTTGGAAACCACTCAGATAGAGTTGTTCAACAAGTTCAAAGAAAAGAACCATGAAATTCATGTTTCAATTAATGCTTTTGTTCAACAAAAACCATGGTATGTAAAACCTATCACCGTACGCAACACTTGTTGTTGCTGTTATCATGTGGAATTTGAGCTATATTATGACACATTCCTTGATTTTGGTAGAACATTTTGGAAGGATTCACCTCCTCCTTCCACTATCCGTGATTTCATATCTCAAATTCTATTTGAAAGAGAAAGCGATGAACTATTTTATGAAAAGAAATGTGTTGGTGGTAAAAAATGCGATGATTGTGGAAATTTGACTAAATTTCAAAACAAATATCTTACTAATATAAATGATCAATCATTGTCCAACATGAAAGTGAAATGGAAGAGATATGAATATATCCATACATTGATTCAAGGTGCAAATAGTGTTAAAAGAATTGAATTACGAGAAGAAGAAATTTTTGTGATAGACTTTTTGAGAAAGTTTGAGGCAAAAATTTACACATACACCAAACATTCCCATAGAGCTCGATGGCAAGACTTGCAATTCAAAAAATCCTGTGAATTTTTTCCACCAGGGACCATTTTTTCAGTAATTGATTTTGCAAAAAACTACACATTTATTCCACAAAAAGAAATTCAGAGTGAATACTATCATTCTAACCAAGTCCCCATGCTCCCCCATATTCTATATAGACATGCTGAACAAAACATTGATCATATAGAAAGCATCAGTGAAAATCGACATATTATTAAATAATATCACTTTTATATCAGTGACGATCATACACATGATACATATTTTGTACAACATTGTTTTGAAAAATTTATGATTCCTTAAAAATCGTGGAATAACATTCAATGAACATTGGATATGGTTAGACGGATGCACAGGTCAATTCAAATTTGCACGATCATTCTTTTGGTTGTGTTGTTTTCATAAGAAAACTTGCATTAAACATTGTTTGAATTTCTTTGAGACTGGCCATGGAAAAGGAGAACATGACGGTGCAGGGGTGTGCATAAAATGAGCACTTCGAAGATATCAAATGAACCCCTCTGCAAGCCGACTTGTGGACATGAAAGAAGTTGTTCAATGGTGCATCACTACTCTAAGCCATGAGACTAACCGATCAAGGGCAGTGCGAAGGTACATTCAATTTAATTTTTATTGGATATCTAATTTTAAACAGTGTACATTTATCACAATGACTTTCTTTGATTGTATTTTTATATCACATTTACATTCTTCTTTAAATTTTCAATATAAAGGTCTTTTTTGGCATATTAGGATCGAAGACATAGATAGATCAATTGGAAATGATGTTGAAACAATAAAAGGGACTCGAAAATTGCATTCAATTAAAACAAAGTTGTCGAGAAATGTGTTTGCATTGGATAAAATAAAATACTCTTGTTTTTGTCATGTTTGCATAGACAACACAAAATCTAATGACGTTTGTGAAAAAAAAATGTATGTAAAAGATTGGAAACATACAGATCTAAATACAAAGGGCAAAATGTCCATTGCAATGTTTGAAGAAATACAATTAGAGCAGACCACAATATCATCCGATGGTCATCGAGTTTCTAATCTTGTTAGAGAAGATAACATTTGAATTGCTTTCTAATGATAAAGATCTAGAAATAATTTTGAATATGTATAATTTTGTTAAGTTTGTTTTATTGTGCATGAGATGTTTTTGCTGTAATTGCACCTACTGACAACGATGAAAATTTGAAGTATTATTTGATGCGTTGCACTAAACGAAAAATGAAATTATTAGAAGACTATAATGATCACGGATTTCCATATGAAAGAGGATCAATTATACTGAAAGGTTATTTTTTCAGACAAACTAATCAAAGTGGGGATTTTTTTTACTTTTAAGACTATGAACCTTATTTCATAAGTTGTCAATATAGTCACTTGGTGTGTGCAGTGCGCATAAAGTTGATCGAGGTTCAATCAAAGAAAAAAACAAAACTTAAGAAATGGAAAATGTCAAAATCCGATCATGAACGAATTATTGAAGATGATATTGCATTGGAATTTTTTTGATTGAACTGCCCAACAATTTATTCTCTTTGGATTATATGTTCTAGAACTTCCAGTACTCAATTAAAAATTGAGCTGCCTTGTTATGTTATCCGTGAAAGTGTTTGCACATGTACAATTTTTTTTGGTACATGCACACTCTAGTATCAACTGAAAGTAGCTTTTCTATACATGCATTGATGAAAAATGTTGCATGTATTGGATATATATATATGTTCTAGAATGAAATTAACTGTTCAAGTAGTTTTACTATGTGCATTGATGAAAAATGTTTCACGTACTCAATATATATGTTCTAGAATGCAATTAACTGAAAGTAGTTTTTCTATGTGCATTGATGAAAAATGTTGCATGTACTGGATATATACATGAACTCAATGCACGCCCAGTTTTTCTTGTGGGATTTTTTGGTAAAAAGTATCCACAATGTAAATAAATCATCCACAATATAATTTTGTACAAAGATTCCTTTTAGACAAGAGACTCGGAGCACTTCTCGGACTTTTGGTGGGATTTGACCCACATCTCTATTCCTGATTCAAAATCTAGAACAAAATTTGTCTGTCGAATGGTCGAATATGTTCTATGTGCATTGATGAAAAATGTTGTGCACGTATTGGATATATGTGTGTGTGTGTGTGTGTGTTCTAGAATGCAATTAATTGTTCAAGTAGTTTTCCCATGTGCATTGATGAAAAATGTTTCACATACTGAATATATATGTTCCAGAATGCAATTAACTGAATTTCATCAATTTACCAATTTTTAAATCAACAAAGCTACCTAATTGAGTGCATTAATGACATTGACCCCAATTCAACAAACATATATCTACTTCTTATATTTCCAGTCAAAATTAAAGGGATTTATATGGGAAAGAGGCAGAACATATAGCCCATGAACTACTTTAGTTCATAGGTCAATGAAGGTATCATCATGTGGGAAAATGTTTCAAGAACACTTGATCATACTTAAAATTAATCTTAATATTGTTTTTTTATCTTTACATACTACATACTATTGTTTGAGTGATTTTTTTTTTTTAAACTTACCAAATGTACTTCAACCATCCAAACTTGAATTTTAAAAACTTTTTGATTATATCAAAAAAAATTACTTCACATGTCATGCCAATTGTAGTTCAACTATCCAATAAAAACATTAAACATTTAACATTATATCACATGCCAAATGTAGATTGAAATGGTATCCAAAACTTAGTTTTAAAAACTTTTTGATTATATCACAACATTACTTCACATGCCTAATGTACTTCAACCATCCAAAACTTGAGTTTTAAAAACTTTTTGATTATATCACAACATTACTTCACATGCCATGCCAATTGTAGTTCAATTATCCAATAAAAACATTTAACATTATATCACATGCCAAATTTAGATTGAAACCATCCAAAACTTAAATTTTAAAAACTTTTTGATTATATATCATCCAACATTACTTCACATGCCATGCCAATTATCGTTCAACTATCCAATAAAAACATTTAACATTATATCACACGCCAAATGTAGATTGAAACCATCCAAAACTTAACCTTTAATTTAACAAAAAATTATAGATCACAACATTACTTCACATGCCAAATGTACTTCAACCATCCAAAACTTGAGTTTTAAATTTTTTTTGATTATATCACAACATTACTTCACATGCCATGCCAATTGTAGTTCAACTATCCAATAAAAACATTTAACATTATATCACATACCAAATGTAGATTGAAACCATCCAAAACTTGAGTTTTAAAAACTTTTTGATTATATCACAACATTACTTCACATGCCATGCCAATTATAGTTCAACTATCCAATAAAAACAGTTAACATTAAATGACATGTCAAATGTAGATTGAAACCATCCAAAACTTAACTTTTAATTTAACAAAAAATTATAGATCACAACATTACTTCACATGCCAAATGTACTTCAAGCATCCAAAACTTAAGTTTCAAAAACAAAACAAATTATAACACATCATTACATAACATGCCAAATGTAGTTCAGAAGCAAAACATTAATTTATAGATGACAACATTACTAGTAGTTCAACTATCCAAAACTTAAAAGTTTTAAAAACCAAACAAATTATATAACAACATTACTTCACATTCACATGCCAAAAGTACTAAAATCATCCAAAACTTAACTTTTTGGAACAAAACAAATTATATTAACACTGTAATAAAATATGTCTAAAAATTGTAGTTCTCACGAGTATCAAGTATCAAGTTATATATATGACTGTGCATCTAGATAATATATAAAAAAGTAAATTTAAGACTAGAAATCTTGAAATCAAATCTACAAATCATGTCCATCAAATATATATGGATGTAGCGTCTTTCCTAGTAGAGTCTCAATCTATGCGCTATCTTGCGAAGCATGGGGAACTTGTACACAATGCACATCCAAACATTAAAATTTGATTTTTTAAAAATGATTGAGAATATATAGAACTTCATGTAAAAAACAAAATATAAAAAAAAAAAATCATGCAATACCTCATGAGGTTCCCTCTCCATTTGTTCGCCTGCTACAACTTCCCCCATGGGAACATATCCAACAATAAACTTTACAATATATATATATATATATATATATATTATTAAAAAAAATCAAATGAAAATGCACATGTGTACATATATAAACTTATTTTCAATAATATTTAAAAAAAAGTTAGACAACTTGTTCAAATGGTTGAAATGGTGTGGATGTTCCTATCTCCGTCGCTAGAGTCCGTGGATTAAAGAAATCTTCTATAGAAACCTAAAATTAAAAATTTTAAAAGTATAAAATAACTCAACATCAAGATCTCAATTTATAATAAAACTTAAATAAACTTCAATTTATAAATTATAACTTTTAAAAAACATATATATATATATATATATATATATATATATATATATATATATAAAAGTGAAAATTTGAAAACTTCTACAGGTGAATTTGGGGCATCTCCTAAGAGAGGCTCCAAAAGAAAATCTCCAAAAACCTAAAATTCAAAAAATTTAAAATAACTTAAGATATATATATATATATCTCAATTTTTAATGGAACTTTTTCAGGTGGAATATATATATAACTTAAACATAAATTTTAAAAGTGAAAAATTGTCCATACTTCTTGTGGATGTGGCACATCCTCTAAGGAAGTAGAAGGTACATCTCCCAAGGAAGAAGGTACCGCCATCCCAAAAACATCGGATGGAATCAAAATCTGTTAAAAGATTTTATTATTATATATGTACATGTACATGTGTGCACGATTATTTATTTTAAAAATATCACTTAAAAAACACTAACATTTGTCAACATATCTTGATGGTGAGACCCATCTTTATTGTTTGAACCAGAGGCCCCGAACATGATATTAACATTTTCGTCATTCATCATGCGTGACAACTGCAAATGGTGTTTTAACATATAATGATACATTTTTGTTAGATTAATGTACATAAAAATAAATGTATACATGTACATACACATGTATTTATTACAAATTGTATACATGTATGTGTTAAAATAATTGAACCCTAAGGTCATTAACACATACTGTTCTCGTGCCCTCTTCCTCATGAAGAATTAAGTCTTTCCAACCATTGTCACAATTCTTTTCATATATTCTGAGATTTTCAACATTCATGTTGTCAATCTCTTCATCTGTACAAAACACAAAATTGGCACATGCATTCTCACGTGCTCTTTGTCGATTTAGACAAACATCGACTCCACCCAATCTGCTATGAACATTTTCGATGATGACATCCCTTGCTTCTCGACTTATTTTAGAAGTCGCATCCATCTCTAACTGTAAATTTTTGACCCGAAAATGGCGACTCACCAATGGCGGCTCAGGGCAAGGCAACTCCACATCTCACCTAGCGCCCCTATGGTCACACAATCGACCTTTCCCCGAACCAAAAAATTCTAACGGAAGGTCATTGTAATTGGGTTTCATTTCCAAACAAAATTCTGTGTAAAACATTTTTACAAAATAAACAGGAACCTCATCGTTCCATGGGAGCCTTCCATAGGCCGCAAGGTGCCTATCATACAAATAGTGAGCTATATCGGGGTGCTTGAAATATTGCACCTTCAGCATTTTTCTTTTTGGCCCTTCTTTGAAATTAAACATTGAATTCACCATTTCTTTTGTAACTCTTTGTTTTACATCCTCCCATTTATCGGGACCCATTACTATTTCCTTTCTCTTTCTCATGAGCTCTACAAATGTATCAGTCATTGGCCCAAGATTTTTGTACACATTTACTAACTATTTCGAGGCTTTGTCAACTCTCAGCAAGTAAACTCAAAGCCATGAGATCTCTTCGCAATTTTGCATGAAGTTGTTGACACCTTTCTAAGGTGCATTGCGCCATGTTTCTTTCCCATGGTATATCAGAAATGTTGACCGGATAAGTTGTGGTGGGTAGACAACCTTCTTCTTGAATGTAGCGTTCTGCCCTGCGTCTATTTTGACCAACATTTGGAGCATTTTTAGCCTCTACATCAATATATATATAATTTTGTATATTAGAAAAAACACATGTAAACAAATTTGTACAAATTCAATTGAAAAAATATTGAAATTGATGGCCCAACCTCAACGTGGTTGGCTAGCATCTTCTCCACCTTGAAACTGTTGAGAACCAGAACGACCCTGCTGAGAACCAGCACCACCAGTCGTTGATTGGCCTCTGGGGTAATAAATATCACCACCTTCATGCAACTTGCTACCACTTATTGATGGCCATCTAAGGGAATTTTAACCACCACCAACCTCTCGAGAGGAGAGAGAAGCTTCATAAACAAATACGAATTTATAATCAATTGAAAAATAAATGCATACATATAAATACACGTGTACATATTCATTGATTAAATTGTGTTAAAACCGTACCATGATTGGGTGAAACATGGGCATCCATGGATGAAGTAGAATTCTTCTCTTCTTATTAGCTCCAAAAAAAAAAAATGAAACTTATTAACAACTTATTTAGCTCACAAAGTTGATAAAAAATCAATTCCATATGTACACACATGTATGGAGATTTACGATTATATTTAAATTTACCATGAATAGCGCTCGATCCCTGATCCCCCCCTCTCGTAGAGATATGGGATTTTGTTGATCTTCGTTGTTCATCCTCCATGATATATATATCTACGGTGGAAATTTATAATTATTTTTCTAAATAACTAATTTAAATTAAATTCAAAATAAATTTCAGAAAATTAATGTAATTTCAAAAAACACAACTTTCAAAGCCCTAATTTATGTGTGAAACTTTAAGCAAGAAATTTTCTTGCTATCCACTGGATTGGGATAGCAAGAAACTTCTATGCATAATTTCCATTTTTCAACCATATTTAATGGTTTTCTTATCCCTGAAAAAAAAAACAAATTCAATAAAAATATATATATATTAAATTGACATTTATTGTCAATGCATGGGAGAAATGGCACAAGATCATGAGATAAATGACATGTGCATGGTTTATCTTAAAGTTTGAATTAAAAAGTTTATGGTAGAATTCACATCTAGAATTAATGGGAGGAAGCCTTTATTTTGTGAGAGAAATGACACATGTACACAATTTACCTTAAAGTGGTTGTGCTTTATGGATATTAAAATGAAGAACTTCTATTTAGATCTATTCCAGAGATTGACTGTAGGGGCATATACTAGATATGTCACCTTTCATAAAAGATGAGATCCAAAGGCTACTTGGCCCTTTACAGACTCTGCCTATGGAACTTGTAGAAGTTAGTTCACTACCTGTCCCAATTATACCCTATGAAGGGTGTAGAGGACCTGTGGAATCACTAACACTACTTTACGTAGACATAAAGGTGTATAAGAATGCATTTGTTTTACATTGGATATTAAAATGAAGAACTTCTATTTATATCTATTCCAGAGATTGACTGTAGGGGCATTTACTAGATATGTCACCTTTCATAAAAGATGAAATCTAGAGGCTACCTGGCCCTTTACAGACTCTGCCTATATAAGTTGTAGAAGTTAACACTACATGTCCCAATTATACCCATGAAGGGTGTAGAGGACCCGTGAAATCACTCAAACTACTTTACGTAGACATAAGGGTGTATAAGAATGCATGTGTTTTACATTGAATATTTTTCATTTTAAATTAAAAGAATCTATTTGAAACAAAAGTTACTTATATAAGGTTAAAACCTATATTTTGTATCAAAACAATTTTTTTTAATGGGAAACTTTTATGGCTAAGTTGTGTTTTTTTCTCGAAATGTGATACACCCCATTAAAATGGGAGATATATCGAAATAATTCTTATGATGTAATAAAAAAATTTCAATTAGTTTAAAGATATCTAGATCTGCATAAATTCAATGAGATATAAAAGTCCAAAATGGAATAGTTGTTGGTGAACAAATTATCAGTGGATCACTATGGATATATTTTCTTCATTAAAGGGATATTTCTAGAAGGATGGACTAAGTTGGAAAGCAGGGAAAAAATTACAATTATATGTTTTAATATGTGCATGTGTTTTACATTGAATATTTTTCATTTTATTAAGAATCTAGTTTTAAAACAATTAACATAGTATTTAAGGTTAAAACCTATGTTTTGTATCAAATTACCTTTTGTTTCTAAATACTGTGTGTTTTACATTGAATATTTTTCATTTTATTTAAAATCTGTTTTGTATCAAACTACTTTTTGTTTCTAAATACTATGTGTTTTACATTGAATATTTTTCATTTTATTAAAAATCTATTTGAAACAAATAAACTAAGGTTATAACCTATATGTTTTGTATCAAATCACCTTTTTGTATCAAATCACTTTTGGTTTCAATGGGAAACTTTTATGGCTAATGTGTTTTTCTAGAAATGTGATACACCCCATTAAAATGGGTGATATATTGAAATGATTCCTATGGTGTAATAAAATGGTTTCAAGTAGTTTAAAAATAAAGATGCATAAATTCAATGAGTATAGTTTTGAGATATAAAAGTCCAAAATGGAAGATTTTTTTGTGAACAAATATCAGTGGATCACTATGGATATATCTGCTTCATTAAAAGGGATTTTTCTAGAAGGATGTCCACTAAGTTGGAAAGAATGGAAAAAATCACAAGTATATGTTAATGTGTGCATGTGTTTTACATTGAATATTTTTTAATTTATTAAAAATCTATTTGAAACAATTAACTATATAAGGTTAAAACGTATGTTAAATTGTATCAAATCACTTTTGGTTTCAATGGGAAACTTTTATGGCTAATGTGTTTTTCTCGAAATGATTCCTATGGTGTAATAAGATAGTTTCAAGTAGTTTAAAGATATAGATGCATAAATTCAATGAGCATAGTTTTAAGATATAAAAGTCCAAAATAGAATAGTTGTTGGTGAATAAATATTAGTGGATCAATATGGATATATCTCCTTCATTAAAACGGATTTTTCTAGAAGGATAGACTAACTTGGAAAAAAGGGAAAATATCACAATTGTTTGAGTCATGATCTTATAAAAGGTTTCCACTAAATCCATCCCTATTACTTTTCATGTGAACTACATTCCCAAACCCACACATCTATGTACCTACGATCCAAGCCAAGTGTAAAAAGGCCTTATTTCATATTCTACTTTAATAGATATATGTGATTAATTATCCTTAGAATTTAAATGGTAGAAATACATATAAAGAGTAATCCTTAGAATTTATATGGTAGAAATACATATAAAGAGTAATTTCCTTAGTATAGATCTATTTTGACTTTAAGGAATAAAGGTAAGTTTTTTAGAAAGTTTATCTTAGGAGGTAGAACTAAACCTTCTATAACCCACAAAAGAAACCATGGCCCGTGAGCATCACATGCAAACACAAGTTACTCCCATGTTTGAAACACCACCTCACATTGTCATAAGGGATCGAAACCACTAAGAAACCCATACTAAGTTCCGTAAAAGGGATGAATATCATATTTAATGATTGGGTTTATATCCAAGGTCAAAAGGAAAATCAAAGTTAGGAAAGGGAATTAGAATAGAAATTAAGGTAAGACCATGACCTCTTACCCATATTGAAAAAAGGTGAGCAACCATATATATCATCAAGGAAGTTCAAGAAATATTATGATATAAGAAATATTAAATGAAAATCAAAGTTAGGAAGGTAGGAAAGAGAATTAGAATATAAATTAAGGTAAGACCATGACCTTTTACCCAATATTGAAGAAAGGCAAAGTTAGGAAAGGGAATTAGAATAGAAATTAAGGTAAGACCATAACCTTTTACCCAATATTGAAAAAGGGTGAGCAACCATACATATCATGAAGGAAGTTCAAGAAATATTATGATAAGAAATATTAAATGAAAATCAAAGTTAGGAAGTTAGGAAAGGGAATTTGAATAGAAATTTTAAGGTAAGACCATGACCTTTTACCCAATATAATGATTTGATTTATCTCCAAGGTCAAAAGGAAAACCAAAGTTAGGAAGAGAATTAGAATAGAAATTAAGGTAAGACCATGACCTTTTACCCAATATTGAAAAAGGGTGAGCAACCATATATATCATGAAGGAAGTTCAAGAAATATTATGATAAGAAATATTAAATGAAAATCAATGTTAGGAAGTTAGGAAAGGGAATTAGAATAGAAATTAAGGTAAGACCATGAACTTTCACCCAATATTGAACGAAGGTGAGAAACCATATATATCATGAAGGAAGTTCAAGAAATATTATGATAAGAAATATTAAATGAAAATCAAAGTTGGGAAGTTAGGAAAGGGAATTAGAATAGAAATTAAGGTAAGACCATGACCTTTAAACCAATATTGAATGAAGGTGAGCAACCATAGATATCATGAAGGAAGTTAAAGAAATATTATGATAAGAAATATTAAATCAAAATCAAAATTAGAAAAGGGAATTAGAATAGAAATTAAGGTAAAACCATGACCTTTTACCTAAGAAATATTAAATGAAAATAAAAGTTAGGAAAGGGACTTAGAATAGAAATTAAGGTAAGACTATGACCTTTTACCCAATATTGTATCAAATCACTTTTGGTTTCAATGGTTTGTTTATTGGCTAATCTGTTTTTATCAAATCACTTTTGGTTTTGAAGTATATTCTGGAATCTTCTATAACCACTTATTAGGCCTATCAATATGTAATTAGAGCATAGTGAATATGAGAAGTTGATAAGTCTTTATCTAGTTCTTCTATACAGTCGAATGTTTCTCTCCATCACCATGAGGTTATCAAGTTGTTCATTAGCTCGAAATAATGTAAATCTAATGGTGAATCTTTTATCCAGGAAGAGTTGTTGATTTTACATAAAATAATAGAAGATATGACTATGCATTTTGATGAAAAAAGTGTTTTTAAAAGTGTTCTTGGCTTGGTTAAACTTTTAATTGGTCTTGAGATTAATCAAGATAATGGGTTTTTAGTGGAAATGGATACAGCATAGTCAATAATTAAATTAATTACTTATTTATTTTGGACTTTTCATGAAAAAAAATAAACATTTTTTTTCAAGATTAAAAAAAAACAAGAAAACAAGTCTATCATTATAACTTATACTAAAATAACTGAAATTTACAACTTTCAAGTTTCAAGTTTTGAGTTTCTAAAATAACTAAAATTTACAAGTTTCAAGTTTCAAGTTTCTAATATATAGATTCTATAATCTATTTGATAAATTGGGCACATGACCTTGACTGCATACTACAAGTCTCTAACACATATTGTAACCTAAGAACTGTAACCACTTGTTGCATACCAAACTGCAAACTTAAATTTTTTGTAAAATCTGGCAGTGATTTATATACAGTGATATTGGATTCTGATATCACTTATATTTTGAGCGATATTCCAGTGATGCAAGTTTGACAGTGATCTAAGGTGCAAGTTAAGTGATAAAATAACTTATAACAGTGATATATAAATACATTAGTACTATGGATAATAGTAATGTATGACAATATGCTAGTGATACTCGTAGCATGACTGATTTATATACAGTGATCTTGGATTCTGATATCACTTATATTCTGAGCGATATTGCAGTGATGTGAGTTTGACAGCGATCTAAGGTGCAAGTTAAGTGATCAAATAACTTATAACAGTGATATATAAATAAATCAGTACTATGGACAATAGTAATGTATGACAGTATGCCAGTGATACTCATAGTATGACTAATTTATATACAGTGATCTTGGATTCTGATATCACTTATATTTTGAGTGATATTCCAGTGATCTGCGAGTTTGACAGTGATATAAGGTGCAACTTAAGTGATAAAATAACTTATAACAGTGATATATAAATATCATCAGTACTATGGACAATAGTAATGTATGACAATATGCCAGTGATACTCGTAGTATGACTGATTTATGTAATATGACTGATTTATATACAATGATCTTGGATTCTGATATCACTTATATTTTGAGCGATATTCCATTGATCTGTGAGTTTGACAGTGATCTAAGGTGCAAGTTAAGTGATAAAATAACTTATAACAGTGATATATAAATGCATCAGTACTATGGACAATAGTAATGTATGACAATATGCCAACGATACTCATAGTATGACAATGATGATGTGTACCTGTGAGTATGTTTTGTGGATGTCATGAAAATAACTCTTTATTGATAGTAATATGGCAGACTTGACAATCATATACATGAATGATTGTGGCTTTGTTGTTATAAAAATAGATATATTATATATATATTATAACAATGGATTTGTTGATGCATAGCTTAAATGATATATATGGCAATGACCTAGACAGTGATGGATGGATTGACCTGACATTTATGTTTATGAAAATATGGCCATGATGTATGACTTCATGAAAGTTATGATTTATGAACACTCCAAAAAACTATAACTATCAACAATAGAAGGATATGAGCTGCTTACCCTATGGTTCGCTTAACGTCGCTGCAGATGATCAACAACAGAGTGGTAGCAGCACCAGAGAAATTCGACAAACTATAAGCAACACAGAAAAAAAATGTAAATTATATCAGAAAATATAATTTACAATAACGACAAAACAATTCAATGCAGAAAACCATAACGATCAACAACAGAAAGAGTTGCTTACCTGGTGGTTCGCTTAACATCGCCACAGATCATCAACAACAGAGCAGAAGCAGTGCCAGAGCAGTAACAGCACCGCAGCAATTCAACGAACTATCAGCAACAGAGCAGAAGAAACAAAGATGCGCGAAAAAAAGAAAACTTCGCGGGCGATATATTTATAAACAATAGTTCGACTGAACTATTTTAAAATTTCTGCCGAACTATTGTTGTCAGTTTTCCCATCTCCGGCAAAAATTTTGTTTGCCCACGCCATCAATGTGTCGTCAATCTAAACAGCAGAATGAGTTCGGACGAGCTTTCTCATAAATTTTGGCCGAACTATCTAATAGTTTGGCCGAATTGTCTCAAAATTTTGGCCGAACTATTGCCGAAAAAAAATTTCCACCCCCGATTCTCACAAAAGTGTAACCCAACTTCACATTTTCACCCTAATCCTATATAAAACTTGGTAGTCCATGGTTTAACCCTTTTATCATAACAATTAGCTATATGTTATTTTCTTTTCAATATAATCCCTTATGACTTAGCTAAAAGAGGGGTTAATCATAGTGATCATATAAATAAAGAGGATTTTTTCCTTGTGTTAAAAATAAGAACACTAAGATTTTGAATTCATGTTTTAGTTAAACAATTTTGAACTTGTAAATGTAAAATAGAATATACAAATTCTCTATTTCTTTTAGGGAGTTATATTAGATAGGCTTTGATGTGTATAACTTACTTTTTACAAAACATTTACCCATACTCCATATACTTATTTCAAAGTAAAACCATAATACTTTGTAATAAATATTAAAATATACTCTTTAAAATAAAAAAATTTTATAAATATTTAAATATTATCCCTGACATTCATAAACTTAGATATTTCATAAAACTTTTTAAAATAAAAGTTTCAATAGAAAAAAAAAAACATATTATTACATTCTCCTCATATTTTTTTTTCCAAAGAAAAAATAAAACCTTCTATTGAGAGAATAAAAAGTTACATAGTATATGCCTATTGGCATTCTGATGACTGTATATTCTTGCCTCCCCTATAAAAGGGAAAGACAAAAAATATAGAGTTTCATGTAATGGAGCGAAAATTTTTATCACAACTCTGTCCACCCCACTGTATCACTGCTATTGCATATGCATAGAGCATCATAGCAAATAACCAAAATGAAAAAACCAAAAACATAACATGTTTGTCCCGAGACTCCTCTCTCAAGGAAAATAGCCCAAACAGGAGCAAAAAGGATGGTTTGATCATGTCGTAAAGTGTTCCCAGTTTTAAGATTGGGAAAAAAAACAAAAAACTTATAAGTGTTAATAGGCAAAAAACAAAAGGCATACTGCTAGTCGGGCCTCCATCGAAATGGAAAACAACCCGAATAGTTTAATGTTTGAAAAGTAATTTAAACAAAAATAGTTGCTAAGAGACATTACAGGAAATAAAAAACAGATAGGAAAATGATGTAGTGAATAAGTGAATACGTTAAAAATTGATGCAGTGAATAATGAATATTGCAAAAAGCAGAGAATTGTGCGCAAGAATAGAGTTTATACACTCTTTATTTTCCTTAAGAAAATGAAACACCAGTTTTCAAAATCTGCAATTTTAAACCACCTTTTTTTTAAAACCATAACATATACAATGCAGATTCTACAGCACCTCTATCCAACCAATACAATAATTAATGCATTTCTCTATATGAGGATCCAACATCAAGATTGATTAGTGGCCATCATATGCTCACAACTGTAGAAAACCATTTTCATTCTCCAAGTTTATTACTCAACACTGTCACTAATTCTCATATTCTTCAACATTCGTTGCAGTGCTAAGATCACACGGGTTCCGTCAATGCGCATCCACAATACCCACATCTTAGTGTGGAATCCCTTTCACCCTCGGCATTCACATTCAAGTCTACACAATCCGCTTGCCACTCCACGCTGACTCCAATTTCAGCTCTCGGCATTCAGATTCAGGTCTGCACAATTCACTTTTCGTTCCACGCTAACTCCACTTTCAGCTCTCGACATTCACATTCAAGTCCACATAATCTACTTTCCACTTCACATGACAGTCCAGAAGTTAACCGTGTGATGTGTTGAGACTCTAGACTAAACCCGTGATGTCAACCAGATGAGGAAGCAACTTCCCTCCGTGGTCTTCCTGGGATCTACTTCTCTGATCACAATTGGTTCCAATCACTCATCTGTTACCTGCAATTCAATCAGCACTTGTCTACTGCATCGCATAATTTGTATGATGTGTAACAGAGGTAAGTAAAATAAAAATTGAATAGAGAGTGAATGAATGAAACAATTTCATAAAATAAAACAATAACGACTGTATCAAACTCTTATTGGCTCAATATTAAATTTTTTGCCCTCTCGGTTCTCACCATTCTTCACACTATCACACTATCCCTCTCTACGCATTATTTTTTCTATCTTCCTCACTTGTTTCCCTGTTATTTATACTTTAATGTGAAGCGGTCCTTCTTAAAATGGATTTTTTGTCGAACTACTCCAACAAACCAATGCCTCCCTATTCCTAAGCTCTTATCCTTACTTGGCCCTATTTCCACGCAGGGGAAAAAACCAATTTCTAATTTTATTCCTAATTAATTTAAAAATACAAAACAACTAACTAGTCTCATAAATAAATAAATAATAAAATATTAATGCTAATGTTTATTCCTTTCAAATTAGCCACAACATGTGAACATATAATCACATTTTTGGCTAAGTCTGGATGCTCCTACATCAAAATTTCGGGGTAAAAAAAATTGATTCATCAACGCTTAAGGATCTACTCCAAACTTCTGTAGCTCTGCTATATTCAGCCAATTGACATCGTCCACTGGTTGCCTTTTCCATTTAACTAAATAATGATAATAGATCTATCCCTTGGTTTCCTATGATACTCTTTTCTCCAAAATGGCTTCGACTTCCTTCTTTTCTGTTTTTGGCATCTACTCCTCCCAATTTACCGTCTATTTTTCTTCTGTTGTAGAGTCTTCTTGTAGTTCTTCCTCTGGTCCTTTGTATAGATACAAATCTGCAACATTAAAGATTTGTGATATTCCAATTCCTATTGGCAATTCAATTTCATATGCATTTGAAGAAAAATTCTTTACAATTTTACACGGTCCTATTTTCTTCATTTTAATTTTTTGTAAGTTTTAACAGGAAATCTCTCTTTTCGTAGATATACCATGACTAGGTCACCCACTTGGAATTCATTTTCTCACCTCCTCATATCAGCTTTCTGCTTGTATCTGCTACTGCTTTCCTGCAATTTGTTTTTGACATCTTCCTGTAGTTTCTGCATCTGTTCTGCAAACTTTTCAGCCTTTGTGCTCCTTATCTCTTGTTTTCCCAGGACTTTGAGTTCATACACACCTCTTGGATGCATTCCAAAAACAATCTGGAATGGACTCAGACTAGTACTTCGATTTGGAGTATCATTATAAGCAAATAAGCAAATTTAGCCTAAGAAAGGGCTAAATCCTACTGCTTAGGATTTTTATACACCAAGCTCCTCAATATGTTTCCCAAACTTCTATTCACTATCCCGGTCTGTCCATCTGTTTGAGGATGATATGTTGAACTGAAACTAAGGTTGATACCTAGTTTCTTCCATAGATTTCTCTAGAAATGTCCCACAAACTTGGCATCCCTATCAGACACAATACTTATAGGCAATCCATGTAATCTTACGACTTCTAAAAAACACAGATTAGCAATATGTGTTGCATCACTTATTTTCTTGCATGCAATAAAATGATCCATTTTAGAAAATCTATCCACCACAACATAAATGGAGTCATTTCCTCTTTGAGTTTTTGGAAAACCCAAAACAAAGTCCATACTAACTGCATCCCATGGTCGGTCTGGTATTGGTAATGGCTAATAAAATCCTGTATTCTGACTTTTCCCCTTAGCATGCTGACAAACACTACATTTTTCCATGAATATTTTAACATCAATTTGCATCTTTGGCCGGTAATAAAAAGTATTTACCTGAGCAAAGGTATTGTCTTGTCCAAAATGTCCGGATAGGCCTCCACTATGTTTCTCCTTAATTATGTTTCCCCTCATAGAACATTTGGGAATGCATAATTTATTACTTTTGAATAGCAATCCTCCTTGGATAAGATAATCCAACCACTGGCTTCTATTATGAATTGTTGGATTTTTTACAGCTGCATGTATTTCTTTAAACCCTGCATCTTCTTTATACATGTCAACCATTTCCTCAAATCCTACAACACCAACTTGTAATTCCTGCATAATTAAGTTCACTCTTCTCAAATCATCAACAACTTTGTTCAATTTACCACTCATATGCTTTATGAAAAAAGTAAAACTCTGAAAATATTCTACCCATTTGGCATGTTTCTGATTCAATTTTGGTTGGTTGTTTATAAACTGTAATGCATGATTATCAGAATATAACACAAACTCTTTTGGTAACAAATAATGTCTCCATTTTTTTAAAGCCTGTACAACAACATAAAATTATTTGTCATAAGATGAATATTTCTGCTTTTCTTCGTTCAGTTTTTTGCTGAAGTATGCTATTGGTTTCTGCTCTTGACTTAAAACTACTCCAATCGCAATTCCACTACCATCAGTTTCAACTTGGAAATTTTTTTCAAAATTTGGTAAAGCTAAAACTAGTTTTTCGTAATTTTCTTCTTCAGCAACTTAAATATTCAATTTGCTGCTTCTATCCACTTGAACGGCTGATTAGTTTCCCTGATTGTTTCAATAATGGGTGCACAAATCTGACTAAAGCTTCTGATAAATTTTCTATAAAAACTTGCAAAACCGTGAAAGCTTCTTACCTCAAATATGTTTTTAGGAGTTGGCCAATTCAAGATTGCCTGGATTTTTTCTGGATCCATTTTCAAACCTTCCTTAGAGACTAAAAATCCCAAATAAATTATTTCTTCCTTCATAAAACTGCATTTCTTCAAATTTATTAGTAGTTTTTCTCTCTACAGAGTTTTTAGAACGAGTTTTTAGAACTAATTTAAGGTGTTCCAGATGCTCTTCTTTACTTCGACTGAAAATTAGAATATCATCAAGATAAACAATGACAAAATTTCCTGCATATTCCTTCAAAAATTCATGCATTAATCTCATGAATGTACTGGGTGCATTAGTAAGTCCAAAAGATCACTAGCCATTCATACGATCCACTGTTTGTTTTGAATGCAGTTTTCCACTCATCCCCTTCTCTAATTCTTATCTGACGATAACCACTCTTCAAATATATCTTAGAAAAATATTTCGACCCACTCAAAAAATCCATCAAATCATCCATTCGTGGTAAGGGAAAATGATACCTAATGGTGATTTTATTTATGGCTCTATAATTTGTGCACATGCGCCATTCATCTCCTTTTTTTGGACTGAGTACTTTTGGTACAGCACATGGACTGAGGCCTTCTCTGATTAATCCTTTATCCATCAACTCTTGCACTTGTCTCCCAACTTCGGCATTTTCCTACGGAGTTATCCTGTATGCTGCTTTATTCGACAAACTTGCACCAGGGATTAGATCAATGTGGTGACTGGTGCTCCTGATTGGCGGTAATGCATTTGGAAACTCATCCACAATAATATCAGCAAAGTCATTCAACATATTTCTAATTTCTTCAGATAAATCTTCTAAATTTGTAGAAGTTAAAATTACCTTGGGTATCCCTACAATATCAAAATGCATCTCCTCGCCTTTCTTGACTTCTTGCAATAGGGCTTTACCACTCATCAACATAGCGTTGTTTCTAGGTGCTTCTTCGTCAACTTCAGCCTTCAATGGTAGTAGTGTATGCTTGTTTACATCTTTCTCGAGAGTATAAGTGTTTCTTCTGCCATCATGTATGGCTTTCTGATCAAACTGCCAAGGTCTTCCCAGCAATATGTGACATACATCCATCAGCATTACATCACATAAAATAACATCCTTGTAAGTACCAATCTGCATTTCGACCTTACATTGTTCGATTACAATAATTTGATGGACTTTTTGGAGCCATGATAATTTATAAGGAGTAGGGTGTACTGTTTTTTCCAACTTCAATTTGTCCACCATTTATGTAGAAACAATATTATCAATACTATCACTGTCAGTTACCAATTTGCAACATTTACCTTTTGACTTACATATAGTTCTGAACAGATTCTTCCTCTAAGCTGGTTCTCCAGCTTCTTTGGCTGCTTTAAGAAATATCCTTTTTAACAACAAGGATTCTCCAACTTTAGGTGGTTCCTCTTTGGCTGTAGTCTGAGGAATTTATTCCTTTGTTTCAGCAACATTCACATTTCGCTGGGTTGTTGATCTATTGTGACGATAGTCCCATGACCCATGTCCCCACTCTCCACATGTAAAGCACCGAATATCTCTTCCTCAGCCTCTACCTCTGGGAACAAACCTTCCTCGATCAGAGTCTCCTCTCTGTGGTGATCTATTACTCGAACCTCCTGCTTCATTCTTGGAGTGTTTAAATTTGGACTTAAATGTTCCTCTTCCTCTTGCCGGACTCTTGCCTCTATTCCTCTGACTTTGTTTGTGCAACATTTTCTCCTCTACCCTCAAAGTTGCTTGATAGGCATCCTCAATTGTCTTCAAATTTAATAAGTTGATTTTATCCTGTATATCATATCTTAAACCATTTATATATATAGCTACCTTCTCTATGTCATCTTCAACATGTCCCACTCTAATACTCAGCTTATAAAATTCTTCAGTATATTCTTTGATAGTCATTCCTTTCTGCTTCAAGTTTTGCAATTGTCTAAAGATATTTAATTGATAATCTTTAGGCATGAACTTAGCTTTCAGTTTACTCACCATACTATCCCATCGCTTTATTTTGGGTTTTCCTTTCCTTTCTCTGGATAATTGTAGTTCATCCCACCACATGACCACATGACCCTTCAATCTGGTGGCTACAAACTTCACTTTCTTCTTGTCATCGACTTCCTCATAGTTGAAATATTTGTCTAATGAACTGATCCATTCCATTAGTACTTTCACACTAAGGTTACCATCATATAAAGGTACTTCTACCTTTGGTCTTCCACTGGCCTTTACTAGCATCTTGATAACTTTAACTGCCTCACTTTCTTCCTCTATTTCTTCTTCGATGGTTTCTTCTTCATCTGTACTGACAATCCCATCATTTTTTTCTCTCCTCTGAGTAGTCTCTATTGTCTCCATCCTTTTATGCATATTTCGGATTTCCTTTAGTAGAACTGCTTTTTCTATAGGTCTCCCTCGACCTATTCCAGCTCCTCTTCTGGGTGGCATCCTCTGCAACTTTCAAGAACACACTTAACCTATTTCGATACTAAAATTTTATGCAATGAATAAGTGAATACGTTAAAAATTGATGCATTGAATAATGAATACTGCACAAAGCAGAGAATTGTGTGCAAGAATAGAGTTTATACACTCTTTATTTTCCTTAAGAAAATGAAACACCAGTTTGTGAAATTTGTAATTTTAAACCACTATTTTTTTAAAACCATAACATATACAATGCGGATTCTATAGCACCTCTATCCAACCAATACAATAAGCAATGCATTTATCTATAAGAGGATCCAACATCAAGATTGATTAGTGGCCATCGTACGCTCACAACTGTAGCAAATCATTTGCATTCTCCAAGTTTATTACTCAACGCTATCACTAATTCTCATACTCTGCAATGTTCATTGCAGTGCTAAGATCACACAAGTTCCGTCAATGCGCATCCACAATGCCGACGTCTTAGTGCGAAATCTCTTTCTCCCTCGGCATTCACATTCAGGTCTACACAATCCGCTTGCCACTCCACGCTGACTCCAATTTAAGCTCTCGGAATTCACATTCAAGTCTACACAATTCGCTTGCCACTCCATGCTGACTCCACTTTCAGCTCTCGGCATTCACATTCAGGTCTACACAATCTGCTTGCCACTTCACATGACAGTCCAGAAGTTAACCGTGCGATGTGTTGAGACTCTAGATTGAACCCGTGATGTCAACCAGACGAGGAAGCAGTGTCCCTCCGTGCTCTTCCTGGGATCTACTTCTCTTATTGGAATTGGTTCCAATCACTCATCTGTTACCTGCAATTCAATCAGCACTTGTCTACTGCATAGCATAATGTGTAGGATGTGTAACTAAGGTAAGTAAAATAAAAAGTGAACAGAGAGTGAATGAATGAATCAATTTCATAAACTACAATAATAACGACTGTATCAAACTCTATTTGGTCGAATATTACATTTGTTGCCCTCTTGGCTCTCGCCATTACACTGTCACATTATCCCTCTCTACCCATTTTTTTTTGTCTTCCTCACTTGTTTCCCTATTATTTATACTTTAATGTGAAGCGGTCCTTCTTAAAATGGATTTTTTGTCGAACTACTCCAACAAACCAATGCCTCCCTATTCCTAAGCTCTTATCCTTACTTGGCCCTATTTCCACTCAAGGAAAAAAACCAATTTCTAATTTTATTCCGAATTAGTTTAAAAATACAAAACAACTAACTACTCTCATAAATAAATAAATAATAAAATATTAATGCTAATGTTTATTCCTTTCAAATTAACCACAACATGTGAACATATAATCACATTGTTGGCTAAGTCTAGATGCTCCTGCATCAGAAAACAACAATCTGATCACTTGCGAAAAAAAACTAAAAAACAGGAGAAACACAACGTCATAAGAAGAAAACTAAGACTGTCTAAGCCCCTGTGTCCAAACTATAGAATTCCAATTGACTTTACTAGGGGTAGATCAATTCCCCTTCAGTTTCTGTTATGGCCCAGCCTCCCAGAACTTGCTATACGCCTTCTTTAGAAAGAGTGTCCACTTCCATATTCCGCTCCCTGTATATATGACATACAGATAAATCATCAAAGTATCTTTTAAGAGAGAAAACTTCTTCTAGAAGAGGAAGCAGCAAGAAATTTTAACATCTAAATTTAGAATTGATCCATTTGATAACATTAAGAGAATTACCAAAAATCTGAGCCTGTCTTAGTTTAAGGTGGATGAGTGAGCAAAGAAGATGTTTCAGGGAAAGAAATTTGGCATAGTTATTGGTGCCCACCCCCAGTCCAACAGAGGTTGAGAATGTCTTCCTAGAAGGGAGGTGAATGGAGATTCCAGCTCCGCAGGTTTTGGGGATTAGAGGCTCTGTCAAAATAGGCCCAGGGGATGTCTCCTCTGATGTCTTTAATCCTAACTTCACAAGCATTCTTGGACTGTTTTGTGAGTGGGATGTTCTAAAAAATGGAGACCCCTTACACAACTATTATCTCTGGAACAGGGTTCTTGTCCCTGAATGTGACCATGTTACGAGCTATCCATGTGCCCCATGACACAATCAATGGGATATTTCTGATTCTCTCGTTCGAAGCAGCATTCTACCAAGAAAACTAAGCCTCCTCTAGAGAAGGGCCTCCTCAATAATTTATAATTATTTCTTATGTTTTTTTTAATTAAAATTTTAAAATTATTTATCTTCCTCAATTTTTTTTTTAATAATTTTAAATTTATATTTTTATATTTTTAATAAAATATTATTATAAAATTTAAATTAATAGTAATATACAATTAATAATAATTTAATAAAATATGTCTTTGTCCTAAAGCTCCATATCTATCATACTAAGAATCTCTTGAGGATCGCATGCGTGACCAATCAGCCCGATGAAAAGTTTTTTTCCTTATCACGGAATTTGAAAAGTCTAGTGATGATAGCCTCACTCATAGAAAAAATTAAGTTAGCATGAAAACTTAGATTGACAAACTTTACCAACCAACTATGGATGAGAGACCCACCACCTAAATTTCAGGCACCCCTCATTTTATAAATATACGCAAAGATATATACCACCTACCTAAATTTCAGACACCCCATACATACATAGATATATAGGGGTACTCCTTGCAGAGTATGAGATTTAATTTTAAATTATGTTTAGGGTGATTATTTCATTTTGAAAATCATTCATCATTGAACCATGCCTTCCTTACATTCCATATTCTTACTTTATGTATTAACTAAAAACATGAAATGGTGAAACCCTTGTGGTATGTGTTAGAACTCGCTGAACACTTCAGCATAATTTGAGGTTGGTGAGAATTTAAGATTAAAAATCTGTAAACATTCAGAGAAGTGACTTAATAAATATATTATTTATTTTATTAAAAAAAAAATTATATGTTATTTATACTTATATTAATTAGGTTATAAAAAAACCAATTTTTTTATCCAAACAATTATTTAATCTATAATTGTTTTTTTAAATAAAATAATTCATATTTATAAGTTAAATATTCAATTAATTCACATAATATATTGCATATTTTTTCCTCTATACTACTCACTTCTTCTATAATATTAACTGGGTTATAAAACCAATTTCTTTATCCAAACAATTCTCCAAACTTATAATTTTTTTAAAATAAAATAATTCATATTTATAAGTTAGATATTCAATTAAATCACTTAACATATCACATATTGTTTCCTCTATACTACTCTTTTTTATGTTATTGCTTTACAATGTTTCCTTTGCAACATATTGTGCAATTGCTAGTTTAATAAAATCTATTTTTGTCAGCAAACTCCATATCCATTATACTAAGAATCTCTTGAGAATCACATGCATGACCAATCAACCGGATGAGAAGTTTTCTTCCTTTTCACAGACTTTACCAACTATCCATGAGAGACCCACCAAGTAAATTTGAGGCACCCCTCATTTTATATATATATATACACAGATATATACCACCTACCTAAATTTCAGACACCCCATACATACATACATATAGGAGTACATTTCAAACTCCCCATACATACATACATACATACAAGGGTACTCTTTGCAAAATAAAATATTACTAATCTAGAGTTTAAAAATAAAAATAAGATTTAATTTTAAATTATACTTGAGGTGATTCTTTCATTTTGAAAACCATTCATCATAGTCATCATTGAACCAGACCTTCCTTGCATTCCAAATTCTTACTTTATTTATTAACTAAAAACCTGAAATGTGAAACCCTTGGTGGCATGTGATACAAGAAAAAAAAGTCGATAAACATTATGTACATTGAAATCATCGAAAATTTAGGACTTCTTTCTACAACTCTCGGCCGGCCTTCAATCGTTGGAGCAGGTGTTCAAAGTGACCCTCACCCCGCAGTAGTTTCCGACGGTCAACATCATTAAGTTTCATTAACAACATTAAATGTTTTTCGTCCGACAACTCTAACATCTTAACGCATCCACTAACATTTAGGAACCTGGGCTTCTTGAGCTGTCCCAACCCCAGAATGCTCCTCAGCCTTTTGCATCGAGCAGCTTACAATATCTCCAAAGATATCAACATCTCAAGATTTGGAAGCTCTTCTACTCTTACACACCCAACAATGTCCATTTGTTGAAGTTTTGATAAACCACAAAGCCCTCCTATTTGTGTCAATTTCTTACATTCTGCCAAGCTCAGGCGTTGAAGGTTTGGGCAAACACATTTTGGAAAGAATACCTCCGATATTTCTGTACCAGACAGATACATCACCTTCAGCGCAAGCATGCATTTGCTA
>JAXQQM020082188.1:0-193305 GCA_034641835.2 Pinus albicaulis | reverse complement strand
AGGTACAGCTAGCCACAGGTGCAAAAATAAAGGGAAGTGCCAAAATTCCAAACTATACATTGGAAATTGGAAACCAACAGTTAAACTTGTACATGAACATATTGCCATTAGGATCCTATGATGTACTGCTGGGCATGGATTGGCTGGAGAAACATTGGACTTTGTTGGATTGTAAAGAAAATATTATATATTATAGAATGCAAGATGAAACTCAGAGAGAGATTCAAGGAATCAAGAAACCACTATAGTTGAACCATATCACAGCATCCCAAAGGAATAAATGTATGAGGAAACGATGCCAGCTTTATGCCATTCAAGTGGGATATGTGAATTCCAAGGAGAAGACTCCTGTGATGGAGAACATACCAGTGGTACAAGAATTCATGAATGTATTTTCATAATATGTACCAGGACTTGCCCCAAGAAGAGATATTGATTTCACCATTGAGTTAATGCCAGGAGCATCACCAGTTTCAAGGGCTCCTTACCAAATGAGTATTCCAAAGCTATCTGAATTAAAAATGAAATTGTAGGAGCTATTGGAAAAAGGGCACATTCTCCCAGGTGTGTCCCCTTGGGGAGCACTAGTGCTATTTGTAAAGAAGAAGGATGGAACCGTGCAGATGTGCATGGATTATAGACAACTCAATAAACTGACCGTAAAAAATAAATATCCCTTACCTTAGATTGATGACCTGTTTGATCAAGTGAAGGGGGCCACATTATTTTAAAAAATAGACTTAAGGTTTGGGTATCACTAGATCTGGATAAAGGATGAGGATATCTACAAGACTGCTTTTTGCACCAGGTACGAGCATTATGAGTTTGTGGTACTACCCTTCAGTCTAACTAATGCACCAGCAATATTTATGAGGTTGATTCACAGTATATTTCACCCCTTCTTGGATAGCTATGTGCTAATATTTATCGATGATATTTTAATTTATTCCAAGAATCAGGAATAACATAAGGAGCACTTAAGAATAGTGTTGGAGATGTTAAGAAAACATCATTTGTACACCAAGTTCAGAAAATGTGATTTCTTCAAAGAAGAAATCCAGTATCTAGGCCATGTTATTTCAGCTGAGGGAATAGCAGTTGACCTAGAGAAAATTAAGACAATTATGGAATGGCGGATTCCCGAAAATGTGGTAGATATCTGATCCTTTATCGGATTGGCTGGGTACTACCGACAGTTCATCGAGGGGTTCTCTAGAATTGCTTTTCCAATCACCTCCTTGCAGAGGAAGGGAAAAGTACTTAAGTGGACTAATGAATGCCAGAGTAGTTTTGAAATGTTACAACATCTATTGACCACCGCCCCGGTGTTGAGGGTAGCTGACCCAAACAAAGAGTTTGAAGTTTGTACAAATGCCTGTAAGTAAGCGATTGGGGTAGTTTTATTGCAAGAAGGAAAGGTGGTTGTCTATGAATCCAAAAATTCAAAAGAGCATGAACAAATATATTCAGCCTTTGACCTAGAGCTAACAGTGGTAGTGCATGAACTCCAGGTATGGAGACACTACTTGCTGGGAATGAGGTTTTTGTTAAAGTCTGACCACAATAGCCTAACCAACTACTTTAAGCAAGCTGATATAAACTCTCGATACGCAAGATGGAATGCCTTCCTAAGTGAATTTGACATTGATATTCAACATGTAAAGGGTAAATAAAATCGTGTGGCAGATGCTTTAAGCAGAAAATTGTGCTTTAAGCAGATAACTGCATTGTGTTTATGAACTTTGCTATAAGCAGCTTGAATGAAAATTTCTAGATCAAGTAAAAAGAGGATGCCCAGGGGGATCCTGAATGTTAGTCTCCTATACCAATAGGTGTCATTTTTCATGATTGTCTTGATTGAATTATGGAATATGTTCAAACCTTCTTACTTGAGCAAAGGTGTTCCATATTCTTAAAAAACCAAAAAATCAAAAAATTTAAAAAATGTAAAGAGGGTATACCCTAAAAGAAAGATCAAAGGGTAAAAAGATTAAAAATGGTCAAAAAGAGAAAGAAATGAACCCCAAGCAAAAAATAGACCAAGGAAAGTGTGCAAATCCAAATGCCACTACTTTTTACTCTGTTGTAATAAATCAATTGTGTGCAGCTTGTGAAATTTTTGCCACAATTCATGAATAAGTCAAACTTTTTAAACTTGACTTAGTCATATTTCAATTTCATGTTATAGATTAGAGAATAAATATCTAGCCAAACAGTTTAATCTTGGCAGATAAGTAGCTAGGTAGAATGAATAAAAGGTGCTCAACAGTTTAATCTGAGCCCTTGGATGTAATAAGGGTAGAAATAGATAGACTCATCATGTAAAAAGAAAAGATTGATCAGGGTTTGCAAGTCTAAATGCACCCTAATAAAGAAGAAAAAATGGTAGTGTTAAATAGATAGGGTAGGTAGATGGTGCAGCAAAGTGTTATCTGATGAATGGTGCTGCTACATGTTAGTTAATCATTTACTTTCATCAATAGTACTGAAGCAGAAAATACACTGGAAAATCACAGCAAGCAAAGTCAAATTCATTAACCTCCTCATCATTTTTCCCCCTCAAGAGTTTTACTAATTTCCCCAAAAGTACTAAGGTAATTGGAGATCAAAGGGGCTCAAGGCATTTCCTTGACTTCTGGAGGGACCGGACCCTCGGCCTAATGATCAAAAAAGACCTAAGCACTTGAAATAATTCATCATTGTTATCTTCCATTTTTAACTTTTTCCTAAGTAAAATCCTATTTTACTTAGGAAACTGTGCAAAATTCCATAAAAAATTCCTCAAAATAATTTGTTATTCTAAGTTTAAGTGTTGAAGATAAAATGTTGCAATTTACTTCATAAGTTATCACTTTCTTAGATATACAAAGATGTTTTGATTTCCCTTGTCCTTTACCATATTAACATTTAATTCTACTATATTAAATCCCTAGTGAAATCCCTTTTCCTAAGTATATAACTCCCTTTTCTATAAATATCCCCAAAACCCATTTATTATAATGTTTACCAAAGTATATATTCCCGCACAGTAAAAATAAACACCCCGCTTTATAAGCCCTTTGGTTAAAACTATAGCATTATACATAAATCCCGCCCCTATGATGAATAAATTGTATTAATTCATTCATCATATAATAAAAATATATATAAAAAAACTTTAGACATACTATAAGTATGTTTAATACCAAAACATATCAATAAACTTTGCGAAAAGCCTTGTGCCACCGTGGTCCGTCCACGTGGCATTCCACCTAGCCAACTCCGCCGCAACCTATTTCATTATATACCTGGGATTAATTAGTCATTCGGACTAATTAACAACCTTCTCCGCCTATTAACATTTCCCCGGGGTGATTAGATTACGCATTAAAACCTTTTAAAACCCGACGGGCCCACCTATCAACCCTCCGCATGTTCCCCATCCCTTCAGCCATTGGATCGCTCATTCGTTGATCAACGGTTATTGTTAATCCTGCTGCCCATCCCTTGCCAGCATGTTAACCAGCGGGGGATGGGCAGTTTTTGAAAAGTCAGACTTCCACGTGGCAACTTCTCTGTGGAATCGCTCCCCCCGCGATTAATACCGCCCTCGACCAAAAGCGGTGCGGGCACTTCCCGCTTACCACTTACCGCCTGACGCTGCACACGTCATCCCGTACTACCATGACGTCACACCTCGAAAAAAACAAAAAACCTTTTAACTTGTGAATAAGCCATTTTTTCGTGTTTTTTTAGTTATTTTCATTATTCTGAGAAGAACGTTGCTCCCGCTGCGATTTTCGAAATTTCTGCTGTGATTGACCATTTCGCCCCAAAATTCTGCTGCGCCCGTATTGAAGAACGTCCCTGCCATTGCTCATTACCTTTCAAAGAACCAGTTTCCGTCTAAAAACAGGTATTTATCATTTTACGCCCCGACTGCACGAAAAACTCAGTTTCCTTTGTTTTTTCGCTTAGAAAGTGGTTAAAAATCATTGCTGAGTCCTCCCTGAAGATTTTAAACCTGTGAAATTGCTCCCCGAACCTGCAAATTGTTCTAATTTCCTTCATTTCAAGAATCCCGCCCGGCCCGTGAAGAAAACCAAAAACCTCCATTTTGAATCCACAAGAACCAAAATGGAGGCCCCGGCAGCTCTTAATATCACTCCATTGAATGCTCCTCACCGGGAATTAGACTATTTACCTTTGATAGATGAAGATTTCCAAATTAAAGACCTGCATTTTGATGAAAGTCCCCTATTGAGCTATTGTCGCTGCAGAGACGAATACTCAAAGGGGAAAGATCTTATAGGGTTGTGGGAATCCAATTTCCCGAGATATCTCATCCCCTCAGTCGTTATTTTCCCAGAAATTATCCACTGCTATCATGCCAATTATGATCCAAATCAGAAAGCAGTTTTATCCCCAAGTCAAAGCGTATCAAAATCAAAGAGTATCAGTGGATAAAGTGTATCAGGTAAAAGTCAGAGTGAAAAGTCAAAACAAAGTTACAGGGCAGTCAAAGGTAAACAGTAAAAATGAAGTTACAGAGCAGTCAAAGGTAAACAGTAAAAATGAAGTTACAGAGGCAGTAAAATGGTAAAAATAAATGAAAGTAATTTCACCAAAATTGAAGTTTGTCTAAAGTGAAAGTAAAACAGTCAAAAGAGCAAGAAAGTAAAAAGATGAAAAAACATAACAAGAAGGAACATTTTTGCAGAAATTACATGTTTTAGTCATTATTTTGCAGAAAATATTGTGACCAATACAAGATGAATTTTGAAAAAATGAAGGAGGTTTATGTTCTTAAGAGTACCATCTACAAAAACCTCTCTCACTTTCCTAACAGCTATTATGGTTTTGGAAATATTAAACAATGTTGAAAAGCAATTTTTGCAGAAATTACATGTTTTAGTCATCATTTTGCAGAGAATATTGTGGCCAATTAGAAATACATTTCACAAAACTGAAGGAGGTTTTTGTTCCTAAGAGACCCATATACAAAAACCTATCTCAGTTTTTTCACAGTGGTTTTATAATGAGAGATACATGCGCATCTTTACAGGCCATTTTTCAGACTCTGTAAAACTCTGTTTTACACATATTGTTTACAGAGAATATTATGCACAGCTGGAGAGGAATTTTAGGAAAGTGAAAGAGGTTTATCTCACCAACATATTTATCCACAATAACCTCTTTCACTTTTTACATATCTATTACGGATTGAGAAATACGAAGATATCATTGGACCCAAAGTTTGCAGAATTGTTGGAGCAGATTGCACAAAGAAAGGAAGCAGTTAGTGACTTGGATGCCTCATCATCAAATAAGAGTTGGATCAAATTCGAATTCTCCTCTTTGTCATCACTTATCCATTAAAAATAGTGCCAAATAGTTTGAGTGTCCTTTACTTTAGTTCTATTTATGTAAATAGTTGGAGAGATTTGTGAACCAATTTTGATATTTGTTTCAAGATATTTTAGTTTAGAATTTGTATAAATACTCCACTCTTGGAAGCATTTGGGGTGGATTCTATTACTCTGCTGTAACACTGAGATTTTCGGAATAAAAACTTTTGGAGAAATTTACTTGTGGCTTACTGGATGACGATTTGAAGCACTGGACTTGTTGCAGGATTCATGTGTTGGACTACAGTTCAATAAGTGTTTCTACCCTTTGTCTGAAATTTTATATTAGTTTATAATACCATCATATCCATTTCTGAATAATTTACATAAGAGATTGAAACAGAATTTGCTTAATTGTACTCTGTTTTCAAATGTAATTGTTCCTAAATGTTTTCTTCTAAATTAGCTATAAGCATGAATTCTTAAATGCTCCTGCTTCGCTAATTTAATCACTGTTGATTGCTATAATAAGGAATCCTTTATTGCTCTTTTTTTGTAGTCAATTCTCTTCTTCCTCTGAACATGGTGAAAGATTCTTAGTTGCCTTTCATCCCTTCAAGATCATCCCACCCACTTTAAATTTTAAGGATTGTTCTCTGTCTAGCTATCTTGCCCTGTAATACCATCTTGTGCGTAGAATAGAAATCCAGTAAAGCCATCCTTTGACTCCATAGCCCAATGGACTGAAAGCCCTCAACCTTGCCCTTAGTTTGTGGATTCCACCAATTTTCAAACAAACCCTTGAATCTATAACTAGCCTAAAACCTTTCAAGAAACAAAGATAAATTATAAAGAGAGAGCCCTCTCTGGATGCAGATTGGCTAGATTCTGCATCTAAAAGGTTGGTTTGTTGTTACCTCGGGTATACTTTCCTCTTACACAACTTCTAGGAAAACCTGAGTGATAACACTTTCCTCCTCAATGATTTGGTGACTTTTCTTTTTGCTATTTTGGTATCCTTGTCTTTCACTTTTTTTGAGGAGGAGAGCATGGGCACCTTTCCTTTTGGAGGCAGCAAACACATGCCTCCTTCCCCTCTGATAAGTGATGTCAAAAGGTGCCATATCCTTAGCTTGCAAGATTTGATCATTTACAACCCTAGGAATGTCCTTTTCTTGAAAAATTCCCTCCATGTGTATCTCTTCTTCACCTTGCTGTTGACAATCCTTTTGATCATCAATTTGCTTGACATCTTCTGCACTTGCCTCACTCTGATTTTCTTTGTCTTCCATGGACTGATTTTTGTCAAGATAGTCATGACAGCTGTCATGACTGTCATGACTGTCATGACTGTCATGACTCTTTTATTGACTATCTTGGGAACTTCGATGGCTATACTCCTCATCCTGCTGCTCTTCTTCTTCATTGTTTTCCTCTTTCTCATACTCACTACTTTCATCTCTGTTTTCCCCTTCATCATGCTCACTGCTTTCACTGTGTTTCTCTTGGCCATCTCCCTCTTCTTCATTTTCTTCTTCATCTTCATCATCCTATCCCTTAATGCCTTCCTCATGATCATCACTGCTTTATTCATGATCATGGCTGCTTTCTTTAGGGCCACCATTTCTTTCTTCATGGCCATCATTATCTGTCTCAGTTTCCTCGTAACTGCTTCCATCTATTTGTTCTTCATTAGGGCTATTGTCAGCCTCTTCACTTGGCAAATTAGGGGAAGAAACCGGAGGTGAAATTATTTATGGAGACGGCACATGGGGAGATGGTGGATGAGTGGAGGTATATGGTTGTGAAGTGGAAGGAAAGTTCTGTTGGATGAAGGCCTGGGGGTCTGTAAACACCTCATGTGAGATAAAGGTTTCCCATGAAATTCCTTGGTGCTTTAGCTGATACAAGACAATCATTTTGATCAAGGAATGGTGAAAAAGGCTTGACATTTGGTGTTCATAGCCTTTATTCTTGACAACTGAGGCCATTTTATCAATGCTTCGAAAAAGGTAGTAAGGTAGGTTCATCATCTTGACCTTGGTAAAATGCATTAGCAACCTTATATGATATGAGTATATCCGAGAGTATCTCCCCTCACATGTGAAAAAACTGATAATCTGCCTCATCAATGAAACATACCTCTCTAGCAAATGGGAAAAAGGGAAAAAAACTTTAAAATTTTGTTGATAGTTGGGTTTCAAATAGGGCCCATAATAACTCAACTCCAACTTCTTTTGTTTGAACCATATCTCACCAATGTCTGGTATACATTTTTCTTTGGAAATTATTTCAGATAAAAGCTCAAATTTCACCCCTGCTAGATTAACTTGATGGTTTTGTAAGCTACAGACAAATAATCTAGTCAGGTCTGAATGGCTGCTAACTTGCTTGAACTTTTCACAAAATTTGCAACACCCTACATCCTGAAAGCATGAAAATATCATAGGAGATGAAGTGATTGGAGTGGTGTCTAGGGGCTCAAATATTTTTTCTTTTCCTCCATGATGTTTTTGGCTTGGTGGGAGTATGGCTCTCATCACTACTAGTGTGATTGTCTCCCTCTGACATGATGATTGGTCCAAAAAAAACAACAGTGGGACCTGTGGCCTTTCTTTGAGGGTTTTTGGGAAAAATAGGTGGTCTAGGTCAACTCTTTGCAATATGAAGACTAAGGTGAAAAAAACATTTCTTTAAGGCTTGTACTTGGTGTTGGAGGTTAGCCCACAATTACCCAGACCTCTTTGCACTAAAAGAAATTTCTTCTTACAAACCCTAGGGCTTCAAAAACTGATTTTCATATGGTTAGGGTTTGGTCCAACTTCACTATGGATGTCCTTTCTATTTTTATAAAAGGAAATCTTAGAGAGGAGAAAAAATGCTCCACCAACCTTATGCTCTGTTTGCAGGAGTTTAGAAGATGGAATTTCAAATTTTTGGACCCCTTTGACAAAATTTGTAGAAGCTTGGCTAGAGTGTAGCGCCTGTGCACAGCACTGGTCTAGTCGGGCTATCAAAGCGTAGCGCTGGGCAGGATGGGCGGCTCTCTGGGCACTTTTCGATTTTCATAGAAAAAAAATTATAGCGAAAATTCCACGATGACCTGTTTCAGATGGAGAAATCCCATACCTTAGGAGGATATGAGGATCACAATTTATATAAATGCTTAGGTTGAGAGGGGCTTCAACAAGTGAACATGGGAGGGATTTTAGGAGCTTAAAAAATATTAATTATGACTTTTTAATGACCCATGCCACAACCCCATGGGGTTTTAGCCCACTAACAGGGGTACAAAATTCAAACATGAATATCTCTCAAACCGTGAAGAATTACATGGCGTGACATATATCAATGGAAACATATCGAAAAGTAGAAACCATTAAAATCATTCTTGATCCAGAATATATTAATTTGGTAGCTCAAAATTTCCATGCAATATTGGGGTAGCCCCTCATGTTGCTTGGGTTGACATCAATGACAACCGTTGATAAAAAATTATCTGTCTCAGTTTCCTCCTAACTGCTGCCATCTATTTGTTCTTCATTAGGGCTACTGTCAACCTCTTCACTTGGCAAATTAGGGGAAGAAACTAGAGGTGAAATTCTTTTTGGAGAAGGCACATGGGGAGATGGTGGATGAGTGGAGGCAGATGGTTGTGAAGTGGAAGGAAATTTCTGCTGGATGAAGGCCCAGGGGTCTGTAAACACCTCATGTGAGATAAAGGTTTCCCATGAAATTTCTTACTTCTCTAGCTGATACAAGACAATCATTTTGATCAAGGAATGGTGAAAAAGGCTTGACATTTGGTGGTCATAGCTTTTCTTCTTGACAATTGAGACAATGTTATCAATGCTTCGAAAAGGTAGTAAGGTAGGTTCATCATCTTGACCTTGGTAAAATGTATCAACAACCTTATATGATATGAGTAGATCCAAGAGATCTCCCCTCACATGTAAAAAACTGATAATCTGCCTCATCAATGCAGCATAGCTCTCTAGCAAATGGGAAAAAGGGAAAACAACTACAATTTTGTTGATAGATGGGTTTAAAATAGGGCCCATAATAACTCAACTCCAACTTCTTTTGTTTGAACCATATCTCACCAATGTCTGGTATACCTGTTGCTTTGGAAATGATTTCAGATGAAAGCTCAAATTACACCCCTGCTAGATTAACTTGATGGTTTTGTAAGCTAAGACAAATAATCTAGTCAGGTCTGAATGGCTGCTGAATTGCTTGACCTTTTCACAAAATTTGTAGCACCCTACATCCTGAAAGCATGAAAATATCATAAGAAATGAAGTAATTGGAGTGGTGTCTAGGGGCTCAAATATTTTTTATTTTCCTCCATGATGTTTTGGCTTGGTGGGATTATGGTTCTCATCACTACTACTGTGACTGTCTCCCTTTGACATGATGATTGGTCCAAAAAAAACAACAGTGGGACCTTTGGCCTTTCTTTGAGGGTTTTTGGGCAAAATAGGTGGTCTAGGTCAACTCTTTGCAAGATGAAGGCTAAGGTGAAAAAACAATTTCTTTAAGGTTTGTACTTGGTGTTGGAGGTTAGCCGATAGTTACCCAGATCTCTTTGCACTAAAAAAAAATTCTTCTTACAAACCCTAGAGCTTCAAAAACTGATTTTCATATGGTTAGGGTTTGGTCCAACTTCACTATGGATGTCCTTTCTATTTTTATATAAGGAAAGCTTAGAGAGGAGAAAAAATGCTCCACCAACCTTAAGCTTTGTTTGCAGGAGTTTAGAAGATCTAATTTCAAATTTTTGGACCCCTTTGACAAAATTTGTAGAAGCCTGGCTGGAGCATAGCACCTGTGCTCAGTGCTGAGCCAGTTGGGCTATTGGAGCACAGCGCCGGGCAAGATGGGCGGCTCTCTGGGTGCTTTTTGATTTTCCTGAGCCTGTACGTAGTGCTAGCCAGGGTGCGTAGCGCCGGGCTGTGAGCGCGTAGTGCAGTGTAATTTTACACTGCTCAACTCACCTCTGTGCGTAGTGCCGGCCCTGGTGCGTAGCATCGAAGAATTTTCTCATTTTTGCTTTAAAACCCTGCAATCTTCCTCCAATGGCTTCTTTACTCTTGGAAAGTGGCAAATGATGCGGGGGAAAGTTAAAAAGAACCCTTTATAGTTCTTTTGAAAATAAATTAAAGAAGC
Source organism: Pinus albicaulis (assembly GCA_034641835.2). Lineage (NCBI taxonomy): Eukaryota > Viridiplantae > Streptophyta > Pinopsida > Pinales > Pinaceae > Pinus > Pinus albicaulis. Next base: position 182,809 of record JAXQQM020082188.1, on the reverse strand, counting down.
AAAACCCACTTTTGCAAAGTTCATGTCCCCCTCTACTTTTTAATGTGTCTTTTTACTGATATTCTACTATAAACAATCACTTTTGACCTATTTTTTGCAAAATTTTGACTTACGTTTCTATCATATTTTGTAGATAAATCCTTTGACAAGGATGCCTTTGTTGGCGGTCTTTAGCCGAGATGTAAATCAAGGGAAAAATTGCCTCTTAGGCCATTTTTTATAATAATTTATGTCCAATTTTGATCTTATTTCTAAAACTCTGTTTTCTACCTTTTGTTAAGATGACCCCCTTCAACTGATGCTTTTGGTTCTTTCTCTTTTTAGTGCAGGTGAAAATAATGCCATCTTTGGCCAAATCCCTAGAGAGGTGGATTTTGCCTTTGGATTCTTTGTGATGGTTTCTTGCTTGTCACCACTGTTTTGTTCAACAACCATAAAAAAACCCTGATTCTCCTTTAAACACAGGCTTGCTTCCTTTCTCTTGTTTGTGGATCTCTCTTAGTGATGATTGCATCCTATTACCTTACTTCTCCTTTTTTTTATGGCAACCTTGATCCTTTGTTGCAAAAAAATATGAACAAGGGCAACTGTCCCTTGAATATTTGTGCTCTAAGCCAAAGAGGCTTTTATTTGAATGAATGTTGACTATATTTGGATCAAATTTCTTGATCTTTTTCTTCTTTGAATACAATCTCTTTATATAGGAAAGCATAGTTTGCAGGGCACCAAATCCATCCTATGACTGAGTGAGACCTTAGGTGACCTAATGGGGGCTTTCTTGGACTTGGATTTTAGACTAATAATTAGACTTATGGATCACCAAGTGTGAGATAGGATCTATGATAAGCTTAGTGTATTGAAGACCTAAGATACAACATACTTGACTATCTAAAGGGCCTGCAGAGATAATCAGTTTTTGAGAGTATTAAAGGAGGCACAACAAAGTTGTTTTGATTGGTAGGCTTGGGTGGTACTGGGGAATTTTGTAGGTAAACAAAATAGAGGATTTGGGCCAAAAGACAAGACATGGTGAAAAATGGGTGACATGGGCCCATGAGGGGTCTTTTGGGAGACCAAACAAGATGATAATATAGTGAAAATTTTATCATAGGGATAATGAATGTAGTGAGATTTCTAGAACTCACAATGTTCTATAAACTTTGTTTCTAGAAATCTTGGGGTAATCATTTAGTCATCACCAAGGCAAAAAATTACTGATGACTAACAGACGACATTTCTGTACATTCAAATTCTGTAAAATTTTGTTTGCCGTGTTTCTGCATCACTTTGCGTATGGACATCTCTTGAGGAAAAAACCCTATTTAAGATAGAGTAATGATCAAATGATGAAATATATAGTGAAATGACCGATTTTAAAAGAAAACATCTGCGAAGCAACTGTATCATTAATTAGCTGTAACAAAACAATAACTATTCGCATTGGGATGATGAAACATGTTTAATTATTTCTGGCATGATTTATTTTCACATTAAAACCTTCATTAAACCCTGTCAAGTCCGTCGCATCATGCATTTTTTAACATGTTTTGTTACGGCTTTACATTATACGATATGCGATTTCGCGATATGGAAAAATCGCAAAATCGCCTTCATCGGGATATCGCAACATTAGAGCATCGATAAGTAATGTTTTAAGTTTTAAATGTATATCTACGATGTGCGATTTATGATTCCACTTGCGAATTTCAAATCACAAATCATGATTTCATGTTTTGTGCTTAACTTTTAATGGGAAAAGATTATGCGAGATGTGATTCGCGATAAGGTGATCAAAAAGATATGAGAATGGAATTTATTAATTTATTTTTGTTTTATATTTAAAAAACAACAATGTTTTTCTAGTTTGATTTTTTATTCAAAATGAAAAAATCATTTTAAGAAGGGTCCCTATTTATATTATCAAATTTTAAACTATTTTGAAAATGAAAATGGGGGGGTTGTTGCATAGCACAACAATTGGCAATTCACTTGGGAGAACCAGATATCTCTGATTGGTTTATTTGATATTTATAAACTTTCAAAACAAGAAAAAGTTTATGAGAATAAGAATAATATGATTCATGAATTAAATAGTGATTTTTCGGAATATAATCTATTTACCTATCTCATTTTTTTTCTTAGTTATCCCCTTCAGTGATAACACATAGGTGTCTGTATCAATCGGTACTCGATTTAAAAAGATAAAGTAGGTGTTCTCTAAAAATTGGTTTCATAGATTTTTACTCCTTTATCATAGATAGAGCCACTATTTCCAGTAGGCGTTTATAGCCTCAACAGGGTTATATTTTAACCAATAATGATTCATAGTCCCATATGAATTTGATTTCTCATTTCAAAGTTTAATTTTTAAAATATAATTGAATTTCTTTTTTCTCATACATTTTCAAAGTCATTGTCCAGGTTTGGTGACCTGATGGTGACAATGTCATTCACTGATCGTAATTTAGACTGAACAAGTTGGCTCGTGATGAGACCCCTTGTCTTTTGATTTTTATAATCATTTAGCTATTACCCTATTATGGGATGCAGTATTGGTAATATCAGTCTAGATTATTTCTCTATGATTATGATAAACAAGCTCGTGATGAGACTTATTTTCTTTTGAGTTTGTATATTGTATATATTTCTTTTCTTTTCGAATTATATTTTGAAGAAGAGATTTTATCAGATGGGATGAATCATTAGCTCGCTTAAGAGTTATGGATGATAATTGTAGAGTTGGTAGATACCTTTTCGTAGAGAATCCTTGCTAAGTTAAAGGTTCCTTTCTTGACTGATACATAACATCTATATTTTATGACATCAAGAGTCCTTTCAGAAAGTAAATGTATTTAGTAAATTTCAAAATATTTCAAAAAAATAAAGTTTTCTCAATTCTCATAGTTATAATTATCGTTTTACTTTACTTATTTATAGAAGCAAAAGATCAAATAAATTTATCAGAAATTTTAAAACTTTGAATTAACCAAAAATGATGCCATTTTCAACTTTTATTTTCCTAAAGTAAAATGAAATTTAAAGCTTGATTCCTAAGAGAAATATTTTTTAAGAATTTGACCATTCACAGGCAAGGAGTCTTTCTTACCTAATAAGTCTTGTAACAAAAAGGTAGATAAGCCTATTTTTTCTATGATTTGAAATGGACCAAGCCATAGTCTTTGGAATTTGGTATGTTTACCTTTTTCCTCATGTGCCTTATCCCATTTCAAAACAAGGTCTCCAATTTCAAAATCTTTTGGGATGGTAGATGCTGTGTCAAATGAGGCTTTAACTATTTGTTGATGATGAGTATTTATAGCTTTGGATTTTTCTCTCAGTTCTTCCATTTTAAGAATTTGATCTTGTCTAAGTTGAAGGGAAGAAGAAGGATTTTCATCAATAAAATGCACTAAAGCAAATGATGGTATTGTTATATTTGTGCATAGAACTTCTTCTTTCCCATAAACTGATACAAATGGAGAAGTACCTATTGAGGCCTTCTGGGTGATTCTATCTGCCCAAAGAGAAAATAATAGTGCTTTGTGCCAATTTTTGTGATTTTGTTCTACAGTTCGTTTGATGATTCTAATAAGATTTTTATTTGTCGATTCAACTAATCCATTACCCTGCGGATAATAGTTAGCTGAGTATTTTAATTTAAAACCTCTTTTCAAAGAAAATTCGATCATAGTGTTTCCAGAAAGTAAGATGCATTGTCAAATATCAAAGCTGATAGGAGACAAAACCTGGTGATTATGAACTGATCAAGAAAGTCTGTAATATTTTGTGTATTAACCACCTTTAATGGGATAGCTTCTACCCATTTTGTGAAATAATTTGTTGCATTTAGAATATAGTTATGTTGTTTAGAATATTTTGGAGTTATTTCACCTATGATATATAATCCCCATTGTTCGAATGGTTGTTGGATATTTACTGGTTGTAGTGGAAATGATGATTTCATTTCTCTTCCTGTTGCGGTTTGACATACTTTGTATTTTCTCGCATATTCATGTGCATATTTAAATAGATTTGGCCAATAGTAACCATCATGCAGTATTTTATGAGCTATGGTGTTTCCTCCGAAATGACCTCCAGCTGGTCCATCATGTAATTCCTGCATTACTTTTTCAACTTCAGTTTTCTCTAAACATCTCAATAATACATAATCATAATTCTTCCTAAATAACACATCATCTATGAGTTGATATTGATTTGATTTAAGCCTTAGAGCACGCTTTGCTGTGTAATTGAGATATAATGGAGCATATCCATTTTTTAAGTAAAATTTCAGATCAACGTATTGTGACTGATAATCATTTAGGCTTACCTCAGACAGTTGCATTTCATTTGATTGATCTTCTTTTGTTGGTAAATGAGAGGCTCAAGTTAACATCCTGCAAAGACCTTGACCTTTAAAAATTTTAGTAGGATGTATCTCTACATCATATTCTTGAAGTGCGGTAACCCAATTTTCTCTCTTCTCTCCTACCTCTCGTTGGACTAATAATTGCCTTACTGTTGAGTAAGTTACTATTATTTTAGTATGTGTTTTTAGGAGAAAAGGTCTAAAATGTTTCAAGGCTTTAAACACAGCAAAAGCTTGTTTTTCCACAACTGAATAATTTAACTCACCACCTTGAAGGTTAGAACTAAAAAATGAAATAGGTGCTTCAATGTTTTGATCATTTAGCTGTGTCAAAACTACTGCATCTGACGTATCAGAAGAGAATGTGTATAATGCAAATGGCTTAAGAAAATTGGGAGTTGTTAAAGGAGTTTCGATGATGGCTTTCTTAATCAACTCAAAATAATTTCTCTCATCTTCTCCCCATTTAAAAGGTGAATTTTTCTTGATCATTGATTGCAGGGGTAAGATGATTTGGGAGAAATCAGGAACAAACCTTTTTACAAAATTAATTGTCCTAAAAATGATTGCATTGTTTTTTTATTGTATGGTAGAGGAATGTTTTCAATTTCCTGAATCCTATCAAGGTCAATATGGATTCCTTTTTTGGAGACAATGAACCCTAATAATTTACCTTATGGTAAGGCGAAATAACATTTTTTAGGATTCAAGGAAATGCTGAATTTTTTACATCTTTCAAAAATATGTTTCAAGTTATTAACATGATTGTTTCTATGCTTGGAGTAGACAGTAATGTAATCTAAGTATATAACAACTTAGTTTTTTATTAGTCCTCTGAAAGCTATATCCATAGCACGTTGAAATGTAGCACCAACATTAATAATCCCAAATGGAATTTTTTGGTATGCGTATGTTCCCCACTTTGTTCTGAATGTTATCTTTAATCTATCATCTGGGTGTACCATACTCTAATTGTATCCTGAAAATCCATCGAGAAAAGCCATCAATTCAGATCCTGCAACTGACTACAATATTTGTTCCATGGTAGGCAAAGGAAAATTATCCTTTTGGCAAGCTTTATTCAAATTTCTAAAGTCTATGAAAATCCTAATGTCTCCATTCTTCTTCCTAATTGGGACCATGTTTGACACCCATTTTGAATTTCTAATAGGAAAAATAATTTTTGCTTTAAGCATTTTGTTTAATTCATATTTAATTTAACTTTCTAAGTTTGGGTGGATCTTTCTAAGTTTTTGCTTAATGGGCTTGTCATCTGAGATCATAGGTATGGTATGTTGAATTATAAAAGTATCATATGTCTTGAGATCTGAATAATCCCATGCAAAGATATTTTTTATATGTTTTTAGCAACTTAATGAATGACATCCTTTCTTTAGGTTTTAAACCAAGACCTAGGTTAATGTTTTGAGAATTTTCTGGTGTTCCAAGATTAATCAATTCAAATTTTAAAGTAGAACTCTAGGTTTTTGAATTGGTAATCTTCTTAAACCTATCTTTCAAATCATAGAGATCTTCCATTTTGACTACAGATTTGGGAATTGGATTAGCATTTTGTTTATTTTCAATCTGTAAGTCATGTTCATGTTCAGCTACAATTTGACCCTTGTAAGATCCATCTGATTTAAGAAAGTTTAGTATATCTGCATCATTATTAAATACTCTCCAATTTGTTACATTATCAAGAACGGAAGGCCTAAAAATTAACTCAATTGAACATCTGTCTGGGTTAAATTATTCAGATGGTACAAGCTTAGATGCCACATTAGGAAGTAAATCAACACTGGCATTTTGTAATCTAGGAACTATGGAGATATTGAATGCAAAAAAATGGGATGTAAGGCTTTGAGCTAAATCTTGATAGTGTTTCAAATGTCCAGAAATTCAATGAATTGTGTTTCTGACTTGTCTAACAATTATCTTAGAATATCCATATACGTGCAAATATTTAACATTTAATCCAATAGCTTTGTACAGACCTTGTATCAATGCTTCATATTCAACGATATTATTTGTGCATTGAAATTTGAATCTGCAAGCTAGCATTGTTTTCTCTCCTTGCGGATTGATTAAAATGCAACCTATACCTGCACCATCTTCTGATTTTGAACCATAAAAGTATAAAGTCCAAAACAAATAATGTTTTGAAATTTTATTGCTAAGATTAATACATTTAGAAGTGTCTGTTTGAGAAAAGTTTTAAATTTGAGAAGTAGCAGTATTTATTGAAAAAGGTGAACTATGGGCATTGAACGATCCAAGAAATGATTCAGCTGAGTAATTTATAATAATATTATTAGTGAAAGCTACAGGTTCATTTGTTTCTTCAAGTTCAGTGATTATATATTTCATAAATTTTTCACAATCAACTCTGATTTGATTTGGTTTACCACTATATGGTAACCACATATGTGACCAATCGGTAGTGAAATATTCATGTAACTTTTCAGACCAATCCCTGCTTAAAATAAGACCATAAAATTCAGGAATATCCGCAACCAAAATGTCAATTATTTGTAGTACCTTTGGATTAGATGATAATCTAATGGGTACTGACAACATTTCTCCAATGACCTTGAATTTTGTTCTATCTAATTGAACTATATGTACAACAGATTTTTGAGGAGTGACATTTAGTTTTGTGCACACCGTTCTTGGCATGATGTTTGAAGAAGCTCCTGAATCAATAAGACAATTATGAACATTTTTTTTGAAAATCTCATAAGTCAAAAGTAAAGGAGGAGTGTGAGAAATAGATCTATCACCAATTAAAACAAGATCATTAGGATTTACTTTTCTTAAAGATCATGAAGGTTTTCCCATACCTTTAGAAGCTTGGGCTATAATAGGTGGTTGTATAGGATCTACAGGAATTGCCTTGAGTTCTCTGAGTAAAATTTTCTGTTGTTGTTTGAGTTTGGTCATTTCATGTAATGAAATTTTTTCTTTGGCCTTTTCCATATCTTCAACAATATTGTATTCCACTGTATCTGAAACTATTAAAGTTTTGGAATTTTTAAAAGGATCTAGTGAAATAGGGTCTGTCTAAACAATTTTAGATTTTTTGGCTACTGTTTTTTCTTTGTGGGGAGAGATTTCTCTTTCTGATTTGATATAGTTGAATCAGAAGAAGATTTACTTCTTGTAGACACAGGCATAGCTTCTCTTTCCTCTTCTATAGGGAGAATGAAGTCCCATAAACCCATTCAGTTCAACTTATTCTTCAGACTCGGGTTCCTGTTTAGATGGTGAGGGATCTTCAATATCTTGATCGGATTCATAATTTGAAATCACATTTGGAGGCTGAGATGGTGAAGAGGAGTTTTTATTAAATGGGCGATATGATTTCTTAGGCACTGATGTTTCAACAACATATCTCTTTATCTCAATCATGTCGTTTGACATAGTTTTTAACACTGTTTGAAGACCTTCAAGATCGAATGGATCTTTTGAGACTTTCTTTTTGGAATCTTAAATAAATGTCGCTTTCTTTGATTTCCTGTCTTCTATCTCTGATCATTTTTCCAAATCTAAGATTCTTTTCTCTACAACAAGAGCTTCTTTCATGTTTTCTAAAAGGGTAGATTTACCATCTCTATCTACAAAAATGGATATATTGGAAGGAAAATACGAAATATACTACTCTATTTGTACATCAACAACAGGCTTGGAAGAGGTTGGGATTTTTTTAATAACTTATTAGATCTGGAGTTGAAATATTTGATCCTTTCACCTGATTTTGTTTTCAGGTTAGAGAGAGCATTGTTAAAGATGAAACGGTTCTATCATCTCCAAATTTTGCAAGAAAAAGTTGTTCAAAAGTTGCCCAATCTGCAATAAATCTTGCTGGAAGTGAAAAGTACCAAGATCCTGCAAATCCTTGTAAGGTATAAGGGAACAATATTACTACAATATCTTCATGAGCAACTCCATTAAGATTCATGGCCAACATAAAATTATTGATATGTTCTTCAGCAGGAAGACCATCATCTGGATTATATTTAGGTAGCAATTTTTTTCGATGATCTGGAAGGGAATGTGGATTTGCAATCAATACAGCACCAGGATTAGTCCAATGATGATTAGCCATAATTTGATATGAAGTTTGTGAAGATACAGATGCAGATCCAGAAGTAGGAGAAATGGATGTATAACTCACAACTAGAATAATACTACTTGTGATAGTATTGATTGTTTGAGTAGAAGAAATGGAAGAATAAGAAGATGTAGATTGAGTAGGAGGATGTGAGGAAGTAACTGAAGGGAAAGATGACGTGAATTCACTCGTATCTGACTTAGATCTAGATGCAGAAACTTTTTGGTGATGTGATTCTATTGGGAACTCGAAAGGAGGAATTCCTAGTTTCTCGCTTTTGGATTGGGTTAATATACCAGTTTCTTTAAATAGAGAAGTAACACTTTCTTCATAAGCTTCGAGATTAATAGGATTTTCAACAAAAATAGATATTCCTTCTAATTTCTGAATTAAAGACTAAAATTTGAGAGACTCAGGAGTATATTCTGAAGAAGATGATTGTCGAGATATTTCAGGGGATGAGGGGAAGGTTTCTACAATTTTTTATTTCTGAGTTGGTTTTTTAAAGTTTGATTGAGAAGATGTAGGATGATTTTGGGGAGATTGACTCTTATGCAGGTTTCTAGTTTGAGGTTTATATTTGTATGTCATTCATAGTCAGACCATCCTTCTAGCACCAAAAATGTTGAGGCCTCAGAAATCTATGGCAACAACAAAGGGGCTAACCACCCAGTTCGGACCTTAAAGCAGCGCCTTTTCCATTTGGGATAGTGGCTCCAACTGGGAATAATGGGACTAGTTTCCCAGTTTTGGGTTTTATATGATTGGTGGTTTTACTTCAAATGATTTTCAAGGAGAATAACTAAAAATTAAAACAACTTTATTCTAAGATGCAAAATTTTGAATTATATCTGATCTATTCTAACCTAGGATAATGCTGATTTTATGTGATCTAAAATGATGTCTATTGAGTATGTGATGATTTATATCAATCACAGACATAATAGAATTAATACTTTTGTAAGATAATCCTTTTGATAAAATAGTTAATCAGAGTAAGATGTGAAACATATCACATATATTCTGATGATCATATATAAAACAAATCAATTTCTATTCTGATATTGTACAATAGTGCAACTGATACTTCAAATAGAAATAATTGATTTCATACATAATTCATGAAAGATAGATTTACAAATAATGTTAAAACAGAGTTTAGCATACACAATAATAGTACCAGATTTGTGTTGTCCTGCTCATCTGACTAGTGATAATAGGCCACAATCAATCTTCTATCAATAAGTCTTTCAGAGAATACAATAGTGCATCAACAGTGATCAACCAAGATGATATATAATTGAAAATACCATGTTCCATTATCTTATCCATTAGGGGAATTTTGAGGTCTAAAATGGGCCTCCTAAGGAAATAATAAAATAATAGCTAAACCAATAAAATAATATTTATGAATTTGCAATTCAATTTTGCACCACAATCCATGTAAACATAGTTAAATTCAATTCAAAATTTGTACAAAAATAAAATTAATAAAAAAATTGTATTGATGTGACTATAAACAAGAATGAGCTTTTCAAGAAAAAGTCATTATCATTGAACAACTAATGCATTTTTCCTTTGTACTTAAATAACTTAAAATAAAATATAAATATAAATTTATGAATTGTTAATTATATTAAATGCTATTAACTGAAATTTATATTATTTAAATTGTATAATAAAATGTAATTAATATACTATATAAAAATAATATAATAAATGTATAGGGATATGCATTGTTTCTTTCAAGAAATACGAAATGACAATAATATATTTTTATTCAAAAAGTGTGAAATGACATTTATTATGAGTACTTTACTTTGACTTTAAAGGTACTTAGAGCACTACCATGGTTAACCATGAATTTTTATCCACCATTGAGAATGTGACAAGTAAGTACCTTTAACTCAAGCAATGCCACCTCAACCATTAGGGATGATGTCATCCCCTAAAACGTGAATGGTTCTCATAAAGTGAATTTTGATTGTACATTTTCCTTAGGAGGCCCATTTTAGACCTCAAAATTCCCCTAATGAATACATCCACAAACTTACAGTAATGCATTCTTTGTAAATGTTCTTAATAAAAATCCTGGACCCTTCTCTAAATGCATGAGAAGGGTTTAAATACTATACTAACTACTTACAAAAATAGATTGTACAAAATATCTTACGAGGAGGTTTCTAACAACCTTTCTCATTCCTAGTATCTAATGCTAAAATTGAAATTGTCAAAACAAATTAACTCATGATCATGCTTCATGATCAGCTAGTGCCAGCTCTGCTTTTCTATTCAAAAATATCGGACATTGGTCGGACTTGTGGAGGCTTCCTGAACTGTGTTTCATCTTTCCAGTAAATATAGCATTAAGTAAAAGTGGCAGCATTTTTTGTATGGAATCTAGAGAACAATTTAATGTCGTTATTTGACTATGAGGCTTAGCCAAGAGTTTCCAGTATGCTTCCCAATTAGTCTTTTTCAGTTGTGCAATTGTTTCTTCTCGTGTTTGACCTGTATTTGTCCAACTTTGCTCCAATATTTTGAGATCAAGAATTGATTTAAGATCTCCTTCTTTAATTAAACCGGAGGTATGTAACATGTGGTTGATTGTTTTGACAATGCTCTTTGATATTCCTGATGCTCTAGCTATTGCCAATTCTGCCTGTTTTACCTGTGTATCCCAGTCAGTAAAGAGAATATCTTTATAAGTTTCTTTGATATTTGGGAGATCAGATCTTCTCCCTTCCTCTGAATCCTGCCATTCAATATAGTCAGAAATTTTGGTATTGAGTTCTAGTAAACTCAATTCTCTAATCAATGACTGTATTAGTCAATTGTTCACTGATTTACAAATGTGGAACTATGTCTGACATTTGTAAGACAAACAAGTCTTGTTGTTTTGAGAGTAGGGAATTTAATGCCAATGCTTCTTTAATGAATTCCTCCGCAATAGGAATTCCTTCATACTTTATAAGATTTTCTCTAAAATCTTTAATCAGTGTGTCTTTGCTAGATAAGTCATTTTCATGACTCATCTTAAGTACTTCCATATCTGGCTGTAATTTAAAGAGTTGTTGCCCTACCATTTGATTCAAATTTTTCCTTTCTTCATCCAGTTGTTGTTGTAGTTGCATTATTTTATCATCTTTCTCTTGAACCAAAATGGATACTTCTGCTGCTTTGTCCATTTTTGCGTTAGTAAATGCTCCAGTAAATTGTGATAGCTAAGTTAGGTTGTCGATTGGGTTTGACAGGGTGACTTTCCATACAACTTCCATGATCTCATTACCTGGGGGTGTTTCACTCCTTCTTCTCTTTATCTGTTTCTTGACAACAACTTCATAATACTTCTAGTGGAGGGATATCAGTTACCTTTAGAATAATTTATGCAGTAGGAAATGCAGGGATAACTTCTGCATCTTGGGAGCTTGTCCCAGGACTTTATGTGGTTTCTTTTGATGAAACTATATGACCCTGGGGGATCTGAAATATTTTATTTTTCTATGTGGATGATCCCTTGGGGGTATCCATCAATGTATTACTAACTGAATTCCACAATTTATCTATCTCACTTTGATTCTGTGGGTCTAATTCTTTTGTTCTGATCACCTTGCTTGGTTTAGTCATATAACTAGTAATCAAGATATTTTGTGGAATACGCCTTAGTATTTTCTCTCTATAATCATGGAATATTTGTAATTCCTCCGGGTTTAGATTTAATCTGACAAAGTTTTGAACTTTTTCAAAAGTTTCAACGGATTGCAAAATGTCTTCAAATCTATCATCTGTGTGGATGACAGGTCTGATTTTGACTGACTGAGTAAACTTATAAGCAATCTGCTGCGGGTAGAATTGCCTTGGCGGTAGAACAAGGAGATTCAAAAGCTAAATATTTTGGCATTATTTTGATGCATGATTGAAATTCATGAGGGAGAATGAACCGCACTGAATTGGAAAACTTTGCCTTGAAGATTTTTTCATATCTTTTAGAATTTTAGTGAGTCCATTACCGACAATTTGGTAGGTCACTTCTCTTGCCATTAGTTTATATAAAACATATATAGGAAGCACATGTGGAGGAGTCGAGCTTCCAAATACTCTAATGTATGAAAATTATTCTTCAATGAAACATCTTCCTATCATTTGGAGATCTGCGATGGCTTCCTTAGTGGACCTGGGGCTCTCTCTATCAAACATTAATTGATGTAATGGTAATACAACCCCATAACATAATATGTGGAAGTGTGGTACAAAATCATGTTCCTGTATCTATTTATGACTTAAATGAATAGGGGTAGTGTCCTCAGGAGTCCATTTCCAACCCATCGTTGGAAAGTTGGTGGAGAAACAAATGGCATCGAAAACATATGCACTCATGAAAAATTGGGGGATGGTTTTGGAAGAAATAACTCTTGCCTGACGATATTCAGTAATCGCTTTGGCTAGGTTTTCTTAAAGAATGGTTTCCCAATTCATGATTTGAGAATTAACACATAGGTCAATCAAGGGAACCCAATTAATAGAGAACTTGGTGTTATCTGGGAGACCATATAATCTGCACAGCATTGATGCTGCAAAATTGTAGGGATTTTAAGTGAAACAATAGGATACGTACATGATTTATCATGTTTAAACTTGTTATCCATTTTCCTCCAACCTTGAATCATTTTGAAAGGGTCTTCATTATCCTTTGCAAATTTTTCGACAAACTGGTTGTCATAGATGTCTTGTTGGTCAGGCAGTTTGTACATGACTTTCAAATCTTCGGCCCTAAAAGAGCCTAAGATTTCATTCTTAATGGTTCTAAACTTTCTGCCTTCAATTGTTGAATTCTCAACCACCCATCTTATCATATCAGTATATGGTAAAATCCTGGCCCTTGCTGCTATTCTGTGAAGGAAGGATCATGCAGCATCTTTAAACTGTAAATATGACGGCCTTGCATCATCAGCAGTTTCTTTGACCTTCATTACCTTAGGTTTTCATCTTCGAGGATAGTATAGATGGCTTGCCATGTTGTAGTACCTCCATCTGCAATGCAAACAGTATCTGTGAATGTGGACGACATTTCTGTACATTCAAATTCTGCAAAAGTTTGTTTGTCGTGTTTTTGCATCACTTTGCGTATGGCTATCTCTTGAGGAAAAATCCCTATTTAAGACAGAGTAACGATCAAATGATGAAAGATATAGTGAAATGACCGATTTTAAAAGAAAAGATCTGGGAAGCAACTGTATCATTAATTAGCCGTAACAAAACAATAACTGTTTGCATTGGGATGATGAAACATGTTTAATTATTTCTGACCTAATTTATTTTCACATTAAAATCTTCATAAACCCTGTCAAGTCTGTCGCATCATGCATTTTTGAACCTATTTTGTGAAGCGAATTTCTTTTACAAGATTTACGTTATGCAATATGCGATTTCACGATATCGCGAAATCGCAAAATCGTCATCATCGGGATATCACAACATCGGAGCATTGGTAAGTAATGTTTTAAGATTTAAATGTATATCTGCGATGTGTGATTTATGATGCCACTTGTGAATTTCAAATCACAAAATCGCAAATCGGGATTTCATGTTTTGTGCATAAATTTTAATGGGAAAAGATTATACAGGACGCGATTTGCGATAAGGTGATCAAAAAGATATGAAAATGGAATTAAGTAATTTTTTTTGTTTTTTTTGTTTTTTTTTAAAACAACAATGTTTTGGAGTTTGATTTTTTATTCAAAATGAAAAAATCATTTTAAGAAGGGTCCCTATTTATATTATAAAATTTTAAACTATTTTGAAAATGAAAATGGGGGAGTTGTTTCATAGCACAACAATTGGCGATTCACTTGGGAGAACCATATATCTCTAATTGGTTTGTTTGATATTTTTAAACTTTCAAAACAAGAAAAATTTTATGAGAATAAGAATAGTATGATTCATTAATTAAATAGTGTTTTTTCGGAATATGATCTATTTACCTATCTCATTTTTTTCTTAGTTAACCCCTTCAATGATAACACATTAGTGTCTGTATCAGTCGTTATTTGGATTTAAAAATACAAAGTAGGTGTTCTCTAAAAATTGGTTTCATAGATTTTTACTCATTTATCACAGATAGAGCCACTGTTTCCAGCAGGCGTTTATAGCCTCGACAAGGTTATGTTTTAACCAATAATGATTCATAGTCCCATCTGAATTTGATTTCGTATTTCAAAGTTTAATTTTTAAAATATAATTGAATTTCTTTTTTTCTGACACATTCTCAAAGTCATTGTCCAGGTTTGGTGACCTGATAGTAACAATGTCATTCATTGATCGTAATTTAGACTGAACAAGATGGCTCGTGATGAGACCCCTTGTCTTTTGATTTTTATAATCATTTAGCTATTACCCTATTATGGTATGAAGTATTGGTAATATCAGTCTAGATTATTTCTCTATGATTATGATAAAAAAGCTCGTAATGAGAGTTATTTTCTTTTGATTTTGTATATTGTATATATTTCTTTTCTTTTTGAATTATATTTTGAAGAAGAATTTTATCAGATGGGATGAATCATTATCTCGCTTAAGAGTTAAAAATGATAATTGTAGAGTTGGTAGATACCTTTTTGTAGAGAATCCTTGCTAAGTTAAAGGTTCCTTTCTTGACTGATACATAACATCTATATTTTATGACATCAAGAGTCCTTTCAGAAATTAAATGTCTTTAGTAAATTTCAAAATATTTCAAAAAAATAAAATTTTCTCAATTCTCATAGTTATAATTATATTTTAACTTTACTTATTTATAGAAGTGAAAGATCAAATAAATTTATCAGAAATTTTAAAAATTTGAATCAACCAAAAATGATGTTATTTTCAACTTTTATTTTCCTAAAGTAAAATGAAATTTAAAGCTTGATTCCTAAGAGAAATATTTTTTAAGAATTTGACCATTCATAGGCAAGGAGTCTTTCTTACCTAATAAGTCTTGTAACAAAAAGGTAGATAAGCCTATTTTTTCTATAATTTGAAATGGACCAAGCCATAGTCTTTGGAATTTGGTATGTTTACCTTTTTCCTCATGTGCCTTATTCCATTTGAAAACAAGGTCTCCAATTTCAAAATCTTTTGGGCTGGTAGATGTTGTGTCAAATGAGGATTTAACTATTTATTGATGATGAGTATGTATAGCTTTGGCTTTTTCTCTCTATTCTTCCATTTGAAGAATTTGATCTTGTCTAAGTTGAAGGGAAGAAGAAGGATTTTCATCAATAAACTGCACTAAATAAAATGATGGTATTGTTATATTTGTGGGTAGAACTGCTTCTTTCCCATAAACTAATACAAATGGAGAAGTACCTATCGAGGCCTTCTGGGTGATTCTATCTACCCAAAGAGCAAATAATAGTGCTTTGTGCCAATTTTTGTGATTTTTTTCTATAGTTCGTTTGATGATTCTAATAAGGTTTTTATTTGTGGATTCCGCTAATCCATTACCTTGAGGATAATAGTTAGCTGAGCATTTTAATTTAAAACCTCTTTTCAAAGAAAATTCTATCATAGTGTTTCCAAAAAAGTAAGATGCATTGTCAAATATCAAAGTTAATGGGAGACCAAATCTGGTGATTATGAATTGATCAATAAAGTCTGTAATATTTTGTGTATTAACCACCCCTAATGGGATAGCTTCTACCCATTTTTTGAAATAATCTGTTGCAGTTAGAATATACTTATGTTGTTTAGAAGAGTTTGGAGTCATTTCACCTATGATATCTAACCCCCATTGTTCGAATGGTTGCTGGATATTTACTGGTTGTAGTGGAAATGCTGCTTTCCTTTCTCTTCCTGTCGCGGTTTGACATACTTTGAATTTTCTTGCATATTCATGTGCATATTTAAATAGAGTTGTCCAATAGTAACCAGCATGCAATATTTTATGAGCTGTGGTGTTTCCTCTGAAATGACCTCCAGCTGGTCCATCATGTAATTCCTGCATTACTTTTTCAGCTTCAGTTTTCTCTAAACATCTCAATAATACAGAATCATAATTCTTCCTAAATAACACATCATCTATGATTTGATATTGATTTTATTTAAGCCTTAGAGCACGCTTTGCTGTGTAATTGAGATATAATGGAGCATATCCATTTTTTAAGAAAAATTTCAGATAAGCGTATTGTGACTGAGAATTGTTTAGGCTTACCTCGGACAGTTGTATTTCATTTGATTGATCTTCTTCTATTGGTAAATGAGAGGCTCCAGTTAACATCTTGCAAAGACCTTGACCTTTAAAAATTTTAGCAAGATGTATCTCTACATCATATTCTTGAAGTGCGGTAACCCAATTTGCTCTCTTTTCTCCTACCTCTCGTTGGATTAATAATTTCCTTACTCCTGAGTAAGGTACTATTATTTTAGTATGTGTTTTTAGGAGAAAAGGTCTAAAATGTTTCAAGGCTTTAAACACATCAAAAGCTTGTTTTTCCACAGCTGAATAATTTAACTCAGTACCTTGAAGGTTAGAACTAAAAAACGAAATTGGTGCTTCAATGTTTTGATCATTTAGTTGTGTCAAAACTGCTACGTATGACGTATCATAAGAGAATGTGTATAATACAAATGGCTTAAGAAAATTGGGAGTTGTTAAAGAAGGAGCTTCAATGATGGCTTTCTTAATCAACTCAAAAGAATTTCTCTCATATTTTCCCCATTTAAAAAGTGAATTTTCTTGATCATTGATTGCAGGGGTAAGATGATTTAGGAAAAATCAGGAACAAACCTTTTTACAAAATTAATTTGTCCTAAAAATGATTGCATTGTCTTTTTATTGTATGGTAGAGGAATGTTTTCGATTTCCTGAATCCTATCAGGGTCAATATGGATTCCTTTTTTGGAGACAATGAACCCTAATAATTTACCTTTTGGTAAGGTGAAATAACATTTTTTAGGATTAAAGGAAATGCCTAATATTTTACATCTTTCAAAAATATGTTTTAGGTGATTAACATGATTGTTTCTATGCTTGGAGTAGACAGTAATGTCATCTAAGTATATAACAACTGAGCTGTTGATTAGTCCTCTGAAAGCTATATCCATATCACGTTGAAATGTAGCACCAGCATTAATAAGCCCAAATGGCATTTTTTGGTATGCGTATGTTCCCCACTTTGTTCTGAATGTTGTCTTTAATCTATCATCTGGGTGTACCATAATCTGATTGTATCCTGAAAATCCGTCGAGAAAAGACATCAATTCAGATCCTGCAACTCATTGCAATATCTGTTCCATGGTAGGCAAAGGAAAATTATCCTTTTGGCAAGCTTATTTCAAATTTCTAAAGTCTATGCAAATCCTAATGTATCCATTCTTCTTCCTAACTGGCACCATGTTTGACACCCATTTTGAATTTCTAACAGGAAAAATAATTTTGGCTTTAAGAATTTTGTTTAATTCAGATTTAATCTGACTTTCTAAGTTTGGGTGGATCTTTCTAAAATTTTGTTGAACGAACTTGTCATATGAGATCATAGGTATGGTATGTTGAATTATAGAAGTATCATATGTCTTGAAATCTGAATAATCCCATGCAAATATATTTTTATATTTTTTCAGCAACTTAATGAATGGCATCCTTTCTTCAGGTTTTAAATCAAGACCTAGGTTAATGTTTTGAGGTTTTTCTGGTGTTCCAAGTTTAATCAATTCAAATTTTAAAGTAGAACTCCGGGTTTTTGAATTGGTAATCTTCTTAAACCTATCTTTCAAATCATAGAGATCTTCCATTTTAACTACAGATTTGGGAATTGGATTAGCATTTTATTTATTTTCAATTTGTAAGTCATGTTCATGTTCATCTACAATTTGACCCTTGTAATATCCGTATGATGTAAGAAAGTTCACTATATCTGCATCATTATTAAATACTCTCGAATTTGTTACGTTATCAGGAATGGAAGGCCTAAAAATTAACTCAATTGAAAATCTATCTGGGCTAAATTTTTCAGATGGTATAAGCTTAGATGCTACATTAGCAAGTAAATCAGCACTTGCATTTTGTAATTTTGGAACTCTGGAGATATTGAATGCAAAAAAATGGGATTTAAGGCTTTGAGCCAAAGCTTGATAGTGTTTCAAATGTCTAGAAATACAATGAATTGTGTTTCTGACTTTTCTAACAATTATCTCAGAATCACTATATACCTGCAAATATTTAACATTTAATCCAATTGCTTTGTACAGACCTTGTATCAATGCTTCATATTCAGCGGTATTATTCGTGCATTGAAATTCGAATTTGCAAGCTAGCATTATTTTCTCTCCTTGTGGATTGATTAAAATGAAACCTGCTCCTGCACCATCTTCTGATTTTGAACCATCAAAGTATAAAGTCCAAAACAAAGATTTTTTGAGATTTTATTGCTAAGATTAATACATCTAGAAGTGTCTATTTGAGAAAAGTTTTCAATTTGAGAAATAACAGTATTTATTGAAAAAGGTGAAATTTGGGCATTGAATGATCCAAGAAAAGATTCAGCTGAGTAATTTCCAATAATATTATTAGTGAAAGCTACAGGTTCATTTGTTTCTTCAAGTTCAGTGACTGTATGTTTCATAATTTTTTCACGATCAACTCTGATTTGAATTGGTTTACCATTGTATGGTAACCACATATGTGACCATCGGTAGTGAGATATCCATGTAACTTTTCAGACAATCCCTGCTTAAAATAAGACCATAAAATTTAGGGATATCTGCAACCAAAATGTCAATTACTTGTAGTAACTTTTGATTGGATGATAAAATAATGGATACTAACAACATTTCTCCAATGACCTCGACTTTTTTTCTATCTAATTGAACTATATGTACATCAAATTTTTTAGGAGTGACATTTAGTTTTGTGCACACCGTTCTTGGCATGATTTTTGAAGAAGCTCCTGAATCAATAAGATAATTATGAACATTTTTGTTGAAAATCTCATAAGTCAAAAGTAAAGGAGGAGTGTGAGAAATAGATCTATCACCAATTAAAACAATATCATTGGATTTACTTTGTTTAAAGATGATGGAGGTTTTCCTATATCTTTAGAAGCTTGGGCTATAATAGGTGGTTGTATAGGATCTACAGGGATTTCCTTGAGTTCTCTGAGTAAAATTGTCTGTTGTTGTTTGAGTTTGGTCATTTCATGTAATGACATGTATGCTTTGGTATTTTTCATATCTTCAACTATATTGTATTCCATTGTATTTGAAACTATTAAAGTTTTGGAATTTTTAAGAGGATCTAGTGAAATAGGATCTGTTTGAACAGTTTTAGATTTTTTGGCTACTGTTTTCTCCTTTGTGGGGAGATATTTCTATTTCTGATTTGATATAGTTGAATCATAAGAATATTTACTTCTTGTATACACAGGCATAACTTATCTTTCCTCTTCTGTATGGAGAATGAAGTCCCATAACCCATTCAGTTCAAGTTCTTCTTCAGACTCTGGTTCCTGTTCAGATGGTGAGGGATCTTCAATATCTTGATCGGATTCAGCATTTGAAATCACATTTGGAGGCTGAGATGGTGAAGAGGAGTTTTTCTTAAATGGGCGATATGATTTCTTAAGCACTGATGTTTCAACAACCTGTCTCTTTATCTCAATCATGTCGTTTGACATAGTTTTTAACACTTTTAAAGACCTTCAAGATCGAATGGATATTTTGAGACTTTCTTTTTGGAATCTTGAATAAATGTCGCTTTCTTTGATTTCCTGTCTTCTATCTCTCATCGTTTTTCCAAAGCTAAGATTATTTTCTCTACAGTGAGAGCTTCTTTCATGTTTTCTAAAAGGTTAGCTTTACTAGCTCTATCTACGAAAATGGTTATATTAGAAGGCAAATAAGAAATATACCACTCTATTTGTACATCAACAACAGGTTTGGAAGCGGTTGGGATTTTTTTTATAATAACTTATTAAATCTGGAGTTGAAATATTTGATTCTTTCACCTGAGCTTGATTTTAGGTTAGAGAGAGCATTGATTAAATATGCAACATTTCTATAATCTCCAAATTTTGCAAGAAAAATTTGTTCAAAATTTTCGGAATCTGCAATAGATCCTGCTAGAAGTGAAAATTACCAAGATCCTGCAGATCGTTGTAAGGTATAAGGGAACAATATTACTACAATATCTTCATGAGAAACTCCATTAATATTCATGGCCAACATAAAATTATTGATATTTTCTTCAGCAGGAAGACCATCATCTGGATTATATTTAGGTAGCAATTTTTTTGGATGATCTGGAAGGGCATGTGGATTTGCAGTCAATATAGCACCAGGATTAGTCCAAGGCTTATTATCCATAATTTGATTTGAAGTTTGCGAAGATACAGACGCAGATCCAGAAGTAGGATAAATGGATGTAGAACTTACAACTGGAATAGTACTACTTGTGATAGCACTGATTGTTTGAGTAGAAGAAATGGAAGAATAAGAATATGTAGATTGAGTAGGAGGATGTGAGGAAGTAACTGAAGGGAAAGATGATGTGACTTCACTCGTATCTGACGTAGACCTGGATACAAAAAAAAAAATTCGATGTGATTCTATTGGGAACTCGAAAGGAGGAATTCCAAGTTTATCACTTTTGTCTCGGGTTAATATACTAATTTATTTAAATAGGGAAGTAATGCTTTCTTTAGAAGCTTCAGGATTAACATAATTTTCATTAGAAATAGATATTCCTTTTAATTTCTGAATTACAGACTAAACTTTGGGAGACTCAGGAGTATATTCTGAAGCAGACTATTGTCTAGATATTTCAGGGGATGAGAGGAAGGTTTCTACAATTTCCGATTTCTGAGTTGGTGATTTAGAGTTTGATCGAGAAGATGCTGGATGCTTTTAGGGAGATCGACTCTTATGAGGGCTTCTAGTTTTAGGTTTAGATTTGTGTGTCATTCATAGTCAGGCCCTCCTTCTAGTGCAAAAAATGTTGAGGCCTCAGAAATCTGTGGCAACAACAAGGGGGATAACCTCCTGGTTCAGACCTTAAAGCAGCTCCTTTTCTATTTGGGATAGTGGCTCTGATTGGGGATAATGGGACCAGTTTCCCTGTTTTGGGTTTTATATGATTGGTGGTTTTACTTCAAATGATTTGCAAGGAGAATAAATAAAAACTAAAACAACTTTATTCTAAGATGCAAAACTTTGAATTAAATCTGATCTAATATAACCAGGGATAATGCTAATTTTATGCGATCTAAAATGATGCCTATTCAGTCTGTGATGATTTAGATCAATCACAAACTTAATAGAATTAATACTTTTGTAAGATAATCCTTTTGAGAAAATAGTTAATTAGAGGAAGATGTGAAACATATCACATATATTTTGATTATCATATATAAAAGAAATCAATTTTTATTCTAATATTGTACAATAGTGAAACTGATACTTCAAACATAAATAATTGATTTCATACATAATTCATGTGTTGTATCCCAAATGGGAACTATCAACAAGGCATGCCTGAAAAATGCATTTTTCAGTAATGGATGCTACAAAAATGGAAACCAACACTTGGATCCCTTATATATGAGAATCTAAGACCGAAATCCAAGAGGGGATCAAGAAAAAATCTTTCTAGGTGGGTTAGATAGGTCTCCCCACACATAGTATGGCTAGAAAATGCCAAATAAGGGACTGCACCAATACTGCTAAAAAATAACACAGTTTTAATTGAGAAAGTGCAGGAGGCTAATAAAATATCCTTCAATAGTATTTACAACAGTAAAATAGATGTGTAATGAAGCCCATGAGATACATAGCTGAAAATACAAGACATATACAGAAGAAATGCCCTCAAAAGAGGTGTTGCAACCACATGAATGACTGAAACTTCCTTGACAACGTTATTTTATTAGGTTGTAACTGATGATGATTACATATCATATCTAGAGCAGATCTATGTACAAAATTTTAGATCCATATCAAATCTGTACACTAGAAAGGCTCCTCTATCAGATCCCCTTGGGGTTTTCAGCGGAAAATGTAGTACATGGAGTAGATCTAAGATTTCATGCAGCAGATCTACAAATCTATTTAGAATTTATGAAGCAGATGTAGGAGTATTCAGATCAAATCTGAATATGACATGGAATACATCAGAAATCCATGGATTACCATAGTGAGGGAAGATTCCCAACACTAGAGATCTCTCTCCCAAAATTCTGCCAAAACACCCTGCAACTTCTCACTTGAAAATAACATAGTATAGGAAGATTAACTGAACTATAGGCTCTGGTACATGGTTTTGCCTCAAGCCAAGATCTGATAATGTGCTCCAATCATCCAATACTCTCTTTCCAGGAGGATAGAAGACTCTACCACTAAAAAGAGGCACTAGAATGTCCTAGATCTGAATAGATCTAGCCTCCACTTGTTGCAGCTTGTAAAGACAATCACACCCTAAACAGGATATGGATTGTAGTTGAAAGGAGAGGCTTGGTCTCAAACCAGATAGTGGACTATGTATTACAAACTCTTCCAAGAGCTACTCAATGGAAGGAGGTGGAACTCCTAAACATGAAACCCCAATGCTAAACAACATTTTCAATCTAGGCTAAACAACCAAAGAAAGTTATATGTCTAAACAGACAATATATCAAAATTCCATATCATGAACAACCCCATCATGTTGTCCTCCTCTTCCTTTTATGAGATCAAGAGCTTGTAAACCCTAAACCACCTTCAATTATTTAGCTCCATTCACATGTGTAGCCTCCAACTTGAACTGCGTTGTCCCTCTAGGAGATTCATTGCATGTAGATAGTGTTTTTAATTTGGTCCTGGTTGACTTGGTCAATTGATTCAGTCTCTTTCACACTCAAGTGTGATTATACAGATGGCCCAGATTTAGCCTTGTTCACATTAGGCATTGATTTATTCTTTTATTAGGAGTTTTATGAACCTCATTTACACATTTATTCTTTAAACAAAGAAAGAAAAACAAAATGAATATTCCTATTAGCTTAGGGCTAATTAGGAATATTACAGTCCTCCCCTCCAAAATCTTGCTTGTTCTCAAGAAACTCACAAGGACTTTGCAAAATCTCCAATGGAATTTTCTCCTCACAAGAATACAAGTTTGCTTTTGGTGAATATCCCAAATAGTTGTCATCATGAAGAAGTGGGAGATACATAGAACGAATTATGTGTTGTCCATTGGTCTTCTCAAGGCATGAGAGATGATGAATAATGGGTGGTTCAACCCTCATGAGAAACTTCAATCTCCATGATATCATCCAAGCAAAGTGAGCCATCCTTGGTAACTCAAAGAAACAGTCACCAATCCCCACCATATGCATTGTGTAGGGGCTCCATGGCTGGAAATGAGAGATAAGAATACTCAAATCACGCCGTCTCTCCCTCCATTTATGATAAATATGGAGCTGTTGATCCTGGGCTACAATAATATAGTCCTCATGAAGCCAAAAGAGACTTGGAACTTCTTGATTCTCGTCATTGATTCTAGTGAGCCTCCTTGCCTAATCTTCCATGCATATAGTGAATAAAGTATCTTCACCATATGTGCTCCAAAAGAAACATGGACTAAGTGTCATATGATATATTGGATGGTGACAATAGTCCCTCCCTTGAGACCAACGTTGTCCCTCATCTTGCTGCCTCAAATCATAGGACAATAAGTGGCCATCCCACCACCTTCTTGCTGCAATAAACTTCTTCAAAGCTTGGAAATAGTAGAGGATAATAGGTGTTGGCTGAATATGATTTAAGAAACACATGTCTTGCTGTGAATTCTCCCAAGTGAGAGAATTCTTCCAATGACATAAGCCCAACATATGGCTTCTTGCATAAGAAAACAATTGATACAATGTAGCAGCCATACAATGTTCTATCCTCCTCTTGACGTATGAATGAATATGGGAGATTTCATTCCCAAAGGACACACTCAACCAATGTGTCATCCCTCCTCTCATGTTCCCAACAAAGATCTGAGCATCATCATCGTCATAATATAAACAAGCTCCCTTATGCTACCTCATGAGAGAGTTACATTTTCTCCCAAACCCAAGTACATACATGATCATGAGATACATTCCAAAAAGAAATACATGTACATACATGAGACACATACCAAACAAAAGAAAATACATGGACATGAAATTTAACATGGGATGTCTAAACTCTCTTCTTTTCAACCAAAGAAACCATGCCTTCTTCTTATGCATCCTTTCATTGAGATACAAGGCATGAGACAAGAAAATATGAAACCTTGGGTAGTACCCATACCCAATAGCAACTAGCGCAGGACATCTCCTGCTTGCATCAAATATAGATGTGGTAAGTGGTTTTCCCACCACTTACTTGCTACCCATACCATCTCACCATGGATGAAAGTAAAAGATATATTTGGTGCCTTAGGAAAGCCCCCATCATGTAGAAATATCTCCCTTAGTTCATCAAGGGAGTGACCATGAAGTTTATAAGGTATGAAACTCCTCTTTGGAGTCATGGCCTACATATATAATGTAAAATAATGCATAAAATCAGAAGGTAGAACATGATTTTCATAAGTATGCTCTTCACCAATAGTCCTCCTCCAACAAGTGGAGAGGTGCAAAAATCTATCTTCTTCCTCAAGAGGAGAAATAGAGGGCTGAACTAACTCTTCCCTAGAGTTATATTGCTGCTCCATCTTCATGTGATATATGCATCTTTGATAATGCTGATATAAGTCTTCTTCAAAGCCTTCCCACATGAATCCATTTGAGATAATATGGTGTGTTCTAATGAAAATAGTGGGGGTAGAAAGCAAGATATCATAAGCAACACATACTAGTTGGTCTCTGAGTCTTGACTCTTTAGCCAAATAGATTTGATCATGAAAGTAAATGACTCCATCAACCACCTTATACCTCCTATCTTCCATTTTCCCATCAAGAACCTTACATGTGAAGAGGTTCTTGGAGTATTCTACCAAGAGTTGGGACTCCCAATATGGATTTAGGCTTCTCAACAAAGACAGCGCTGTAGAGTTATGAAATGAAGTAGCTATCACAACATCCTTTTCCTTTTTGACATGCTCAATTCCAAAGTCACATGTTGGAGTATTGAAGCTCCATCCTTGTTGCCTCTCTTGCAGCTGATTTTGTGCAAGACAAGATTGAAGAATAGGAAGATCAATCTTCTTTTGAAAGATATCTCTCTTCCAAAATTTCCATAGTTTAGCCCATGCACTCAAGAGTGTTGGTACCCTCTTGTATTCCTCAGAAATCTTCTTTGTAGAGAGAGATATCATTTGCTGCCCCAAGTATATGGAGTGGCCTTTTGACATCATGCTAATGTCATCATAGATCTCTGATTTCTTCTTTACCAGTGAAAATAGAATAGTGAGAAATAGAAAAATCAATTTCAGAAAATTGTTCAACTCTCCTTGGAATTCATAAATAGATCTCAGTGCTTTGGTAGCTCCCCTCAAGGCTCCCTCCTTGGCCAAATTTGTCATTGATGCACAAAGTTGAGAGAAAACTTTATTCTTCTTCTCATCAGGGGGTCTCCCTAGTGGAATGCCTCCATGTAAAGAGATATCAAGATCTGAAGTAGATTGTATGGATGGTTGGATTGATGTGTCACTTTCCTTGCTGCATAGTTCAGTCTCCTTCTCATGAATAGAAACCCCTTGAAATAAACAAGGGTGCATGCTCCTCATAATTGAATGCTAATCCATCCTTCCTCCTCTTGCTTGGAGTAAAGTATCACTGCTCAATAAGGCTGTCACATAATGTTCCTTGGGAATCACTTGCAAAGATACACAAGCTCTCTCCCTTGAAACAATAACTTCATCTCCATCCCCATGTGGTAATGGGTCTTCTTTTGAAGTGACAACGTTCCTACTTCCTTCTTGTTCTTCCTTCTCATCAATATTCGAGAACACCTCATTATCAACAAGAGACCTTGGATCTTGGTCTTCTTTTGAAAGAAGAATCTCCATGACTTCTTTTTGAGAAGAAATCTCTTCATGCAATGGGGATCTTGCCCTTGGCAAGGTATCACACAATTTTTTATCCCCTTCAACAAAAATCTGAAGTGGATTTTGTATAACAGATCTTTCCAACTCATGCAAGGGTTTTGCATGCTCATGCTTTGCTAGCTCTTTTAAAGATGTTTTAGTTTGTCTCTCATCAAATCTCTTCACCATTCTTCTTATGAAATTATCATAAGCAAATATATTTGCATTATTCAATGAAAAGGATTCAAATAACCACCAAGAATAAGCTTTACCTTTAAGATGCAGTGCTGCTACCTTAAGGGCTTCTTTTTCTGAAACTTGATGTAGATCCAAATATGAGTCTAGCTGATCTCTCCATTCTTCGGCTATGCATGTGGAGGATCCATCAAAGTTATGCAGAAAGAATATACCTATTCTTCTTCTATTGTTGGATCTTATCTCCTCCTTGAGCTGGTGGAATTCTTGGAAGCTCAAGTGCTCCTTGATTTTCCAAGATTTAGATTCATACTCCTGAAGATAATCACTCAAAGTCTCCTCCTTTGGTGCATCTTCTTCCCTCATCTCTCTTGTAGTAGATTTGGGCACAAAATAACGTTGTAGATCTGGTGTAGCTGAGTGCTTGAAAATATAAGATGAAGAACTGGGGTTTTCTTCATGTAAAGATCTTCTTGAGGGACCTTCATGTCTTGCCCTCTTTATTTCTTTGATTTCTCCTTTAAGCTCATGTAGAGTTTGGAATATAGTTTTTGAGAAGTCTTTCCCTTTATTTATTCCAGATAAAGGGTTTTGACCCTTTTCTTTTGTGTCTTCAATGTAATCAATCTTCTTCTTCTGTCTCTTCTCTCCTTGAAAAGACATATTGGCTTGAAGCTCACAGGCTGAGCCAAAGATCATGCTCTGACACCACTGTAGTATCCCAAATGGGAACTGTTAGCAAGGCATGCCTGAAAAACACATTTTTTAGTAATGGATGCTACAGAAATGGAAACCAACACTTGTATCCCTTAGATCTGAGAATCTAATACTGAAATCCAACAGGGGATCAAGAACAAATATTTCTAGGTGGGTTAAACAGGTCTCCCCACACCTAGTATGGCTAGAAAATGCCAAATAAGGGACTGTAGCAATACTGCTCAGAAAATAACACAGTTTTAGTTGAGCAAGTGTAGGAGGCTAATAATATTCCTTCAATAGTATTTACAATATTAAAATAGATGTGTAATGAAGCCCATGAGATACATAGCTGAAAATACAAGACATATACAGAAGAAATGCCCTCAAAATAGGTGTTGCAACCACTTGAATTACTGAAACTGCCCTGACAGCGTTCTTTTATTAGGCTGCAACTGATGATGATTACATATTAGATCTAGAGCAGATCTAGTTAGATCCATATCATATCTGTACACTAGAAAGGCTCCTCTTTCAAATCCCCTTGGGGGTTTCAGCAGAAAATGTAATACATGGAGTAGATTTGAAATTTTATGTAGCAGATCTGCAGATCTATTCATAATTTCTGAAGCAGATGTAGGAGTATTCAGATCAGATCTGAATATGACATGGAATACATCATAAATCCATGGATCACCACAGTGAGTGAAGATTCCCAACAATAGATATCTCTCTCCCAAAAGTCTGCCAAAACACCCTCCAACCTTTCACTTGAAAATAACGTAGGATAAGAAGATTAACTGCGCTGTAGGCTCTAGTACATGGTTTGGCCTCAAACCAAGATCTGATAATGTGCTCCAATCATCCAATACTCTCTTTCCAGGAGGATAGAATACTCTCCCACTAAAAAGAGGCACTAGAATTTCCTAGATCTGAATAGATCTAGCCTCCACTTGTTGCAGCTTGCAAAGACAATCACACCCTAAATAGGATATGGATTGTAGTTGAAAGGAGAAGCTTGGACTCAAACCAGATAGTGGAATATGTAGTACAAACTCTTCCAAGAGCTACTCAATGGAAAGAGGTGGAACTCCTAAACAGGAAATCCCAATGCTAAACAAAATTTTCAATCTAGGCTAAACAACCAAAGAAAGCTATACGTATAAACAGAAAATATATCAAAATGTCATATCATGAACAACCCCACCATTGTCCTCCTCTTCCTTTTATAAGATCAAGAGCTTGTAAACACTAAACCACCTTCAATGATTTAGCTCCATTCACATGTGTAGCCTCCAACTTGAACTGTGTTGTCCCTCTAGGAGATTCATTGCATCTAGAAAATATTGTTGATTTGGTCAATTGATTCAGTCTCTTTCACACTCAAGTGTGCTTATACAAATGGCCTAGATTTAGCCTTGTTCACTTTGGGCAATGATTTATTCTTTTATTAGGAGTTTTATGAACCTCCTTTACACATTTATTATTTAAACAAAGAAAGAAAAACAAAATGAATATTCCTATTAGCTTAGGGCTAATTAGGAATATTACATCATGAAAGATAGATTTACCACTAATGTTAAAACAGAGTTTAGCATACACGATAATAGTACCATATGTTTGTTGTCCTGCTCGTCTGACCAGTGATAATAGGCCACCATCAATATTCTATCAATAAGTCTTTCAGAGAATACAATAGTTCATCAACAGTGATCAACCAAGATGATATATAATTGAAAAGACCATGTTCCATTATCTTATCAAGACATCCACAATCTTACAATAATGCATTCTTTGTAAATGTTTTTAATAAAAATCCTGGACCCTTCTCTAAATTCATGAGAAGGGTTTAAATACTATATTAACTACTTACAAAAATAGATTGTACAAAATATCTTATGAGGAGGTTTCTAACAACCTTCCTCATTCCTAGTATCTAATTTCTAAAATTTAAATTGTCAAAACAAATTAACTCATGATCATGATTCATGATTGGCTAGTGCTAGCTTTGCTTTTCTATTTACAAATATCGGACATTGGTTGGACTTGTGGAGGCTTCCCGAATTGTGTTTTCATCTGTCCAATTAATATAACATCAAGTAAAAGTGGCATAATTTTTTGTATGGAATCTAGAGAACAATTTAATGTCATTATTTGACTATGAGGCTTAACCTAGAGTTGCCAGTATGCTTCCCAATTAGTCTTTTTCAACTGTGAAATTTTTTCTTCTCGTATTTGACCTATATTTTTCCAACTTTGCTCCAATATTTTGAGATCAGGAATTGATTTATGATCTCCTTCTTTCATTAAACTAGAGGTATGTAACATGTGGTTGATTGTTTTGACAATGCTCTTTGATATGCCTGATGCTATACCTATTTCCAGCTCTTCCTGTTTTACCTGTGTATCCCAGTCAGTAAAGAGAATATCTTTATAAATTTCTTTGATATTTGGGATATTTTATCTTCTCCCTTACTCTGAGTCCTGCAATTCAATATAGTCAGAAATTTTGGTATTGAGTTCATTAAAATCAATTCTCTGATCAATGACTATATTAGTCAATTTTTCACTGATTTCCAAATGTGGAACTATGTCTGACATTTGTAAGACAAACAAGTTTTGTTGTTTTGAGAGTAGGGCATTTATTGTGAATGCTTCTTTAATGAATTCCTCTATAGTATGAATTCCTTCATACTTTGTAAGATTTTATCTCAAATCATTAATCAATGTGTCTTTGCTGGATAAGTCATTTTCATGACTTATCTTAAGTACTTCCATATCTTGCTGTAATTTAAAGAGTTGCTGCTCGGCCTTTTGATTCAAACTGTTCCTTTCTTCATCTAGTTGTTGTTGTAGTTGCATTAATTTATAATCTTTCTCTTGAACCAAAATGGATATTTCGGCTGCTTTGTTCATTGTTGCGGTAGTATATGCTCCAGCAAATTGTGATAGCCGAGTTAGATTGTCGACTGGGTTTGACGGGGTGTCTTTCCATACAAATTCCATGATCTCATTACCTGGGGGTGTTTCAATCCTTCTTCTCTTTCTCTATTTTTTTACTACAACTTTATGAAGAGGGCTATAGAATACATTCAGTCGAGGGATATCAGTTACCTTTAGAATAATTTCAGTAGTAGGAAACACAGGGATAACTTCTGCATCTTGGGAGCTTGTCCCAAGACTTTCGGTGGTTTCTTTTGCTGAAACTATCTGACCCTTGGGGGGGTCTGAAATCCTGTGTTTTTCTGTGTGGATGATCCCTTAGGGGTATCCATAATTGTATTACTAACCGAAGTCCATAATTTATCTAGCTCATTTTGATTCTGTTGGACTGATTCTTCTGTTCTGATCACCTTGCTTGGTTTAGTCATATAACTAGTAATCAGGATATTTTGTGGAATACGTTTGAGTCTTTGCTCTCTATACTCATGGAATATTTGTAATTCCTCCAAGTTTAGATTCAATCTGACAAAGTTTTAAACTTCTCCAAACGATTTCAATGGATTGCAAAATGTCTTCAAATCTATCATTTGTGTGGATAACAGGTCTGATTTTGACTGACTGAGTAAATTTATAAGCGATATATTGTGGGTCGAATTGCCTTGGCAGTATAAAATCAAGCTTCAAAAGCTTAATATTCTGGCATTCGTTCGACGCATGATTGAAATTCATGAGGGAGAATGAACTACACTGAATTGGAAAACTTGGCCATAAAGATTTTTTCATATCTTTTAGAGTTTTAGTGAGTCCATTACCGACATTTTGGTAGGCCACTTCTCTTGCCATTAGTTTATCTGAAACATATAGAGGAAGAACATGTGGAGGAGTGGAGCTTCTGAATACTCTGATGTATGAAAATGATTCTTTAATGAAACATATTCCTATCATTTGGAGATCTGTGATGGCTTCCTTAGTGAACCTGGGGCTCTCTCTATCAAACATTAACTAATGTAATGTTAATACAACCCCATAACATAATCTGTGGAAGTGTGGTACAAAATCATGTTCCCATATCTGTTTATGACTTAAATGAATAGGGGTAGGGTCCTTGGGAGTCCGTTTCCAACCCATAGTTGGAAATCTGGTGGAGAAACAAATGGCATTGAAAACATATGTGCTCATGAAAAATTAGGGGACAATTTTGGAAGAAATAACTCTTGCCTGACGATATTCAGTAATCGCTTTGGCTAGGTTTTCGGAAAGAATGGTTTCCCAATTCATGATGTGATAATTAACACAGGAGTCAATCAAGGGAACCCAATTAATAGAGAACTTGGTGTTATATGGGAGACCATATAATCTGCACAGCATTGATGCTGCAAAATTGTAGGGATTTTCAAGTGAAGCAATAAGATACATACCTGATTTATCATGTTTAAACTTGTTATCCATTTTCCTCCAACCTTGAATCATTTTGAAAGGGTCTTCATTATCCTTTGCAAATTTTTTGACAAACTGGTTGTCATAGATGTATTGTTGGTCAAGAAGTTTGTACATGACTTTCAAATCTTCGGCTCTAAAAGAGCCTAAGATTTCATTCTTAATGGTTCTGAATTTTCTGCCTTAAATTTTTGAATTCTCAACCACCCATATTATCATATTAGTATATGTTAAAATCCTGGCCCTTACTGCTATTCTATGAAGGAAGAAGCATGCAACATCTTTAAAATGTAAATTTGAGGGCCTTGCATCATCAACAGTTGCCTTGACCTCCGTTACCTTAGGTTTTTCATCTTCAAGGATAGTATAGATGGCTTGCCATGTTGTAGTACCTCCATCTGCAGTGCAAACAATATCTGTGAATGTGGACGACATTTCTGTACATTCAAATTCCACAAAAGTTTGTTTGTCATGTTTCTGTGTCACTTTGCGTATGGACATCTCTTGAGGAAAAATACCTATTTAAGACAAAGTAATGATCAAATGATGAAAGATATAGTGAAATGGCTGCTTTTAAAAGAAAATATATGAGAAGAAGCTGTATCATTAATTAGCCGTAACAAAACAATAATTATTCACATTGGGATGATGAAACATGTTTAATTATTTCTGACATGATTTATTTTCACATTAAACCCTGTCAAGTCCGTCGCATTGTGCATTTTTGAACCAGTTTTTTGAAGTTAATTTCTTTAACAAGCTTTACGTTATGCGATATGCGATTTCACGATATCGCGAAATTGCAAAATCGCCTTCATCGGGATATCGCAACATCAAAGCATCGGTAAGTAATGTTTTAAGTTTTAAATGTATATCTGCGATGTGTGATTTATGATGCCATTTGCGAAGTTCAAATCGAAAAATTGCAAATAAGGATTTCATGTTTTGTGCTTAACTTTTAATGGGAAAAGATTATGCGAGATGCGATTTGCGATAAGGTGATAAAAAAGATATGAAAATGGAATTTACTATTTTTTTTTTTTTTAATTTAAAAAAACAATGTTTTGGAGATTGATTTTTTATTCAAAATGAGAAAATATTTTTAAGAAGAGTCCCTATTTATATTATGAAATTTTAAACTATTTTGAAAATGAAAATGGGGGGGTTGTTGCATAGCACAACATGATAAAACTACACAAACATTTTTGCACCGTGGTGAGGGAAGGTTGTCAACGATACAGTCAACCATCTATTTCTTTTGAATTTTCTTTTGATAGGGTGTCTCTAGTTTTACAAGTATTGGGATGTAAGATGAGATGTAAGAACCTACACATTGCTCTAACATACATGAGCGGGCTCACCACTGTAATAACTAGGAAACTAAGTGTGTGCAAATAATTACACATTTGGTCCATGTGTAGAATGCATGAATGAAGAAGAAGAAACTCGTAGGAACCCTAATAAACCTATAGAAAAAAGGGGTGAACTGAGAAATAAGAAGAATACTGATCAAGGGAGAAAAACATTTGTCCAAGAATTAATCTCAAAAGCGAAAAGGGAGCAATCAACACCACATATGGACGTGAGAAAAACAGACCCACAAAAATTTGTTGCCCCTACATCAAAATCAGGAGTATCTGGTTTCCTTTGTTTTAGGACCGGATTCTCCTCAAACTAGCCTACAAACTCCCAATTATGTAAAATCAACTCAGGAAAAACAAGGAGATACTAGTGGCCAAGATTTTGGATTATAAGGATAAGGGGAAATCAGTGGGAAATATCAAGAACTAGAATCAGAAGAACATTCTTTTAATTTCCAATACCGAAACTCAGGCAGTGTAGTAAAACATCCAGCTCCAGAACAATATGAGCAATCATCACAAGAATATCTATCTACCTAGCACATTCCCGAACAATCTTCAGAAGGGTACTCACCAGAAATATAATCAGGAGAAATTCCAATGCGGGATAACAACAACAATAACATGACAAATTCCACTATTACCACTTTTGAATTTCCAATAAGTGATATAAGGGGAGAAGCCCCCATCAAAAATATCCCTCTATGAGTTCTTCCACATTTTCAAGGATTGACTGTAGAAGATGTTGATACTTTTCTCTTTGAGTTTGATGTTCTGTGCAAGAGTTATGATTACACTTCAGATTCTCATAAGCTAAAACTATTTCCTGCCACTATGAAAGGAGAAAAATTAAGATGGTTTATGGGAATAGGGCATGCAACTATCCGGACATGGGGAGATATGAAGACTGTGTTTCTAAAAAAATACCAGAACTATTGTGGAACCAAAAATTTAAGAGAGCATATATTCAGAATAACATAGAAGGAAGAAGAAAGCTTGGAAGATTATGTATAACGGTTCCATTATAGTCTACAAAGGTCTAAACATGGTGATTTGGATCCATATATTTTGAAAACAATATTTATTTAAGGAATGAGAGACGACTACCTTGACATATTGAACCCGTTAGGGAAATGAGATATATCTCAGGAATCATACAATGATATAATAAAAAATTGCTTAAGGTGTTCACGAGGATCGTCACGAGGGAGAAGCATGACATGAGATGCCTCTGTTAAAATACAGAGATCTACAACTAGAGGTGTGACCAGAGCGGAGATTAGAAATCTGATTGAGAATCTCAAGACCAATCTTCTCAGTACTTTATCTTCCCACTTCAAAATCATTAACTTGTGTAATGTTTGTGACCTGGAGCATTCTACAAGCCACTGTCCATAGCTACCAATATTGAAGGTGGTACTTAAGGAATCAGGCGAGGAGGCTCAATATTCTTACTTTATCGGGTCTAGGAAGCCTTGGAAACCATGACCACTAGGTATGTATCAATATTTTTCTTTCAATCCGTGGAATAATGTATATAATACTCAAAAATTCCCATGGTAGTATCCTACTCCTCCTCTAGCTCAATTCTCTCCACCATGGAATCAATGGTCTCCTTCTCAACCTTTTCAATATCCTCCATCTCAATTGTACTCTTGGCCTCAGAATTGGAGATGAAACTTGTTAGGCCTAGTCCCTCCTTCATTACCAATGTAGCAGCAATTGCAATTCCTACCTCTCTCACCATCTACTACTGCTTCTCCCATACGTTCCCAATTTCCTGTACAGTCTAATCCTAATCCAAATAATAAGGTAGTCCATAATATAGAAGACCCCACTTCTTTCTAGACTTACTACATTACCCCTTGTTATGAAAAATTATGGATTACAGATAAAACACATTCCCTAAATGTGGTGATATGCATTTAGAACAATAGGTCAAAGACTTTTCAAACACTTTTCCTAAGAATAAATAGACACACAGAAAGATGGAGAAACCTACTTGGGGTCCAAGTGCTTCCTATTCTCCTTCGGTCGCTCTTGATGTAGCTTCCAATCCAACTTTGATCGCTAGACTAGTCCCTGCAAGTATGAACACTAAACAACAAAGAGATTTTAATATACAGATGGCTATTTATCTTAATTAGTTAAATCAATGAAAAATTAAATATACACATCAATGAAGAATCTATAATATCAAAGATAGAATCTTATACATATACATATTTGGGAAAATGAGCAACAATATTTGTTAATGGATAGAAGGGAGAGGTTAAAACCAACGATTGATTTGATGTCACCAACTCTAGCATCATCCCAGCCTCATCACAATGAACATCTCTCCATCAGCATATCACTCAAATAAAATACCCAATTGAGAATCCAACAACATTTCTTTACCAAATTTCTTCCCTCCCTAGCACTAGGATCTGTGCTCAATTTATAGGGCAGCTGAAGGTAGTTTCTCAATTAATGACTTTCTAATAATAGGAAAGACATGTTCCCTAGTTCAGAGGTGTTTAATGGACACATGGATTTGAATTTTGACACATATGGACTTTTCTAGAAGGCACTGGCCATGTGGAGATTCCGGAACAATGAGAATTTTGCTCCCAATTGACCAACACACTTTTGAATGTCGGGAAGTTCTTTGCAGAGAACCCTTGAATGGAGGTAACTGCATATGCAACATAGTTAGTCCCTTGAGAGGCAAAGTTGGTGAGCCCACAAGTGATATAACATAAAATTAAAATCTTGGAAACCTTGCAATGGAAGTCATGGATGATTTGTTCTTGTTCTTTGTCTTAGGGCATGTAGCAACTGAAAAGATAGGGGATGATAGGCCTTATTCATTGGTTCTAGAGATGATGTCTAGTTTAACCAGGTCATTGGGAATTGTGCCCAAATTGACCTATAACACCTCTGTTGAATGCAACAAGATCCACCTTCGATCAGGAAAGGTAGTGAACTCAAAAAGCTCCCCTGTCATTACTAAAGAGGAATGTGAATCACCTAGGGATCGTCATGTCGATATTGACGGAACTACTACACCTGTAGCATTAAATTAAAATAATGTTGACACATCTATAACAACCAATCCAACTATTATAGAGACTAAGGACCCCCCATATCCGCAAATATTAGCTAAAATTAGGATGATTCCACAACCTGAATCTGATTTTCTCAGGGAGTTATAGAATCTTCTCATAAGGATCCCCTTGCTACAAGCTATTAAGGATGTCTCCATATATGTGAAAACAGTAAGAGACCTATGTGTTAAGAAACCTGGAAGGAAGCCCAAATATCATGTTACCATCCACGTGATGGGAAAATTATCATATCCAATGACTGGTCAACCTCTTTTGGCTAAATACAATGAGCCATGGAATCCTACTGTCACTATTTATATCGACGAGAAGCCCATTCAAAAGACATTAATTGATTTAGGGGTGAAAATCAATGTAATGACTAAGGAAATATTTAGCACTTTAGGACTGAGGCATACACCTACAGTGCTAGAACTAGAAGATAGGTCACCGGTTAGACCCAAAGGAGTGGTAAAGGATGTAGTCGTCACAGTAGATTCCTTGAGGTATCCAACAGACTTTCATATTTTGGAAACCAAAAAAAAATTGTGGGGGAATCCCTTGATATTAGGAGGACCTTGGTTGGCCAATGTGGATGCATTCATAGGTTGTAGGTCGAGCGTCATGAAAATTTCAGATGGAAAAATTGTAAATAAACTTAACCTCTATCCTCCTGCAAAACCAAGAAAGGATTTGGAAAATCCCTTATGGGATGAGTTTGAACCTGAATCAGATTGTACCTAGCCACTCCTCACTCTTGGCAAAGCCTAGTATTTTAAGTATGAAACAGAGGATGACATTATCAATGGATTTATTAGAAATTCCCTTGCAGTTACTTCTATTAATGATTTAGGGGCAGAAAATACCATCGAAGACCTGAGTCTAGAACATATGGAAACAACCCTTCATATCAAGCATAGCTCATTCAAAATAGAGCTAGGTAAAAGTTTAAATATTAATCCTAAACTGATTCCTGAACAGAACAGGATGTTGTTATAGCTATTACAGAAACATAAAAATGAATTTGCATGGGATTACACAGACATGAAAGACATTCACCCCAGTCTGTGTACCCGCCACATCTAATTAAAAGAAGATTGCAATCCAGTTAGGTAGCCAGAACGACACATGAACCCAGCACATAAATAAACAATAAAAGAGGAATTGAAAAAGCTTCTGAATGCCAAATTCATTTATCCCATCTATGATAGCCAATGGGTATCTCCACTTGTTATTTTTCTTAACAATAATGGAAAATGGAGGATCTCTGTAGATTACATAGAACTTAATAAAGCCACTCAAAAGGACCATTTTCCTTTTCCATTTATAGAGAGAGTCCTTGACACCTTATTTGGAAAGAAATTATTTTCATTTCTAGATGGGTTTAGTGGTTATAATCAAATACATATCTCCCCAGAGGATTAGGATAAAACCACATTTACTTTCCCTTGGGGGACTTTTGCATACGAAGTTCTCCCTTTTGGACTTTGTAATGCACTAGAAACCTTCCAGAGGGAAATATTGGGAATATTTTTGGATTTTCTAAATGACTGTTTAGAATTATCCTTGGATGATTTTACACCTTATGGTGACAGTTTTGAAATAGCTTCAGCCCATCTCAAAAAAGTGTTAGAGCGATGTGAGAAAACTAATCTTGTTTTAAGCATTGAAAAATGTCACAAGATGATGAACAAATATCAGAAATATCAGAAACTATCAGAAAATAGGTCACAAATATCAGAAACTATTACTATTGTTGATAGTAAACAAAAGGAAGATAAAATAAAGGGAGCAGTGGCCCAAGAAGTTATAGTTATATCTCCCAGTGAGACAGAGGTTACTAAAGAGAAGAAGAATCAAACTAAAATAAAATTTCAAAGGAAATTAGAGAAAGATAATCTTAAAAGATAGAGCAAAGACAAGGATTAAGCAGTCAAATAGAGAAAAGGAAAAGACAAGGTCATAGAGCAAACTGAAAAGGAGATTTTGGAAGAACAGTTGGAACCTGTTAAGGATGAAGTTTCTGAGACAAAGAAAGAGCTAGAAAAATACAAGCAAAATAGACAAATGATAGATGAGGTGGAGAAGAAGGTGAATGATCAGGTTACTCATTTTGAAAACTCAACTGGAAAAGCCAAAAATTTGCTAAAGAGAACACAACCTCTACGCATCATGATGTCACATAAAAGGAAGAGGAACTTATGGTTACAAGCAGAGAGTAGAAGCCTTCAAAGACAAGTTAAAGAGTTAAAAGAAGATATGGAATTGATGAAGACAAAATCAGAGAGAAGAGACTTGGAAAGAGGAGCCATGAACAAAACTATTGAAACTTCTCAGGAAAAAACTGTTAATAAATAAGGAGGTAACAAATAGATTATGAAATTTTTTGTCTTTTACTATCAATAAATTTCACGCAGTTGTGTTCATAAACTTTTCCAAAGCTCGGATCTCAAGTTTTTTCAAGTCTCCAAAATGTTAGGCAATTCCACAACATGTGTCAGGCTTGAAGCGTAGTTTTTGCTGCAGAATTTCTGAAGATTTCTTTTTGGCTTTGAGAGACCTAAATTGATGGGAATGAAGAGTTTTGAAGGTTATTTTTAGTTTTTTTTTATCATTAAACATCCTCTAATGTTAAAAAACAGTAGAAGAGTACCACATATTGTCTTTTTGGGTGCGCTACTAAACATACTACGAAATTAGCCCAAAACAAAGTTTGACAGAAAGGTTAGTTCTCATGATTAATGTTGGTAAGAGGGAAGAAGGTAAAAACATGTTTAAATCTGTTCCTCAACAGAATGGCAAAGAGTACCAGATGATGACAAAGAGTATCAGATCAGTGATTTTCAAAGTGGAGACATTCAGTTAAAGGTGTAGTTTGAAGACACTAGTCTACATGTGCCAGATCATCAAACTGATATCCCCTTGATAATAGGAAGAGTTACTTCATGAAGGCGGTCATCATATTAATTTTTTGTTGATGGCCAGCATGGTTAAAAGATAGGATTATTTTCGAGGAATATTTGGATCACTTTTGTTTAAATGTAATAATTAGGTGTTTGAGTCATAGTAGGACTCCAACTCTTAGTTCGAAAAGGTGTCAGTCCTAGTTTTATGAATCTAGTTAGTAGTTAGATTTGGTGTCAGTTGTAAAGTTTAATGGTCTAGCCACTTGGAAGACTTGATGTAAAGGCTAGATGCCTATAAGTTGTGAAGGCTTTTATGTACACAAGGTTTGAAAATGTTATAGGAACCGACTACTTTTGTAATTTCTTTGGAGAGACTGATATATACAGGATCAATACAACTTTTCTGGACCTGAGATTCTTAGT
Source organism: Pinus albicaulis (assembly GCA_034641835.2). Classification (NCBI taxonomy): domain Eukaryota; kingdom Viridiplantae; phylum Streptophyta; class Pinopsida; order Pinales; family Pinaceae; genus Pinus; species Pinus albicaulis. Next base: position 143,269 of record JAXQQM020082188.1, on the reverse strand, counting down.
GTACTTCAGTGAGTTTTATCTTTTATCTTTGATATGTTTTACTTCCATAGTCTTAATGCTTATTACTCATAATTCATGGAGGAACATGCTCTGACTTCCTTTAAGTGTTGAACTATGGTGAATTGAGTTCTTGGGTCCTATCCTTGGATGGTTTTCTTCAATGTTTTAATACTTATTACTCAGAATTCATGGTTATTCATGCTCTGACTTCCTTTAAGTGTTAAGATTTGATGAATCACTTTTAATACTTTCCTTTTCAATACCTTGATGTATCATTACTCAGAATTCATTTGCCACATGCTCTGACTTCCTTTGAACCTCAAGTTATTGAGATCTTCCTGAATGTGTCACTCTTTCATTGAAGTATATACAAGCCTCAATTTCATAAGAAGAGCTATTTGTTATCTTTATCCCTGTCATTGACTCCATAGCCCAATGGTAGCAAGTTTCCATCTTTTAACCTGTAAACATACAAAATCACAAACCACAGAGTTAGCCATCTATCTATAACTTATATCATTAACCCTTGAGAGAGCCCTCTCAGGTTGAGGAGGCTAAGCCTCAGCCAAAAGATTGGTTTGAAATAGTTACACTGAGATTGACTTGATGAGTAGCCTATCAGGGTCAGATTTTGTGATAACACCATCTACAACATTAGCAAGAATCTGACTTCGGCCGAATCAAATTACACAGTTACAATTTTTTTTTATATATAAAAATAGTGCATGCCATTAAAAAATTTAGGCACTACATTACAGGTTATCAAATATTTGTGCATACTGACCACTCTGCCATTCGTTTATTAATGAATAAACTCGTTACTAAAGGTAGGGTTACACATTGGTTGTTTCTATTACAATATTTTGATATAAAAATCTTAGATAAACCTGTAAAAGATAATGTAGTGGCTTATTTCTTTTTATATTAACTGTTAATAGTGATTGCATGCACGTTGAGGATTCCTTCCCAGATGAATATATTTTTGCTATTTCAACTCACTCACTGTGGTATTCAGACATAACTACCTTGTTGTAGGGAAATTTCAATAACATCTATCCTCAAAATAAAAGAAGAAGATTGTTCAGCAGAGTGCAATATACTCTTGGATAGAGGGATACATCTACTACACATTGACAGATCATCAGATTAGGTGTTGTGTGAGAGAGGATGAGAATTTTGACCTTATCAGAGCCTGCCATGAGGAACCTTATGGAGGACACTTTGTAAATAAAAGGACATGGCATAAAGTGCTTTCAACAGGATGTTATTGGCCTACCATATTCTAGGATGCAAAAAAATTTGTGAAGGGATGTGACAGTTGTCAGAGAATGGGTCAGCCACTCCGGTCAGGTGAATTCCCTTTGCAGCCTCAAATAATCTTGGAACCATTTGAGAAGTATGCCTTAGAATTTTTAGGACTAATTAATCCTTCATCTTAGCAAAATTCCTACTTTCTAGTCTACATAGATTATGTCATGAATTGGGTTGAAGCAAAGACACTAACCAAGAAAACTGAACAAGCTATTTCAAATTTCTTATTTGAAGACATTTTTGTTCACTTTGGAGTACCTCGAGAAATAGTGACAAATGGAGGACCACAATTTATGTTCATTTGATCTAAAGGTCAGTGGAGGAATTTAAGATTTTTCATAGGATTACTTCACCATATCATCCACTGGAAAATGTTCAAGTGTAAAGCACTAATAAGATTATTAAAGGAATTCTCACCAATATTGTAGCCAGCGACTGGAGGAAATGGGTTGATAAACTTCCAGAAGCACTGTGGGCATACAAAAATACATGGACAAATACTACTGGATTTTCACCATACAAATTATTGAATGTTAAAGGCTCATTATTTCCCATTGAGTTCGAAATAAAAATACTCATAACAACATTGCAAGTGAACTTGGATTTGACTGCAGCTCAGAAACATTGGTTGAACCAATTAAATGAACTATATTAAAATAGATTGGATACAATCTAGAAAAAATACATCATCTTACATTAGAGGACTAAGTGGCATGATAAGTTTATCAAAAAGAAGGTGTTTTGGAAAGGCGATATGGCTCTAATATATGATTCATGATTTAAATACTTCAAGGGGAAGCTCTGCACCAGATGACTAGGTCCTTATGAGGTAGATACAACATTTGACAATGAGACCATGAGATTGATTACCATAGACAGTTCCAAAGTTTCATTGCTTGCAAATGGGAATCGTCTTCGGTTATATCATAAACCAACCTCAAAGGATTCATTTGTCAACATTGTCTCAGGATCTAACCTTCAAGTTATGGGGGCGGGGGATAATTCTCATGTACTATCAAATTATTAAATTTCAAAAAGTATAACAACTGAAAACCAACCTTTGTTGGCAGTTGATGCACCATGAAAAAAATAATAAAAAATATATATAAAAAAAAAAAAAAAAAAAAAAAAAAAAAAAAAAAAAAAAAAAAAAAAAAAAAAAAAAAAAGAGAAAAAAATATATAAAAAAAAGTATGCTTGTGAAAACATCTTTTGGGGCACAGGTAAATAACCGTACCAACTGAAAACCTCCTTGTGTCAACTGATACACATTTTTCTTTTTTTTCAATAAATTTTGTAACAACATGTTGTTACATATATCTCACAGATGTCATATTGTTACAATCTTGTTCTTATTTATTCTACTGTATTATTTTGATAATCCATTTGAAGGCATAACACCCTCAAAGGAATATATTAGTGTAATAAAGTACTGCTACAAATTTATTCTTCCATCACGAGAGAATTATTTTGTTGTTACATCTGTAGCATCTGATTCGATGGAGACGAATACATCATTGAACCAGTTGCAATGGTTTGCTTCAATAATCATCATCATTGGTATTCTGTTGATGATATCTGTTAGCACAGTTCTTTGCTAAGTCATGAGTCCATTTTATTTTATTTTTAGGATTATACTTTGTAAATTTCAAAAAAAAAATTGGTCGCTATTGAAATTTCTAGTAGTGCCTGTTTTAGCCCTTTTTAGACAGTCTTTTATATTCCTGTTTTTGTCTATTTTTCTTTTAATTCGATGTTACTAGAAATTCCGATAACTTCCCTTATTTTTAAAAATAAAAAGAAAAAGCGCATCCACTTTGTGTCAAGCCACGTGTCTTAGTTTAAAATATGTTTTAAATATTTTTATTAAGATTTAAATCACGTGATAGAATAGGTTTGTGGTCAGTCATGTTAATTTTAAGCCGTGGTATACGTGTAGTGTCTAGGTGTAAATCCACAATAAAAAATCTAACCATTGATTAGTCGATTTGGTATAGTTTCATATCAAAGTATGTGATTTTCGAATGGAAAAATATTGTGGATCTACAGGTGTAATGCAATTACTGTTTGGATGGTTACGCATAAACACTGCGAGAAATTTTGGCCAATAATCAGCATGCAGTGGATGTGACTGCGATTCACAGATCTTCTTATTTCAAGCCACCTGTAGCATGTTATCTAAAGCTACGCAGCCAACTGAAGACCATGATTGCTATCACATGGTGCATACTATGGTTAAGGATTTTCACCATAATGAGAATCCATTGCATGGGATGGTGAACCATCGTTGCTGTTTTAAATCACTGAGAAACAAGGAGGAGTATCAGTTGTGAGCTTAGTTGTTGGAGAACGATTTTTCTAGAGTGCATCTTGAGGAAGGGGTCCTAGATTTAAGACAAGATTTCAGAGGAAGACACAACAACACCTGATAGGTGAGCTCTTCCAGCTTTACCACCTATAATATTTCAACAGACAGAGTTATTTATTACTGAAGATGACTAAAACAGGAGGAAATATAAAAATAATTGAACCACAAGGTGCTGACCTAGTGGATGCAAATTCGAATGTGAGAAGGTTGTTTGTCCAAACAAGGTGGTATTCTTTGTGCTCAAGATTGGGAAGCTCAAACTTAGGAGTAGCTTAGGTGTTTGAAAATTCTTTCAATGGACAGGAAGTCACAATCTAAGTTATTATATTGCAGGTGTCAGCATATTCAATTTCTGAGGAATTCAACCTTCCACAGGAAGGAGAAAGGTGGTTTAAAGGTCAGGTTATCACTGGAGGAGACCTCAATAGTTTCCTCAAAGATGGACATAGAGATCCCAACTGGGCCAAAGGAATTCCCAGCAGCTACCTCAAAAATGAATGGGCAGAAGCTGTTAAACTCATCAAGATTTACCTCACTTGTGAAAGGAGATATATAGTAGTGTTTATTTATCATATGATATTTATTTTTCATGTTTCAAGTATGAAGACCCTTAACTTGCCATACTTTTTGCTGAAGAGCTGAAAAAAGATGTCAGCTAGGATTCAAATACATACTGCTGTTGCAGAATACAACTTGTATCATCAAGCTCTCATCAAAGTGTTAGTTGAAGAAGAGTTAAGGAAAATAAATCAAACATGGGACCATTTCTCGTTTTACAGAGCAGGCCAACCTGCACCTACACCTCCATCCTCACAACAACACCCTTAGCCTGCAAAAAGAACCAAGAGGAAGGCTAAGAAGGAGAATATCCATAAAGCCAAGAGCAAAAAAGAAAATATTCATTTAGCCAAGGCTGAGAGGAAGTTGGAGAAGGGAGAGAGGTCATCAATAAATAAACCGAAGTCTATGAAAATGGTGCCCCCATTCCTCCTTTTCCTAATGTCTACACCAGAGCTTGAAGAGGAAGGTCTGCAACTGTAGAGAAATATAAATCACATATGCTACTAGAAATTATGGAAGCAGAGATTCAACATAATATGCAGAAAGAATATCAGCCCACAAAGTCTGATGAAGAAATCCTCAAAGATGCAGGGTATGAGATTAGTAGCAAGAAGAAGAAAGAGGAAGCCAAACCTATTGTTGGTACTAGAAAAAGGCATACCAGAGACATCAAAAAGTTTAGGCTCAAGTCTAAGGCTCTACACAATCCAAGTTTTTTGACAGAGTTAATTGATAGAGAATGAAAATCTAAAGGGTTAAAGAGAAAGGAATCCAAGAATAAAGATAAAAACAAAACCCCTTCAGAGCAATAAGCAGAACCGTAAAAAAGAAGAGAGGTCCAAAAGGGTTCAAAGGAGGAAAAGGCCAATTTCAAGGAAGAAACTGTAGAAATTTGAATAATATCTGAATTATTCACCGAGATTATCCTAATTAGACACTATTTAAGCTTCATTCATAATACATAACCTCTTCTACAATTGATCATCAATTTGTGGAAATAGAAGCAGTCGCATGCGCACATTAAAACATAATCAAGCACACATGTAACACAGTATGTAATGGGGAAAGTTGATAGCTAAAAACAACCAACTATCTGTATATTATAATGATAGAGAACATGTAACAATCATAGTACAATACTCCTCACAAGTACTCAGTACTATCTCCAATAGTTACACACAAACTAGCTCAGATTTGAACAAGTCACAAGTTCAAATCTCCTCCACAAGTCTGCCTGCCTCTACTACGCAATCCAAGTTTAGAATGAATGAGATCCAAGTTCGAATCCCCTTGGCTTGTACTTCAAAATCCTCATTGGAAATCTCAATCAATGTGTGTGCAAATCTCATGCACAGCTATAGTCACAACTGATAGTAGACTCACCCTTTCACCCACCTCTAACACTGGTCTCCACTAAATTGTCCATGCATTGCAGTTAAATATTGTATTCTTTATTTGATTTATGAGTTAATAATTAGTGAATTAATTAATAATTAATTCACACCACTCATCACTATTGTATTTATCAGTTAGACTAAATACAACTAGTTCAACTAAGTTAAACCGAACACAACTCCACCAACTGTCTAATCAACTCCACCAAACTCTGCCACATGAGTTATAACTGAAGTCAACCATGCAATAGCTCAACTAACCCTCTAAGAAAGTGTATTTCCTTCACAACAGACAGCTACATCCCAAAACCACATCAAACTCAAGTGTTCCAAGAGATAAGATAATTTTTAGAGAAATCAAATATATTTAAGGGTTAGTAATATTTGATCGTATCTATTTAGCTCCAAGTGCATTATAAAAAAATAGATTCGCCAATGTATATAAAATGAGTCCAGTATTTTCAAATAACTCGACCAATCATCCATAAATAGCATCCTGAAACTCATAGACCATGATCCATATGTCTAAAAATAGACATAGTCTAAAAATAGACTTTGCGCCAAAAATAGCCTGTGGGCCCACTTAGTGAAGGCGACTTCATTTCACTAAGCTCCATCATCTTGCTGCATTTTCAACACTCCCTCTCAGCAAGATATGGATTATCTGCAACCCCTATCCTGCCTCTGTGGAATTCGAACTTGCTCCTGGTGAGCGCCTTCGTCAAGATGTCAGCATCCTGATCCTCCGTGGGAACATATGAAAGCATCATGATTCTCCGCTGAACACAATCTCTGATATGATGGTACTTGATGTCGATGTGTTTGGATCTATCATGAAATACTGGATTAGCCGAGAGTTTAATGCAACTCTGGTTATCACAATAAATCACAGTAGGCTCCAAGTGTGACCCGAACAATCCGACGAGGATCTTCCTCATCCAAATAGCCTCGCATGCATCCAAGCTTGCTGCCATGTACTCGGCCTCTGCTGAACTGAGTGCCACGGATCTCTGCTTCCTGCTGTACCAGGAAACTGCTGTCGACCCGATATTGAAAACTCCTCCAGATGTGCTCTTTCCGTCCGTTGGGCTCCCTGCCCAATCTGCATCAGTGAAGCCGAAAAGCTTCGCTCCATCCTCCTGTCTGTACCACAGACCATATCCCAATGTGCCACTAAGATAACGCAATACATGCTTGCCTGCCTTCCAGAAGAGCTTGGTAGGCTTAACCATAGCTTGCGAAAGCTGGTTAACAACATAGCATATATCGTGCTGTGTGAATACCCGTATACATGTTACCCCACCAATCAATAAAGATGGGGCATCCACTACCTCCGCCGAAGTAGCATCCTCCTCTCTCCTCCAATCCACTGCAGAAGAGAAGTATCAACTGTGCTTGTACCATGCATGTTGAACTTCTCCAAGAATCCGCCATGCTATACTACTCCCGAGAAACAAACACCAAAAACAATCCATCAATGCGCCGCCAAATATCATCTAGAGAAATAACGAAGGAGGCCTAAACCCTTCATCTCAAACTCTCTAAGATCCTCCGTACATGAAAGTATCAACTTTCACTCATTAAATTGTGATCATCTACATACAGTACAATGATCATCAACTTCCCCTCCACCACAATTTGGTATAGGTTAGGATCCGCCTCACTCTTGGAGAATCCAAGTCCAGTGAAATAACTGTCTATTCGTGTGTACCAAGCACGAGGTGCTTGTTTCAACCTATACAGTGCTCTCTTGAGTCTGCACACATGCGACTCACTGCTGAAGATATCAAAACCTTCGGGCTTCTCTATGTACACCTCCTCCTCAATGACTCCGTTGAGGAACGCAGTCTTCACATCCATCTGATGAATGTGCCACCCCATCTGTGCTGAGAGAGCAAGAATTGTCCGTATGGAAGAATACCTTGCGACAGGTGCAAAGGTCTCCTCATAATCGATCCCCTCTATCTGTGAGAAGCCTCGAGCAACAAATCTTTCCTTGTACTTCTCCACACTCCCGTCAGCCGCCTGCTTCACTTTGTAGATCCATCTCGAACCCAACACTGATTTCCCCTCCAACCTTGGGACAATCTTCCATGCACTGTTTCTGACAATCGAATCATACTCTTCCACCATGGCATCTACCCATGCGGGGTCCTCCACAGCTTCCTCGAAAGAGGATGGCTCTGTCACGACACATTTTTTCACAAGAGCCATGTATCCAGTGTATCGATCCGGTGACTGTCTCTATCTGCGTTGTGCTGTAGGTGCTCCTACAACCTTCTCTGCATCTTGAGCCAGTCGCTCAACTTTTGTAGTGCACTTGCGCCCTCTGATGGTTGGTGCTGCATGAGTGGTCTCTTCCTCTTGTGGCTGATCCACATCCTGAAGCTCATCCTTAGGAACTAATAGCTCCTCATCTGCATGCAAGTGTGGCTCCCTCTCAAGCGAACACTTCATGGCTTTCTCCTCTTGAAATTTGATATCCCGTCACACAACAGTCTTGTGACTGTCTGGAAAATATACACGATAGTTGTGGGGCGTATCAATGTACCCCACAAATATCCCAACCTCTGTGGTCAGCTCCAGCTTCTTCCTGTCATCCTTCGTCACATGCATGTAGACAGGTGAACCAAAAATCCTCAAATGGGAAATATCAGGCCTCTTGCCAGAAAACGCCTCCTCCGGTGTACTCATGCCAAGTATCTTGTGAGGACAACGGTTCTACACATATACTGCAGTATTGCATGCCTCCACCCATAAGTGAGTGGGTAGGCCCTGATCATGCAAAATCGCCCGTGCAACACCCACGATCGTTCTTTTCTTCCTCTCAGCAACCACGTTCTGCTGTGGGTTATGAGGTGCTATGAGCTCTCTCCGAATTCCTTCTGCGCTGCAAAAGTCCTTGAATTCGGCAGAGATGAATTCACCACCATTGTCGCTCCTAAGAGCCTTCACATGCTTCCCCGATTCCTTCTCAACCAGCGCCTTGAACTCACAGAACTTTGAGTATGTCTCGCTCTTCTTCTGCATGAAGAAGATCCGGCACTTCCGAGAAAAATCATCAACAAAGATCACATAGTACTTGTGCTTTGCTGTCGAAGCTACTGAGAAAGGTCCACACACGTCTGTGTGAATTCTCTCAAGGATCGTCGTGGCGCGACTATCCTTCTCGTGAAAGGTGGCTTTCACAAATTTTCCCAAGGTACACCCCTTGCACTGATCTGACTGCGCAAGAGTGCCCTTAGGAAGCCCAGTAGAAATCTGCTGCAGTATCTTCAAAGCTACATGGTGAAGGTGGCCCAATCTCCGGTGCCACAACTCGTCATCATCCCGGCTCACCACTCCTTCTGCCTTGCATGCCATTACTGCGCAGCCATCTACTTGTAATTGATAAAGGTTCTTGACTCGAACCCCTATCTTCCGGGTTTCTCCAGTTGTCTTACTATGCAGGAAAGATTTTCCCTCGCTGAAGACAACATCATACCCCTTGTCTTCTAACATCACCACAGAGATAAGATTCTTCTTCAATCCTGGAACATGCATCACTTCCTTCAATACGAAGGGTTTACTAGAATCCCTCTCAAAGGAAATGGTACCGATACCGGTCGCACTGTATCTACCATCATCGCCCATCTCGATGTGCACTCCAAGATCTTTCTCATCCAGATCTAAAAACAAATCTTGATCTCCTATCATGTGAAAAGACGCACCACTGTCCAAGCACCAAACTGAACCCATCACACTTGATACCAAGCATGCGATCAATGAAAAATCCAGCTCAAACTGTGAGGCTAAGGCCTCTCCTGCTGCAGATCCAGCAGCATGCTTATTTTCTATTATGTTTGGTATTTGGCAATGTCTAGTGTGGTGACCGGTGGCACTTCACCTTGGACATGTCCTGCTTCTTGCCTTTCGCACCAGACTGAGAAGCTTTCTTGCTCTTCCCCTTCTTTGCTTTGGCAGCCAAAGCGCAATTTTCTTCATCAGATGCCTTTGATGAAGGTCCGTCCCTGTTACTCCGCCTTATCTCCTCTTGCATGAGATCCGACCAAAGTCGCTCCCATCTTGGCAATTTCTCCCGACCATTGACAGAGTCCTAATAGGAATGCCAACTCTTCGGAAGACCAAGGAGAGCCAAGTCCACCAAGTCCTCCTCATCTACAGTCACCCCCTGATCTGAAAATGGAAGGTACTTGAAAAGGGTGCAAGGTATCCATTTTCAATTATGTAAATGAGTGCAAAAATACTTTAAGTCTAAATCTGAAAATGTGAGAACTTCATATTTCTAATACAGAGATAGACTGTAGGGGAATTTACTGGATATTTCACCTTTCAAAGAAAGGATGAATCTAGAGGCTACCTAGCCCTCTTATAGACTCTGCCTAAAGAAATAATAGAAGTAAACACTCAGATTTAATTAAAATGATCTTGCTTTAAACTTGAAGTTATGCTGAAATTTAGCTTGCAAATGGTGTATGTCTTTTCACTGTTTATGTATCATAAGTGTAATTGTTTTTGCCGAAACTTAACATGGGTATCAGCAAAAATATTCAGCAATATAATATCAAAACACAACAGCAATATGATATAGGAGTTCACCCCAACTCTTGGGCTACATCTCCTGGATCAAGCCTCCCAAAATGGGCTTGTCCTCTTGTATTAAAAGCTCTCAAATGCAATACAAGATTATAAGTGTCTCAATAGAAAAATCTAAATATATAAACTGATTTAGAAGGCAGGAAAAAGCTAAGAATGCCTTTTCAAATTCGCTAAACAATGAAAGATTACCATAAACAGTGATTTCTTCATCAATGTCCTGCTGGTGCTTTGAACTTCTCTGCAACTTTTCGGGCTTTAGAAGTCCTCAAATGCCTCTGAACCCTCTTCTAATGGCTTCAGAAGGTCAAAATTATGTGAAATAGAGCTTTTTTTCACCTCAAACTGATAACCATAACTCAAAATAACTCCTAACCCAAAATGGCCCTAGTGGCTCCAAAAACTTCTCCGAAGTTAAACAGGCTGAAAATGAGCTCCAATGGCTCTGAAACCTGCGCCATTGAGTCCAAAATGCTCAAAACATACGAAATCAAAAACAATTTCGTTCCAAAAGGTTGAGTAATGAGAAATTTATGACCAAAACAACTTTGCCCCAATTTCCTCCACTAAATGTGGGGCAACTGCCAGTTAACTCCACTAAAAGTGGAAGTCCGCCTAAATTTGGGAGCGCCTCCAGAATCTCTGCCATATTAAACTCCACTTAACTGAAGCTTAATTAAATATTAAACTTGATATTAGGCTCCTTAAGCGCTCTTAACATTAAGCTCCCACACTGGTCATATGATGAGGTTCCATGGGAGGAGGGCTGGCCCCTCCGTGCTCCGCCAGACCCACTTTACTAAAAGTGCAATAACTTCTTCATACGGTGTCCGTTTTTCGAACCGTTTGTGGCGTCAGAATCAGGAAGACGAGACCTATGTAACCATCTTGGTTTCAATCAATTTTTAGAACTTTCATTTTTGAGCTTTTTCCCAAGCTCAGATTTGAGCTCCTGATCACACCTCCCAAATGAGAGGCTTTTGGTCCCCAAAAGCTTACTGAAATGAAGAACTGAACTATAGTACAACAAATGAGAGAATAAAAATCCTCTTCTCTTCAGCCCTTCAAACACTTTTTCCTTACAAAGCAAGTGAATTTGAACCACAAATGAAAAGAAATCGACATTTCCCTTCTTGAATGCGCTTGTCCACAACTGTCCACAACTGAATTTCTTGAACTCACACAGAAATTTTTGGCGAGAAATTTACAGAATGAGACTATAAAACGCTGCCTTGATCAATGATCTAAGATGGTTCAAAACAATAAGATATTGCAGCATAAAATACATGCATACATCTGAAATTTGCATATGTACAAAAGGAGTACGTCTTACTGTGTCAAGAAGTCCATCCACTTCTCACCAAGCCACTTCCATGGCGACTTCTGCTGCTGCAACTTTTCCTCATGTGAAACTTCCCTTTCCACATCAATAATGGAATATGAGGTTCCACCTTCGCCAATATTTTTGTCCTCTTGCTGCATGTGCGTGGGACGACGAGTTGGATGCAAAGTCCAACAATGAGAGACAACATGTCCCTTCTTTTGGCAAAAAGTGAAAATCATATGCACATTCTTTGAAGGTAGTCTTTGCTTCATCTGCTTCTTGTGTGCCTTCTTCCTCATCCAGCATCTCGAAACATGATGGTTAAATCGACCACAAAATGTGCAACAAAACTTTTTTTCATTTGAGCAAGAAAAATTATCATTCTTTGTTGAGACATAATCAAATTGATCATGTGAATGATTATACCTCTTTTGCTGCATGGAATGTCCATCTTCTTGTTGCAATGATGGCTTAAAAAAATGGTAAGGAATATTGCCATCATGACATTGATGTAATTGAGAACTTGGGAGAAATGTTCTCTTCAAATTTGCATCACATTCTTGAATGCATGTGCTCAAAGCTTCGCCATTAAGCTGCTCATAGCCAAGACCAATATTCTTCGGGCGCTCCACAACACAAATAGGCTCAACAATGCCTTGTGCATGCTTTCCCAAACCTTTTCCTTCTTGATAGCCCATCTTTAACATCAATTTGGACCCAATACCTCTTGTATGTTTTTCAAAAGAATCAACATACTTTTACATGGAGGAACTTGAAGACAAGTTGGAACGATTATCCTCTTCCTCAAGAATTTTCTTGGACAAAGATTCTTGAGCTTGAAGAAGCTGCAACTCCATATCATGTAGTCTTTGAAGAATTGCTTCTTTCTCTTCTTGCATAGCTAGCAATTGTGCACGAAGTTGAACACTTTCCCTTTGATCCTCAAGGAGAATCTGCACCATGTCCTTCACCTTAAAGAACTCATTCTTCATGTCATCATTGAAGAATCTTGTGAAGGAGGAAAATTCACTTGTAGCAGAATTTGACATTATGTAAATGTTCAAACAACCAAAAGGAACTTCCAAAGAAAAGTCCTCAAAGCTTTCAATCAAACGACAAGCTTTTAGCCAAATGTCAGTAAAGACCCCTTCTCATTCAAGCAGCCATAAAACACAAAATGTTGGAGTTTGTTTTCCAAAGATAATCTTGAGATAAATTGGGTAAGGAAAATAGTCTTCAATCCTTTCCAAGACTCAGCTAACAATAGCTATCCTTCCAACTCAAGAAAACTCATACATGCAACCATTTTGCAACCAATAAAACAGTAAATCTCTTACACTGTTTTAAAACCTTTTGCACAATAAAAAATGCTCAACCCGAGCTCCGATACCATCTGATCTTAAAATGGAAGGTACTTGAAAAGGGTGCAAGGTATCCATTTTCAATTATGTAAATGAGTGCAAAAATACTTTAAGTCTAAATCTGAAAATGTGAGAACTTCATATTTCTAATACAAAGATAGACTGTAGGGGCATTTACTGGATATTTCACCTTTCAAAGAAAGGATGAATCTAGAGGCTACTTGGCCCTCTTACAGACTCTGCCTAAAGAAATAATAGAAGTAAACACTTAGATTTAATTAAAATGATCTTGCTTTAAACTTGAAGTTATGCTGAAATTTAGCTTGCAAATGGTGTATGTCTTTTCACTGTTTATGTATCATCAGTGTAATTGTTTTTGCTGAAACTTAACATGGGTATCAGCAACAATATTCAGCAATATAATATCAAAACACAACAACAATATGATATAGGAGTTCACCCCAACTCTTGGGCTACATCTCCTGGATCAAGCCTCCCAAAATGGGCTTGTCCTCTTGTATTAAAAGCTCTCAAATGCAATACAAGATTATCAGTGTCTCAATAGACAAATCTGAATATATAAACTAATTCAGAAGGCAGGAAAAAGCTAAGAATGCCTTTTCAAATTCACTAAACAGTGAAAGATTACCATAAACAGTGATTTCTTCATCAATGTCCTGCTGGTGCTTTGAACTTCTCTGCAACTTTTTGGGCTTTAGAAGTCCTCAAATGCCTCTAAAACCTCTTCCAATGGCTTCAGAAGGTCGAAATTATCTGAAATAGAGCTTTGTTTCACCTCACACTGATAACCATAACTCAAAATAACTCCTAACCCAAAATGGCCCTAGTGGCTCCAAAAACTTCTCCGAAGTTAAACAGGCTGAAAATGAGCTCCAATGGCTCTAAAACCTATGCCATTGAGTCCCAAATTCTTAGAACATATGAAATCAAAAAAAAAATCGTTCCAAAAGGTTGAGTAATGAGAAATTTATGACCAAAACAACTTTGCCCCAATTTCCTCCACTAAATGTGGGGCAACTGCCAGTTAACTCCACTAAAAGTGGAAGTCCGCCTAAATTTGGGAGCGCCTCCAGAATCTCCACCATATTAAACTCCACTTAACTGAAGCTTAATTAAATATTAAACTTGAGATTAGGCTCCTTAAGCGCTCTTAACATTAAGCTCCCACATTGGTCATATGACGAGGTTCCATGGGAGGAGGGTTGGCCCCTTCGTGCTCCGCCGGACCCACTTCACTAAAAGTGCAATAACTTCTTCATACGGTGTCCGTTTTTCGAATCGTTTGCGGCGCCGGAATCAGGAAGAGGAGATCTATGAAACCATATTGGTTTAAACTAATTTTGAATATTTTCAATTTTGAGCTTTTTCCCAAGCTCAGATTTGAGCTCCTGATCACCCCCACACTTCCCAGTTCATCCCTGCATTGGGTGAACTTCGTGAGGTACTTGGGTATACTGTCGCCTTTCTCCATTTTTATGTTTCTAAGTTTATCCTTGAGCGCCAACTTCCTCTGGTCACTCTTGCTTTGGAATATATCTGTCAACGCTTTCCACATCAGGTATGGAGAAGTTTTTCCATGCAGGCTGGATACAATGTGATACTTCACGCCCTCCAACAGAATCCTTCGACATTTTTCCATATTATTTTTCCAAGCCTCAACTTGAGCAGCATCAGTAGGCTTTGGGACTTCAGCATATATGAACTCCTTCAACCCATTGTCATCTAACACCGCCTCCATCCTGTCCTTCCATGCAACATAATTCGTGCTGCCCTCAAGGGAATACTCCAATCACAATCCGTTGAAAGACATTTCAACTTCGACACCAAGAAAAATCTGCTGCAAATTCGAATTCCACCAGCTCAAAACTCAATCGCTTTTGATCTGTGAGAACAAAGTATTTCTAGCACAGAGATCAATTATAGGGGCATTTACTGGATATATCACCTTTCAAAGAAAGGATGGATCCAAAGGCTACCTGGCCCGCTTACAGAATCTGTCTACCGAAATAAATTTGTAATCACTGTAATAGATCCGATGATCAATTTCGCTCTGATACCATGTAGAAATTTGAATAATAGTTGAATTATTCACCGATATTATCCTAATTACACACTATTTAAGCTTCATGCATAATACATAACCTCTTCTACAATTGATCATCAATTTACGGAAATAGAAGCAGTCGCATGCACACATTAAAACATAATCAAGCACACATATAACACGGTATGTAATGGGGAAATCTTACAGCTAAAAACCCCCAACTATCTGTATATTATAATGATAGAGAACATGTAACAATACATAGCACAAAGCTCCTCACAGCTCTCAGCACTATCTCACATGCTACACACAAACTAGCTCGGATATGAACAAGTCACAAGTTCAAATCTCCTCCACAAGTCTGCCTGCCTCTACTGCGCAATCCAAGATGAATAATGATGAGATCCAAGTTCGAATCCCACTAGCTTGAACTTCGCAATCCTCATTAGCAATCTCAATCAATGTGTGTGCAAATCTCATGCACAGCCATAGTCACAACTGATAGTAGACTCACCCTTTCACCCACCTCTAACACTGGTCTCCACTGAACTGTCCATGCATTGCAGTTAACTGATGTGTTCTTTAGTTGATTTATGAGTTAATAATTAGTGAATCAATTAATAATTAATTCACACCACTCATCACTAGTGTATTTATCAGTTAGACTAAATACAACTAGTTCAACTAAGTTAAACCGAACACAACTCCACCAACTGTCTCATCAACTCCACCAAACTCTGCCACATGAGTTCTAACTGAAGTCAACCATGAAATAGCTCAAATAACCCCTAGGAAAAGCATATTTCCTTCTGTCAGCTGCATGTGCCACATCTAAGCATCAAACTGAAGTGCTCCAAGAGGATAAGATAATGTTTATAGTCCAAATATTATTAAGGGCTAATAATATTTGACTGATCTATTTTTAGACTGGCAGTCTAAAAATAGACTTCGCCCAATGTCTAAAAATAGAGTTCCATCTATTTTTACCAACTTGACCAATCATCCATAAATAGCATCTTGCAACTCATAGACCATGATCCATATGTCTAAAAATAGACATAGTCTAAAAATAGAATTTGCGCCAAAAATAGCCTGCGGGCCCACTTAGTGAAGGCGACTTCTTTTCACTAAGCTCCATCATCTTGTTGCATTTTCAACAGCAACCAAAATAATCACAAGATCAAGATCAGTTGTTGACAGCAAGTCAAACTTGGACAAGCTTGCTGAAGCTGCAACCCACATGGAAGGAAGGTAAAAAGGTTTTATGATAAAACACCTTTTTGCTTACTAAGTGAAATTTTGAATAGCAACTCGGATATCAAAAAATGTAAGTATGCACAGGTTATTTAGTGTTTTATGTGCAATTTTGAAAAATAAACAGAGTGCTACTGGAAATTTCGGTAGCGTTACAGTTTTTGCGCAGTTACAGGTTTTTACCGGAATTTCCAGTAGCACTTGTTTTAACTGATTTTTGACACCTATCAGCAAAATTTCTAAGCCAGTTCAAGAAAGATAAGGACTCATAAAAAAATGGATATAACAAGTGATGGTGTTAAGTAGTTATGAGGTTGTTGGAGGTCATATTGAATGAAGATACATGGTTATTTAAGAACCAAAGACATAAGGAGACAAATCAGCAGAAAAAGGGGCAACGTGTCAACATACTCGGCAGTTTAGCCCAGATTCTCTTCTCTTCTTTCATCTAGATTTTTCTTTTCAATTAGATTTTGATCGGATATGGTTTTAATGTGCTATGAAACCTATTTAATGTTAAGAGTAGTGTTTCCTTATTTTTAGAAGAGATGGAGTTGGTGCCTCTCTTGCTATGTATACCATTTGTAAATACCATTTCCAGGTTGGATGTTGGTCTACCTGAAGACCTAATATAATAAAGAAAAGCCTTTTTTCACTTCATGCTAGAGGATTTTTTGACTCAAGAACTATATAATGTATGGTGTGTTCTCTCTTTTTGTTAATTTCTTCTAATTTATGAGTTGCAACAGCTAGTAAGGTGTGAGTAAGAAACTGTTAAAGGATTTAATAGTAAATTATCTGCTTTCCAGCTTCCTGCAAATCATATATGTGTTGTAGATATTGTTAGTGAATATTTCATAAAGGATTTTTGAAATACTTTATACATGTACTCTACTCTATGAATGTTGTTTACTTTTCATAAACAAATTTTGTGTAAAGAGCCATTGTTATAGTTATGTGACTAATTTAGGATATGAATATTTCCTAGAATAAGCACTATATAACCATCTCCTTTCATTTGTTACACTTTGCTCCCTATACTAACAATTTATCCATACAATTTATACTTGCCATAACTTTCCAAATGCATGAAAATATTAAAGAATATAAAAATAATTTTAAAATCTTCGAGAAGCCATCCCACCACTCAAAAAACCCTTTAAAATTTTAAATGAACTATGATGTGTAAGGATTACTCCTTTTGCAGTCAAGGAATGACTCTTTGTGCTAACATATTTGGCATCGTTGCTAGGAGGTGAATTGAAGTTTATCCCTGGGTGAATGAAAAAGTTATAAGTCTAGTTCTGAGGTGTACAGTTCCAGTTGTCTTTTTAGACTACTTTACAACTGACGACTCCTTTAATGAAGTTCTGGATCCTAGAAGTGATAGAACCAGGGCTAATCCATATTCCCCTTTGAGAATTCCAATCCCTAGCCCTGAAAATATAATCAAGAAAAAGAGTAAACGAAATTTTGTTGCCTCTACTATTGTTTTCTCAAAGGTTGTCCCTAAATAAGTCCTACAAACTTTATTCGCTGATTTTGCAGAAAATTCTATACCTCCCTAGTTTTCCAGCCAACAAACAGTTTCTACATAAGAAGCTGGTGCTTCACCATCTGTTGTTCACAATCCACAAATCCTAACAACTCACACCATGGTAGGTCCAAACCCAACCCCTAACTGAATGGATGCAATTGTTGCTGCAAGGTACGCCCCTTTGGTTTTACCTTAACCTATGAATGCATTACCTGCAAAAGATTATCTCAAATACATGCCTAAGTTTAGTGGTGAGGGAGAGGTAACAACTGAAGAACACCTTGTTTGTTTTTATGCCTATGCTGACAATCTGAATATTGAGCATGAAGATGTCTGGATGAGATTTTTTGTTCAGAGCCTTGAGGGTGATGTTAGGAAATGGTTCATATATTTGACAACTAGTAGCATCACTAGAGTTGAAACCCAAGATCATACATTTTTAAGGAAATGGGGTGATAAGAAATATTTTTTGTATTATATCACTGAATTTGGTGCAATAAAAAGAAAATAAGGAGAATCAGTTTCTGATTTTTCTAAGAGATTCAATATGATGTAAAGAAAAATACCCACTAAAATCAAGCCCACTGAAGCTTCAACCAAATCACTTATGTTGGTGCCTTTGATCTTGATTTTTTTTATTATTGAGAGAAAGAATATATACAACACTAACACAAATGCAAGACAATGCATTGGAGGTAGAATATAATGTCTTAGCAACTGATAGGCTCAGAGGAGGGATTGACATAGAAAAAAGAAAGCAAAAAGCTGAAGTTTCAACTTCAGGAACTTATGACATAGATCCTAAGATAGAAGAGCCGACCAAGATGGTTAATTCATTAACTACTGAGATTCCCAAGATCAAGATGGAAGCAAGACCAACTACTACTAGAAATGTTTCATTTGATCAGCCTAATAGGCATCAATGTAGAAGACCTAATGTTCCTCAAATTTTGTAGTGAGAAAGAAGAGATGTTGATGATGAAAAAGTGTAGCCCCCTTTGTAGAATGCTATATTTGAAGATGAAGAGGAAGTTGAAAGGTTGGAGAAAGC
The DNA here is from genome assembly GCA_034641835.2 of Pinus albicaulis. NCBI lineage: Eukaryota > Viridiplantae > Streptophyta > Pinopsida > Pinales > Pinaceae > Pinus > Pinus albicaulis. Next base: position 124,447 of record JAXQQM020082188.1, on the reverse strand, counting down.
TGCTGATATCATTTGTATAAGAGACAAAGAAGGGTTGATTCATCTTACACAAGCAGAGTATGAATATTTCATGTCATATACTCAAAATATTGAAGTGATTTATGATCATTCCATGATTGCAGCTGATCATGAAAGCATATACAATCTCAGATCAAATAAGATTGGTGATAATCCAAAGCTTGTTTCACAACTAAAGGAAAATAAGGATGCAGTTAAAATTCCAGCAGAAAATAAATTTGTTGAAACAAGCAAACCAGAAATTTCGGTAGCAGTTAACCCACCCTCACTTAAGGTAAAAATTTCTCAAAAACCTCCCCCTATTTTCAATTTTGAGAATGAGATACAAAACATAAATATTATTGTTCCTCTTATAGAGCTCATGAAAAATGATGATTTAAAACAGACTATTATGAAAGATCTTCAGCCTCCACATACCGAAGTAGCTTCTAATTTTTTGAACCTTCAAGATGACAATCCCACTGTTATTTTAGGTTCATTGGTAGAAAATATAGATAAATTTACCCCTCCCTTCCATTTATATATGAATATTCATGATAAGATCTTGCATAATTTCCTAATGGAATCTGGAGCCTCACATAATTTAATGCCCAAGGTAGTCATGGATGAACTAGGTCTTGAAGTGACTAAAGAATACCAAGATCTCTACTCCTTTGATTCCCAGAAAGTTCAATGCCTTGGTGTTTTTAGTAACCTATACATATAGGATTCATAATTTTGAATTGACTAATGGTAGTCTTGTAAATATGTACAAACTTTTCTTTCTGCAACTTATTTCCCATATTTTGTAAAAAATAAAAAATAAAAAATAAAAAATAAAATCAAAATGAGGGTAAAAAGTCCTAAAAGAACAATCAAAGGACTTAGAAAAAATAATATACCCCAAAAGAAAAAGATGAATAAAACATGAAAGTGAGCAAGTCTAAATGCCACTACTTTTACCTTTTGTAGTTGATTATGGCAGAGTGTCAATAAATGCCATAATCCATGATGAGTTAAACAGTTTAATCTTGACTTGTCATGTTTCAATTTCAATTGTTGTAGATAGAGAATAAAGAATTGTCATACAGTTTAATCATGACAATTCAGTAGTTAGGTAGAGAATAGGTGAATCCAACATTTTAATCTGTATTCCTGAATGAAATAAGTGTAAAATTAGATAGTTTTATTGCTTTCAGAAAGAATAAATGTTGTAAAGGTTGCTAGCTCAAATGCACCTAATCAAAACGAAAGAAAAAATGTTAGCATGTTAAATTGGGTAGGTAGAAGAAAGTGAGAAGCATCATTGTAAATATTATTCACCAGAGCTGCAAATAACTAACTTCCCCTCCCCATAGCCATTTATCATTCCAGACTATCAGTCGGAAAGGCTCAAGGCATTTCCTTGACTTCTCTTGGGACTGGACCCAAGGCTCTATGGCTGATCAGTTGAAAGTGTTAAAATATCTATATTAATCCCAAAATCACATCATTTTCCATTCATGCATTCGTTCCCCTTAAAAATGATAAGTAAAAACCTCATGTTTACTTAATGATGTTGTTTGTGCTCAACCTAGTGTCCCTAAATTGAGTTTCATTAATTGTCAACTAGGGTTGGTAAACTTCTGAAGTGTGGTGCACTATATGTGCCTAGGTATTTGTTTCTCACTACGTTGTGTTTAGTGTTTTCTGATGTTTTTGGTTTTATGATTTTATGTTTGAAAAGGGAAGGAACTAAATGCTGGTGAAAAGAAGCTATTGGCCTAAACTATGGATGACAAATGACAAATGCAAATACTAAAACAGAACAAAGCCTAACTATGGCTAGCAAACAACAAATACAAAGCTTTATAATGACTTCAAGAAAATAAATCACAACATGAGCTTAAACTTGTCCAATTCATTCATTAAAGATGTTTTGGAAGAGCTTGAGAAATGGGCAAGTTAAGTGTAAATGAAGTTCTCCTAACTAAACAATCAAACAATCAACTTACAATGTTACAACATCTCATCCATGATTAAAGGTCTATTGGAATATATTTGGAAAAGAAAATTTGTAGTACTATAATATTTCTATTCTAAACTAGCTTCTAATTCTGTTCTGCAACTCAATCTAGCACCACTAGGCCTCACTCAAAAGTTATAGCTTTCTCTTTTTAAAATAGTCTTTGAGAAAAGGCTTGTTTGTGAAATGGTAAAAAGGTTGCAAAATACTCCGGCCTTTAGACGGATACTAACTTCTGTCCAGATAATTATGTATTAATATGAGTTTGGAACAAAAGAAGTTTTGTAAATAATGAAGACCGTGGTATTTAAATTTAACAACTAAAAATGCAATGGATAACAACTAAACTAAAATGCTAATACAGTGAGCTGAGACTAAAATAGAGTGCTACTAGTCTACTTGGAATACAGTGAGCAATGTTAGACTAAAATGCCATTATCAAGCTGAAATGTAGTGACAGAGCTGAACTAAATGCATTCTACCTCCGGAGTGCTCTAACTAAATTAACATGCAGCTAGTCTATGGAATTCTACAGCCCATCTTGTTCATTATGAATGATATTTTGGAAGAGTTTGTAGAACAGTCCTTGTTGTATAATCCAATGAAATTAAACATAAACATAAAACTGAAAGCAATTACAACTAAAATCTAAGACACCACAGCTATTTCTTACTCATTGTTATGATATTTTGGAAGAGCTTTGTAAGAGTAAGACTGGCTGTGACACTTAGTGTAAACAAGAAACTAAACCTACAATACCACAGTTATGCCTTATTCATCATGATGATATTTTGGAAGAGTTCATTAGAGTAAGTCTAACTATGATAATTAACGAAAGGAATTGCAACTAAAGTCTACAACAGCACAGCTATACCTTATTCATCGTAATGATATTTTGGAGTTTATTAGAGTAAGTATAGCTGTAATGATTAATGAAATCAACTATAAACATAAACTTCAGAAACTTGTCTAAGCTAGAAAAGAAACTAAAATACTTATCTAAACCGTAAAAACAAGGCTGCTCAGGAGGCAGGGGCCCTCTACCACTAGAGTAGCACGAAATCTAGTTCAAGATCGACTCAACGCGTTCAAGGAAATGCTGCTTCTTTCATTAAAGAGGAATCACTTCAAAACAGAGTATTCTCGGACTTCAAAAATCTAGCAACCAACCACAAAATCTAACCAAAATCTAACCTTGTCTCTCGGTTTCCCGAGCTACATTTATAGCAAATTTACATAACAGAACTTGAGATAATACAGGGATTACTGTCTTTCCATATTAAAATTGAACTAGAACTCTAAAGGTGGCATCATAATATGACAAAGGACATCTGGACTGTCCTTGTCCTATTAGGAGTCTATCTCCTAGTTTGAGTTCCCACGTGCATAACCACGTACAGAATTCCGTTCAATCTTCATGGAGAGCAACAAATGCTAAAGACATGATGTGGAATACGACCATGTGTGGTTTTCTCTGAGAGGACATCTGGAACCTACTTAAACATGAAGACAGCTGCAGAATTGGCAACTAGCTACAGAATGTCTGCATTCTGTAGCTAGTTTCAGTTCAAAAAGTACTACAATGACAAAATCATAAAAACATAGCAAGTTAGTCATAATATTCATTCTTAAAGAAATTTTAACTAATTTCATTGATCATTTGAGCCTGGGATTAATAATGGACAAAAGAAATGGAGTGGAATGTGGTGGAAGAAAGAACATTATTGGAGCTCATCATACCCCCACTACTAGATTCTTGCATGTCCTCATGCAACTATTCCATGAACTCAGAGACCTCTGCAAGAACATCCAACCCTCTTCTTCTACTTTGCCTGGTAGTTAAAGGCCTTCTGGGCTTCCTGATGACTAACTTGAACCTTAAATTGGTAAGTGCCCTGATTAACTTTTTGTTTCTCTTTTTCAACTTTTCATTGGCCTTTTCCACTTTGTCCATTTGTAGAGACAAGGTTGAGTTCATACTGGTTTTTAGTTTAACTTGCTCCCTCAGAATATCATTCTCAGTCCTGATATGTCTATTAAGTACTTCTAGCTCGTACTTATCTCTTCTTAGCACATCTATTTCAGACTGTGGAGGACTAGGGGTTCTGTCTCTATTCTCTGAATCTTTTCTCTCCAATGTTTCAACATAGTTGTAAATTTCTTACTGTGCAGGATCAATTTCTGGAACTTCTTCATCAAAATCCTCCATGTTAGGTGTTTCTTCGTCTTCTATTTTTATGACTCCAGTTTGTTTAACTTTTTTTTTCTTTAGTATCCCCCTCAGTCTGTGGCTCCTCCTCGGTTGAGATGGCCCTTCTCCTTTTTCTCTGGCAAATTTTCTTATGATCCTCTCTTTCTTAAGCTGCTTCTTAATCTGAACTAATTTTTCAGAGATCATTTCTTCACTGCTTTCTTGTATTGTTTTACCAGTTTCAGTTTTGGAGGATTTCCATATTTTGCTTCTTTTTGTAGGTTGATGTTCAGGTGAAGGTTCTTTTGGTTCCTCAAAGTGATTTCTCACCAAGAATTCTTTCCAATTATCCCCTATTTTTCTCAAATTATGTTCAATCAAAATCTTGACTAAACCATGGTGGTATAAGGTTGTCTCCAGAAATTGGATTCTCTTTTGAACACTTGAAACCATTTTCTTTAAACTTTGAAGCAAGAAATAGGGCAAATTAGGTTCTTCTTCTAGGAAATGCATTATCAACCTAATATGGTAAACATAGAAAGTACCATATCTACCTTCACAAGTGATGAATTGTTGTAGGATAAGCAACATGTTCCTCCATTTGTTCTTTAATGCAGAACTAGGGATACCCTTTTTAAAAACAGTGAAATCCATACCTGGTGACTTGAGTATCTGTCTCCATGCTTTGTTATGGAATTCTCTATTCTTAAACCACCTTTCTCCTTGTCTAGGAAGTCCTGTTGCTTCTGCAATAAAAGCCTTTGTGACCGTGAATTTAATATCTCCAACTTCAACCTCGACCCCATTAAAAGATCTTGCAAAAGTTTTAGTAACCTCTTTGTGGAAGCCATTGAATTTTTCAAGGAATTACAACCATCCTGCTTGTTGTAAGATTTTTTAGATTTGGGGATAGCCTTCCAAGTATTTAGTGCCAACTAGTTCTGTTCTCAAGATGAGGCCCATAACTCTTCTTCAATCTTCAATTCACCAGTCTTATGCTCACGGTGAGAATGGTTGTTACAGAGATACCTCTGTTTTACAGAATGAAATGGTTAAGAGTTGGCTGCGGAAAAGAGTGATATGGAGTGGTTACGAAATGAATTAATGAGGTGAGGTGAAGAAAACGAATCAATGAGTGAAAAGACCGCGGAGATATTTTGTAACAAATTCAAAAATAATCATTAAATTCTTAGTGACGTGACTAATCCAATCACTTCAGCACTTTAACTGTTTAGATTTTGAAATGATAATTGCATATGGGTTTTGAAATGGTGGAACAGAAGGAGTTTTATTCAAAGTTTTTGCGGAATGTTTGTTAGGCAAGATCAACAAAATTAATTAAAACACTTTTTGAATAATATACAACTAAACTACGCTAAAATTTTTCATGATATGTCATTATAATCACTTCATACCTTTGTCTTTGCTTTGATTTTCTTGTGATCCTCATATGCTTTGCTCTCCCCTGAAAATCATTAATTTTTGAGTCTTCATAACCTTCTTGATTTTTCTTGTTCATGGATATGCAGGATCATTTTGTTGCAAATCAAATGATTACTAGCCAGTGCTTTCAGGCTCTCTGGCTGCAGAATGTTTGCCTGGCTGCAGAATGTTTGACTAGCTGCAGAATGTCCAACTGATTGCAGAATGTACCTGTAGAGGACTTGAAATATGGTTTGAAGCTGGAGTGATGAAAGGTTGTATGAAATGAATAATAAAATATGGTAGGATGGAGTATGAATGAAATGAATACTGGAGTGGAATGGATCACAACTTATGAAATGGAGTGAAAAAGTTCCCTGCAATTTTTTCTGTGTATTATTCAATTGCAGAAAGGAGATCAAACTGAAAGATCTGAAATGGAAATGAAGTGGACCATGAAGTGAAATGGATGAAGTGTGGATGAATGAATGGAATAATATATGATATGAATGAATGGAATGAAATGAATGAAGTATGGAATGAAATGAAGTGAAATGAGATGGATCATAAGTGAAATGGATCTACACTTATGATTTTGTAACAGCTGCTTGCAAAACAAAATGGAAAAGTTAGAGTGTGAGAAAGATTCTGATTTTCACTCTATCTTTTCTATATAAACATGCCAATCAATGATTGGTTTTCATGTCTATACTTTATTTTTATTTTATTATTATTATTATTATTTTTTTTTAATTTTTTTTTCAATATGTCTGACTTCAGAAAATTCAATTAAGTTGATGAAGAAGAAAGATTCTTCTTCATTAACTTCACATCACTATTTTTCTGGAACTTCTTGACAAATTCTTCTCTTGAGAGTGGTTTGTGATACAGCTTCAATCTATGACCATTCACAAGAAAAGTAACCTCTTCTTCATCTATTGTCCTGATTTTTATTGCTCCATTGTCAAAAATTCTCACAATTGCATATGGCCCAAGCCAATGTGTTTGAAATTTACCTTGAAAATCCTTGAACTTTGAATAAACAAGAGAGCCCAGTCATCTTCTTTGAACTTCTTTTCCTTGATGTACTTGTCATGCCATCTAGCCCTCTGCTGTTGGACTATACTGGTTTTCTGAACTACATCTTGTCTGATCTCATCCAATTCATTAATCTGCTCCAATATGTGTTTTTGTGCCTCTGATAGATCAAGTCCTAGCTGAACTGCCATTTTGAAAGTTTGAATCTGGAACTCTATGGGAAACAAAACTTGCTTTCCATAAACAAGTTCATAAGGAGTATGGTTTTTTGTGCTTCTCCATGTAGTTCTATAGGCCCACAAGGCTTCAGGAAGCCTATCTACCCAATCTTTTCTATGTAAATGGACAGTCTTTGTTAGGATCCCTTCAATAACCTTATTAGTAGATTCCACTTGACCATTTTCTTGTGGATGATAGGGAGTAGATTTTCTGTGTCTGATTTTGTACCTCTCCATCATTTGTTCCACTAGCCTTGATGTGAATTGAGCTCCTTGATCTGTAAAAATTTCCCTTGGGACACCAAAACGAGTAAAAATGTCCTCAAAAAGAAAATTAACTACAGATGCTTCATTAGCAAAATGTAATGGCTTGGAATCTACCCATTTGGTAACATAATCGGTGAAAACTAATATATATCTCTTTTGTCTTGATGGAGGACTAATAGGTACTACAAAATACAGAGGCCATTTTCAAAAGGTTCAATATGTACCTGAGGCTGCAATGGCATCTCACCTGAAGGAGAAGGTTTCCCTACCCTTTGGCAACTGTCACACCTTTTGACATACTCTTTAGCATCTTTAAACAAGGATGGCCAATAATATCCTAAATGAAGGATCTTATAGGTTGTCCTCTTGTCAAAAAAGTGTCTGCCACAAGGTTCATCATGACATGCTTTGAGAATCTCAGGCATCTCATCTTCCCGAACACATCTCCTAATGATAAAATCTAGATCTGTCCTGTACAACTCATTAGCAACCCATGAATATTTTGCACTGTCATAAATGATTTTTCTTTTCTCTCTTGCATTCATTATTGAAGGAAATTTTCCTGAAACTAAATAATTAGCAATGTCAGCAAACCAAGGAGTCTGAGTAGAAATTGTAAAAAGATATTCATCAGGAAATTGATCTTCAACTGGAGTGTCATCTTTGATGTTTTGGAGTCTAGATAGGAAATCAGCTACTGTGTTTTGTTTTCCAGGCTTATCTAGAATGGTAATGTTGAATTCTTGTAAAAGCAATAACCATCTTATAACTCTGCCATTAGTAATTGATTTGTTCATTAAGTATCTAATTGCAAAATGATCTGTGTGAACAAAAGTTTCATAGCCTTTTATATAGTATCTGAATTTGTTTATGGCATGAACAACAGCTAAAAACTCTTTTTTAGTTACAGTATAGTTTAACTCTGTAGGAGTCAAATTTTTACTGGTATAGTATATGGCATAAGGAATCAGGTATTTTTGTCCCAATACTGCTCCTAGAGTTGTATCTGAGGCATCTGTCGAAATATGAAAAGGTAACTTCCAGTTAGGTCCCCTTAAAATAGGTGCTTCAGAAATTTTTGTTTTCAGGGTCTCAAAAGCTAACTGGCAATCCGAATTCCATTTGAATTCACAGTCTTTGGTAAGAAATTTAAAGAGTGGAGATGCTATCTTGGTGAAGCTTTCTATAAACCTCCGATAATATCCTGTAAATCCTAGAAAACTCCTAACATCTTTTTGACAACTTGGAATAGATAAGTTAGAGATGACTTCAACTTTTGACTCATCAACTCTAATCCCATCCCTTGAAATATGATGCCCCAAAACAATACCTTCAGTAAACATCATGAAACATTTCTCATGACTAAGTGAAAGATTTGCTTCTTGACATCTCTTTAAAACTTTTTCCAAGTTTTCTAAAGCCTCTTCAAATGTGTTTCCATAAACTATGAAATCATCCATATATACCTCTGCACAATCATGTATTAGATCTGAAAAAATTCCTAATACTGCCCTTTGGAATTTTGCAAGTGCATTGCATAATCCAAATGGAAATACTCGGTAAGCATAAGTACCCCAAGGATAGGTAAATGTGGTTTTGTCTTGGTCCTCAAGTGCTACTTGAATTTGATTATAACCACTAAACCCATCTAGAAATGAGAAGTACTTTTTGCGAGCTAAGGTATCTAACACCTGATCTATGAAAGGTAGGGGAAAATGATCTTTAAGAGTAGCTTTGTTTAATTCTCGGTAGTCAATACATATCCTCCATTTACCATTTTTCTTTGGCACAATTACCAAAGGAGAAACCCACTGACTATCTGAAATAGGATAGATAAAGTTGACATTCAACAATTTCTGCAATTCTTCTTTAACAATCTCCCTAAGATTTGGATTCATCCATATTTGAGGTTGTCTGATTGGTTTAAAATTTTCCTCTATGTAGATGTGATGAGTGCAAGTCTTGGGGCTTATCCCTTTCATATCAGTGTACTCCCATGCATATGCAGAAGAATGTCTCTGTAAAATTTTGACTAGCTCTTCTTGTTGAGATTTTCCTAGGTTCTTGTTTATGTTTAAAGTTTTACCTGGAAATATCTCAATTGTAGAGCTGCCAAATTTATCCATGGAATAGAGAGACATCTGCCTTGATGAAAAAAACTCAATGTTGGAGTCTTCTTGAAATTGTTCATGTTTATGTTCAGAAGAGGATTCAAAGTTTTCTAAAGTATTCAGAATTTGACTATCTTCACTAATTTCTGAAATTGTGAAGAGAGGTTGTAAGTCTTCTTCATCCTCTATCCATTGAGTATCATCTAAATCTGTAATTGTCCTTGCTGGAGGATACAAAGTGAATTTCTTAGTTGAACTACCATTAGAGATGTACATATCACCAGATCTACAACTAATGAAAGCATCAGCTGTAGCTAACCAAGGTCTTCCTAATATAATAGGATGTCCTCCTAGATTATTCTTAGGAGTTAGGATCATGAAATCCACAGGGTACTCCCAAGAATCTAGGGACACTAGAATATCTTCTACTACCCCATCAGGTTTGATCACAGATCTATCTGCTAATTGTAATAATGTGGGTGTAAAGAGAAGATTAGGAAGTTTCAGTTTATCCATGATTTGTCTACTCATGATATTGATTGCTGCTCCTAAATCAATGAGTGTGTTTTGAATCTCAATTCCATTGATGTGAATTTTGACAACTGGATTTCCTGGGTCTAGATACTTTGGAATAGCAATCTTACCCATCATAATGTCTACTATTTTTCCTGCCAGTTGAATTTTCTTTGTCTCTCTTATTCTTTTTCTTGTTTTCTTCATGCTCAACTCCTTTATTGTCTTTGCTAAAATTGGAATTTCCTTGATAGCTTGTAATAATGGAATCTTAATACAGATATTTCTTAGCTCATCTAGGAAATCATAATTAGGCACCATAATTTGTTTTTCTACACCTCTATCAATTTGTAATCTTTCTGGAAAGGGAGGTGTAGGAGTGGATGTTGATGGCTACTCTAATACAAGAGTTGAAATTATTGGTTCTTTTTGTTTTGATTTTTCAATGTTTGGGTCCTGAAAAGATGTGTCTTCTTCAAGACTTTTATTTTCTCATAGAGAATCTTCCTCAGAGTTGTCTTGTTCTTGTATGATCACAGAAGGTTTCCTCTTTTCAAGTATTCTTCTAGACCTAAGTTGAACATCATTAAGGTCTAGAAGAGTAATTAAATAAGTTGGAAACTGTTGGCCTTCTATCATATATGTATTCTGAGGATTTTTATTGTTGGGGTTTGGTATGGGTTGAGCAGGCAACTGATTTGATTTTTGAGGAAATGGTAATGGAAGTGGTTGATTTTGATGTTGTGGATTTTGAGGATTTTGTTGTTGAGGAAAATGTGGACATGGTGGATAGGATGGTGGATACTGATAGTACTGAGAGTATCTTCCATAGGGATTTTGTGCCCCTTGTGCCCAAGCTTGAGATTTATTTTGAAATTGGGGCTAAGGTTGCTGCCAAGAATTCCAATTTGGTGGAGGTTGATTATACATTTGATCATGAAATCCTTGTGTTTGAGGTCCTTGCCAAGGCCTTCTAGAGACAAAATTGAGAGATTTTGTGGGACTTGTAGGAATTTCCTCTTGAAAGACAGCTTTAAGACCAGGAAGTGAAGGAAAATTCTTGGTCTCATGTTTTTCTGAAAAAATGACACAGGTCTCTACAACTTTTTCATCCAAAGGACATTCTCTCAGGGCAGGCTTCTTTCTACATCTGGGACAAAAGATTGCTAAAGCATCAGATTCATCTTTTTGCTTGTTTTGTAACTTAAGGGTGTCTATTTGTTCACTAAGAATCCCTAAGATGTCGGATTTGAATTCATCAAGCATATGTCCTATCTCTTCCCTACTTACTGTCCCAGAAGCAGACTTACTTACCCTTGCAAGAGCAGGGTCTCTTGGGCCTTTTACAGTTTTGGATTTCCCTCTTGAAAGGTTGATACATAACTCAGATATTTCAGGTAATGTGAGCTGAGATATATCCCCTTTTCCCATCATGTTAAGGATATCCAACCATTCATCCCTAATTGTTTTCAACAAGAGAGATTTTAAGATGTCTTGATCTAAGTTTTCCATTTTTGCCCTTTTAATGTTGTAATGAAATATCTCCAACAAATCTTCCAAATTTTCATCTTCTTTTTGTATCATCTTAAACACTTCCTCCTTATGATTGATTGGCATACAATAAACCAAATACCTTTCTAGAAATGCTTGTTTCATGTCTTCCCATGTCCTAATAGAACTGTCGATCAAACTCATAAACCACTTCAATGCTACTCCTTTCAATGTTGAAGGAAATAGTTTAAGTTTTTGAGCATCTTGTAAGTAGTCATAAGTTCTATAGAGGACTTCAAATTCAAATAGGAAGGTTTTAGGATCTTCAGTTTTTAGTCCGTAGAAGTTTGGAAGGACAGAGGGTGAAATGTTTTTCATGGTTGTATTGGTTTCTTCATCTACTATAGGAAACCCAAAAGAGCTTCCCATCTCTCTTCTACCTCTTCCTCTACCTCCTTCTCCTCTACCTCTACCTCTACCCCCTCCAAATAATGTGTGTTCTCCATTAAAGACTCCTCCTCCCCCTTCTTCTGCCATAGTTGATTCTTCTGTCTCTAGCAGGGGTCCTTGAATCCTCTTCTAAGGCAGGTTCAGTGGATGAAATGGAAGGTCTTTCTAATGGAATATCTAATCTTAAGTCCTCTGGGAGTCTAGGATTAGTAAGGGATGGAATGTGGGTCTGAGTTGGAGGTGTACTGGCTCTTGGTCTAGGTGAAACAAGTGGTATTCTAGGGATTAAGCTTCTGCTCCTGCTTCTTATGAATCCACCCCTTGAGTCTCTCTCTATGCATATCATTGTTTTTGGGAGTTAAGAAACAAGGCTACCTAGTTACACTTCCCCGGCAACGGCGCCAAAATTTTTGTGCTCAACCTAGTGCCCCTAAATTGAGTTTCATTAATTGTCAACCACGGTTGGTAAACTGCTGAAGTGTGGTGCACTATATGTGCCTAGGTATTTGTTTCTCACTACGTTGTGTTTAGTGTTTTCTGATGTTTTTGGTTTTATGATTTTATGTTTGAAAAGGGAAGGAACTAAATGCTGGTGAAAAGAAGCTATTGGCCTAAACTATGGATGAAAAATGACAAATGCAAATACTAAAACAGAACAAAGCCTAACTATGGCTAGCAAACAACAAATACAAAGCTTGATAATGACTTCAAGGAAATAAATCACAACATGAGCTTAAACTTGTCCAATTCATTCATTAAAGATGTTTTGGAAGAGCTTGAGAAATGGGCAAGTTAAGTGTAAATGAAGTTCTCCTAACTAAACAGTCAAACAATCAACTTATAATGTTACAACATCTCATCCATGATTAAAGGTCTATTGGAATATATTTGGAAAAGGACATTTGTAGCACCATACGATTTCTATTCTAAACTAGCTTCTAATTCTGTTCTGCAACTCAATCTAGCATCACTAGGTCTCACTCAAAAGTTATAGCTTTCTTTCTTTAAAAATAGTCTTTGAGAAAAGGCTTGTTTGTGAAATGGTAAAAAGGTTGCAAAATGCTCCAAGCCTTTAGACTGATACTAGCTTATGTCTAGATAATTATGTATTAATATAAGTTTGGAACAAAAGAAGTTTTGTAAATAATGAAGACCGTGGTATTTAAATCTAACAACTAAAAATGCAATGGATAACAACTAAACTAGAATGCTAATACAGTGAGCTGAGACTAAAATAGAATGCTACTAGTCTACTTGGAATACAGTGAGAAATGTTAGACTAAAATGCCATTGTCAAGCTGAAAATGAAATGAAATGACAGAGCTGAACCAAATGCATTCTACCTCCGGAGTGCTATAACTAAATTAACATGCAACTAACCTAAGGAATTCTACAGCCCATCTCGTTCAGTATGAATGATATTTTGGAAGAGTTTGTGAGAACAAGTATGGTTGTATTATTCAATGCAATTGAACATAAACATAAGACTGAAAGCAAATACAACTAGAAACTAAGACACCACAACTGTTTCTTATTCGTTGTTCATGATATTTTGGAAGAGTTTGTAAGAGTAAGACCAGCTGTGACACTTAGTGTAAACAAGCAACTAAAACCTACAATACCACAATTATGCCTTATTCATCATAATGATATTTTGGAAGATCTTATTAGAGTAAGTCCAACTGTGATAATTAACGAAAGGAATTGCAATTAAAATCTACAACACCATAGCTATGCATTATTCATCGTAATGATATTTTGGAAGAGTTTATTAGAGTAAGTATAGCTGTAATGATTAATGAAATCAACTATAAACATAAACTTCAGAAACTTGTCTAAGCTAGAAACGAAACTAAAATACTTATCTAAATCATAAAAACAAGGCTGCTCAGGAGGCAGGGGCCCTCTACCACCAGAGTAGCACGAAATCTAGTTCAAGATCGACTCAACGCGTTCAAGGAAATGCTACTTCTTTCATTAAAGAGGAATCACTTCAAAACAGAGTATTCTCGGACTTCAAAAATCTAGCCAAAATCTATTAACCAAAATCTAACCTTTTCTCTCGGTTTCTCGAGCTATATTTATAGCAAATTTACATAACAGAACTTGAGATAATACAGGGATTACTGTCTTTCCATATTAAAATTGAACTAGAACTCTAAAGGTGGCATCATAATATGACAAAGGACATCAGGACTGTCCTTGTCCTATTAGGAGTCTATCTCCTAGTTGAGTTCCCACGTGCATAACCACGTACAGAATTCCGTTCAATCTTCATGGAGAGCAACAAATGCTAAAGGCATGATGTGGAATCGTATGTGTGAGAGAGAGAAAACCGATTCTGAGAATTGGCAACTAGCTACGAATGTCTGCGTGCAGCCAGCTAGTCCTAGTTCAAAGCACTCTGATGACAAAATCATAAAAACATAGCAAGTTAGTCATAATATTCATTCTTAAAGCAATTTTAACTAATTTCATTGATCATTTGAGCCTGGGATTAATAATGGACAAAAGAAATGGAGTGACATGTGGTGGAAGAAAGAACATTCTTGGAGCTCATCGGATGCTCTAATCCTCATTTGATTAACTTCCCACATCTGATGAAAGCATAAAACCCTCAAAATGACATTTTATCCTAAGTTAAAGTGATGAAGTTATTATAATGCAAATTTGATTTTAATCTTCACCTTTCTTAGCTATATTAATGTGTTTTGAGTATACATTTTCCCTTGTCATATTAACTTTAACTTATTTATTAATTCCCTAAGAGATAACCTTTTTATATTAATATAACTCCCCTTTTTATATTAAATAGCCCCAAAAACCCATTATTATAGCTTTAGCCAAAGTTTATTATCCCCACATGTTTAAATAAAAACCCACATTAAGCCCCCTTTGGCTAAAATAACTTTTTTGTAAATATCCCTCCCCTTATGGTTATTAAATCAATTTGATTTAATTAACTATATAATATAATAAATATACAAAGAAAATATTTTAAACATATTTTATATGTGTTTAAAACAAAAAGAATCCCGAAGTTTAATTTAAACCAAACTTCATAAAACCCATGCATTTGCTTATGTATTTCCTTTCCCGATTACCCTTAACCCCAAGGTTAAAACCTTAACATTTTCCATTTTCCCCGATACATGTTCCTTTACCAAAGTTATAAACCTTGGTTAAACCCCTTTAAACCCCTCCCATCCACTTTATTTGACATATAAAACCTTTTTCCTTAACAAAACCGCCCAGTCCTAAATAAAACCACTCTCGCCATTAATATCCGACCTGCAATAAATGTGATTATAGTTTGATAAGACTTAAGGGTTTATGCCTTAGTTTTTAACTATTTTCATAGAATTTCAAACATTTTACCATAGAACCCATTGATACTATTACTGAGCCTTAGGATGCCATTACAGAGCCTTCTGTGAAACTATTTGTCATTCTAAAAAACTATTTCCTCTGAAATTTACTCCCGAAGAATTTCCACGACCTCTGCCAAGCAAATTGCAACTGAATTGAAGACTGTTGCATACCAGCAACACCTTGCGACTGCAAACATACCTATCAAAGGTATTTTTCATCAATCTGACTTGTAAAAACTCTCAATTTCAAAGGAAAATACCCTAGTTAGATTGTCATTACTGAAAAGAGCTCAATTATCCTTTTGAGAAAGTACCGAAACCTCCAAAATACAGGGGAAACCCTGTCAAAATTTTTCTAGAATCCTTCGTTCAAATTTCAGAGAGTTTTTATCCATTCCAAAGCTTCTTTCACTAATAAAAGTAACTTGAAAGGTTTTGAAATTTCTCTTCTAGCCCTTTGTGCCTTGTAAACCTTTTCTTTCACCCTAAAACCCTACTCAGAGTCTGATTTTTGCCTGAAAAGTCTTTCAATTGCCCCTTGTTTCTCAAAAAGAACTTAGCAAACTGTATAATCTTGCTCTGTTCATTCAAAATGACAAAGAAACAAGTCACTCCAAGTCTGGAGGTCCAAAATCCCAGAAAAATGTCTCTAGCAAGTCACCACAGCCTGAACCTTCTAAAATCAATAAGCCTACTCCTGCCCTTATTGCTAAAACTACTAAATTAGTCAAACCAGTTCAACCACCCATAACTTCTCAAGTAAGTAGCTCATTGATTGATGTGGATTATAGAATTTTTGATCCTTCAGTTGAATTCAACCTGCTAGAAGTCCACAATTGGTGTTTTGGAAAGTCTATAGAAAAGGTCAAAGATGATGTACCCATTTGGGATTCCAATTTGCCAAAATATGTTGTTCCTCTTACTAATCAAGCTCCATATTTTGTCAGACTATGTCAGTTGTATTATCTTCCAGATCATAGGTGTATTGTTAATAAAGATATGGATGTCATGGTCTATATCAATGCTGAGTCCATAAATTCCATGCTGCAAATGAACCATGACCCCACTGTTGTTTCACTGTCAATTGAGTACTTGACCCATCTCTACTTGGATTTAGATTTTCCTACCAGGTTCAATATCTTTCAAACCTTTTGGCCAACTCATGTTAATGTCCCAAAGCAAATCCACCCTATGATACCTTTGATTTCCCTGAAGGTACAAGGCATATTGTCTCCATGCTGTCATTCATACTTGGATATGATAATGATGAATTTACTGATGCTTCTATCTTGGGCTTCCTATCTACACTGACTCCTGGCCAGCCTCCATCCATAATCTTCAATTTTTCTAAGCTTATTTCTGAGAACATACATTATCAATTAACAAAATTATTAGAGGAGGGGGTATTTAGATATAAATCGTATCTACTACATCTTTTCTTGTATTATCAAGTAGAAAAATTTCCTATTGAGTTGTAGAAATTGGATGTAGAAGGGAAACTACTTTCAGTGGTGTTTTGGACATCTCTTTTAAGGAAATATAGTAGTCAGTATAACTACACAGATTTCAATGACTTGTTCATAATACCAGCTATGAACTTGTTGAATAAAGTAGAAACTCCCAGAATAAATGAAGAGACCAAAAGGATTTTACAGTTGTCTGAGAACTTTAAAACAGGGGATTGGTATTTATAAAGGAATCACACAGAGATTAGACTGTATGGTGCAATCTTGGCTTCATACAAACTACCAAGGTTTGTAACTACTATAATCTTTGCCTTAGAATATTTAAGGCAAATATTAAATGCGGATGAAGTGAATTTCATGGCCTCTAACAAGAAGACCCAATTTAAACTAAAGAATTAGTTTGGACCATTTATTGTCAACAATAGAGAAGCTATGAATGAAATAAATATCAAATTGAAAGAGTACAAGTTCCAATATAGCTTCATGTGGAACTATGACCCTCAGGGTATTCTGAGCACTATCAGAGTAAAATTCAAGTTTACTCCCTTCTTGCATGATTCCAAACCACAGATTGAGAAATTTGCCAATCAGATTGAATGGGAGGAAAATACTTGGGTTGATGATGATACATAGGATATGCAGGCAAGAAATGTACAGGGAACATAGGTTGTTACAGTTGATAAAGAAATAGAGGTTTCTCATAAAAGAAGTAGAGAATAGGGCAGCTATACAACAGAAGCTATTTTAGACAAGAAATTCATAATTCCTTATAGCAAGAAAAATAAATTGACTGCCGAAGAAAAAGATAAAGCAATAGAGATTGATGATAATAATGGCCATCAGACTGATGATGAGGCAACAATAATAGTAAATGAGACACTCAAGGAACTTCCAAAGGTCCAAATTGAAGCATAGGATAAAAACACAGTGATGGTTGAAAAACAAAGTAATTTGGAAATTCCTTCTTCCTCAATGGCCACTGATAATAGAGAATCAGACATTCATATCAAGTTTAGGAAAACTAGAGAAAATATTGAAGAAATAAAAAATGAAGTCTATTCCAAGTTTCTCAAACAGAAACCAGGATATAAAGATAGACTTCTCACTGCTTTTGACTATTCTTCCAATAAAATGATAATGCCATTTTTGAAGCCTAGAGTGGCTGATCCTAAGATAGTGGCAGATTATTCAAAGACAAATTTGGAGGTAGATGTAGATGCTATTCATGAATTAGATCAAATAGATTTCCATAGGAGCACCACATAGATGTTATATTCAAAAGTGGTCAATAAAAAAATGAGTGCTTGTAATCTTTAGAAAACTGTGTCAAATATGCAGACACAAATGAAATTGGACAAAGCATCTTTGCATGCTATATAATTGAGAATCAAAGCATTAGAGGATTTGGTGATTGAAGCTGGAGCTGACCCAGATAATATTGAAATTGCAAAGGCTTTGATCAAACAGAAAAATGAAGATATTGCTACTCTAAGGAGGCAACTCAAATTGCCTCAAAGTGAACATCCCCAAGCCAAGGAGATCCTTCAACAAAAGACAGAAAATGATGAATTATCCCAGCTGGTTTTAAAAATGACTGTTCAACTTAAAGAAATGGAAAACCATACTGAAGCTCTAATGAAGGAAAATGAAGCTTTGAAAAAGGCTAAGGAAGTCATTCCCACAGTCATTCCATTAGTAAGTACCGTTGTACCATCTACCTTAGCAGAACATCTAGCACCTCAAGGGAAATTGGCAACTACAGTGTCAATTTCATCAAAAGATGTTTCTACTGCTGCATCTTCAAATACACAGGTACAAACAGGGACAGAAATAGGAGCCACAGATTTGGTAAAAGATATGGAGGAAATGACTTTGAAGAATGATGAGATCAAAAATTTGAAAAAAGCTAATTAAAACTTGGAATCTGCCTATAAAAATGTTGTAATAACATCCAAGGGTCATGAACAAAGATTTAAATAATTAGAAGAAAGGGTGATGATACTCCAAAAATAAGTAAATCTCACTGATGAGGTTGCCTACATAAAAAATTATTTATGGAAAAACATCATTGAAGTCATTCACACTTAGTGGCCTTCTATTCAAATCATTTATGAGCAGAAAGATTTGTTACAAGCTGCCATTGCAGAAATTGATAAACAAAGAAGGAAATTGGAAATAAGCCACCACAAGCAGTCCAACTCATCTCATTTTTTAATAGCAAAAACAAGGAAGAATTAGAAGAGTTGAAAATTCCTAACAGGACAGAGGCCATCCTTCAAATCAGAAAATTCCTCACAAAAAGAAACATTATGAATAATCTAGAAGAAAAGTGTGATACTATGAACTTATCAATTGCTAAATTTAAGACCAAATATGACTTGCTGCTAGAATCAGGACTTCCAGATATCCATGTGTTTAATGAGAAATTAATGGTGCAGAAGGACTATGACCAGAAGATTAGAGCCCATGCTAAAGAGCAGGCTAACAAACCTTTGCCACAAGGGTCTCCAAGTGGTAAAGTAGTTTTGCAATATTTTGAGAATTTGTTTTTCCTGCAGAATGAAATCAAGCACATGTTCATTGCGAAACAAAATTTTTCTAAGTATAAAAAAGCTGATGAAAGTTATAGAAAACTGAAGAATATGAAGATTCCCACTGCTGAACAGTGGCAAGAATTCATAGATCTAATGTGAATTTGAGAGACAAAGAGCAGGAAAATCACATGAAGAAGCCAGATTTTACTGTTACCTCAGGGTGAAAAATCAGTGTCAAAGAGTATCAGTTTTTAAAGTGTATCAGTAAAAGAAAATGTTACTGCTGGTAATTTTTCAATTACAGAAGTAAAACAGTGAAAAAAAAACAGAGTTAAAGAGTATCAGAGCAGAACGTGGAAAAGGAAGAGTATACTCCAAGTCATCTTCCACAAGATAATGTCCCAAGTTCCAGCAACACTTCCAGTTAAACAAAAAATCAGTTTGAGTAGATAAATTGTTCTATTTTTCTTGTAAAAGAGGACAACTTGCAAACTGTTTTGCAACTGTCCCTCTTCTTATGTGATAATTCCTATTTTTTCTTGAGATATTCTCTCAAACTTTTAAGATATTTTGTAAACAATTTATTTGTATAAATACTTCATTCTTCGAATTATTTTAGTGTGGAATAAAATATCAAGACTACTATAGATTTTTTTGTTGAATTCATTGGGATTTTATGTGAGTTAAGTTGAAGCAGCAGGCTAGAAACTAAAGAAAATAGACATCATAGCTAAGGATTCATGTGATGACCAGATGAGTACAGTATTTTCAAGTTTTCATTGTGTATTTCTTTGAGTTTCATTCATACACCTTGTGTTATTTTCTATCTTAAATGAAAAACTAGGAAAGGTATTACAGAATCAGTGTAAAAAGCTCTATGTTCTTACTAGTTTTCATGTTTATGTTTTCTGCTGATTTCCAGACTTTAGAATTCTTAATTTCTCTTTAGTCTCGTTTGACCTCAATTTCCCTCTTCCTTTTTTGTGATCTAAGGATTCTTAATTTCCCTTAGTCCAGAATCATACCACTTCATCAAATTAGCCTTTTGAAACCCTCTGAAGATCATCTATCTTGCCCTTAGTATATTTGCATCTTTTGACCCTAGTTTTCTAGTCTTGTTTGCTAGAAATTTGACCCCATTGCCCAATGGTTAGGTAGATATTTCTATGGTTTCCTTTGTAGTCCTTTATTCCCACCAACATCCAAAAAATCAAACCAAATTTTCCACTCATAGCTAGCCTAAAATCCATTACAAAACAAAGCTAAATCTTAAGGAGAGATCCCTGTCCAGAACTCAGGAAGGCTAGATCCTGAATTCTAAAAGTGGTTCCTGGTTACCCCTGGTTTTCTTACTATCAAAATCCTTATCCCACAACCTGAGAATTACTAGGGTGATAACATACTAGTGATCATACTGGGGATTTAACCACTCTCTAGTTTTAAGTTTAATCTTGAAGGAAGATTCTTAAACATATCTTTTCCACTTTGAGATTAAGTTTAAAAGGTTGTGGGTATTTATAGACTAGTCATTCTGGCTCCCAAGAAATTCTATTATACCAGATCAAATCCAGATCCCAATCCACCAGAAATAGTAGACAATCCGAACCAGATAGGAAAAAAGAAAAAACCAATTGTTAACTTAGAAACTGAAATTTCTTTGAAGAAAGTTAATTCTTTTCCTAGTGAATTGATAAATTTGTCTGACATTGATTTTGATTTAAATTTTGAGCAATCCTTATTTAAAGTCAAATCTGAGAATGATTTAAGTAATGTTGTAATTGAACCTGCTTTTATTTCATTTCTGGAAACTAAGCAACATTTAATTTCACTTAAATCTAGTTCAAACAAAACTGAAAAACAAAATCAAATTCAAAAGATAAATGTATCATTGATCAAAGATATAAATGAAGCAATAGAATTGGCACATTCTTTAACATATCTTAAACCCCCAGTTTCTCAAGTTCACACTGCAATAATCCCAGCAGTAGATTCAACACTATATGCTATCACATCATTTTTAGAATCCATTCCCAGTTCATCCTTAGATCCATTCATTCCTAGCCTGCCTCTGCAGCCTAGAAAATTTTTTCCATCAACACCATCCACTTCATTTACCAAACCAATAAACACATCATCATTATTTCCAAGTAGTTCCATTTATATTCCTACTTCATTCCAAGTACTTCAAGCATCACTGTTAGCTCATATGCTATTCCTACCATCACTTTTATACCTCCCAGTACAGGAAGACTTAGACCTATGGCAGCTATATATGCTCCCTTGGTTTTATCCCAACCTCTCCATGATATGCCAGATGGATATCAGAAAATCATTCATTTATTTGATGGTCTCACTCAATACTCTACCCAAAAACATGTAACTTAGATGAATGACTTTTTTGAAATTTATGAAATAGACGAAGATGATGTTCAAATGAGATTATTTTCCTAGAGTCTAACTGGAGAAGTGAAAAAGTGGTTCAAAAACTTAGCTCCTGCTAGTATTAGAGACTTAGCTGCATTTCAAAGAGCCTTTATCAATAAATGGGAGAAAAAGAAGAATCCATTACAAATACTATCTGAATTTTATTCCATGAGGAGAAATCCTAATGAATCAGTTCAAGATTTTTGCACTAGATATAACAGCATCTACAATTCTATCCCTGCAGATCTGAAACCAACTCCATATTTTGTGCTACTGAAATTCCCTGACTGTTTTGATGTAGACATGGCTTATCAACTTAGAGAAAGAGATGCAGATACCCTAGAAAAAATGCAACATAATGCTGTAAGTGTAGAAATCAACATTCTGGCTAAAAAATTAAGATTAAGAAATGAAAGAAGAGATACTATAAAAGAAGAACCATCAATTTCTGAAAAAAAAATTAGATCTTCTTGCAAGAACTTTAGACAGAGTGGTAGATAGGCTAGAAAACATGGAAAGAAAGCCTAATTGGGAAAATCAACCACAAATTAGAAACCCAAATTTTTGAAAAAATAATAACCCTGGAAAAGCCAAAGAAGCTGCTCCAGATCAGAACATAAGACCCCCATTTCAGGAGAACTATGATGAGAGTTCTCAAAACCATAATGATGAAGAGGAAGACATTAATATAGTCATGGGGGCAGATGAGAATGATTCTATTTTCCTCACAAGAAGATTTAGAAATAGTTGAGCTTCAACAGCTTGGACTAGACTCTAATGAATCTTTTGATTTTAAACAAGGTTATGAATCTGTAATAAATGAAATACATAGTCAATATAACCTTTGAAGTAAGGAAAACAATGATCCTTATAACAAAACGTCTATTTCAAACCAGAATAAAAAGAAGGATGAAACTCCAAAAAACAGAGTTTTGCAAATCCTCCCTAGAGAGAATAAACAAAACTCAAATCCCTCAAGTCCAAAAATAGTTGATATCATTGATCAAACAGTTCAATCATCTAATCCAATGAAAACAACTATAACAGACCCTAAAAATTCTTCTGCTGATCCTAAATCAACAAGCTCTAAGAATGAAAATCAAAGAAAAACTATGGCTGAAAGTTCAAAAACAGATAAACCCTCTTCTTCTAATCAAAATGCCTTTGAAAAAAGAAATAAAGATAGCAGTAATCAACAAAATCAAAATGGAAACAGTAAAACCACTGCTGAAACTCAAGATAAATCATCCCAAATAGTAGTTTTGAAAGAAGAAAAAATTCAAGCTATCAAATCTCAGTCAACATTCAATATTCAGTCTGAAATATCCAAGTTGAAGATAGCCATTCCCTTAACTGAACTGGCTAGAAATGACATGTATAGATGAATTATCAATAATACATTGAATGTTAATGAAAATGAAGATACAATTAATATGAGTGATGATAGACTTGAATTAATCTTTGGAGCAAATGTAGATGGTAAGCACTCAGATGGGTCAGTCCCTCCATTTTACTTAAGTCTTACTATCCATGACCAAATATTACATAATGCTATGCTAGATACTGGAGCTTCCCATAATCTAATACCCAAAGCAATCATGGAAACTTTAAGTCTAGACATAACCCGACCATACAAATACCTATTTTCTTTTGATTCCAGTCAAGTCCAATGCATAGGGTTGATTAAGGATTTATGTGTAAACCTCATCCAATATCCTGGTAAGAGTATGATCATGGATGTTGTGGTAGCTGATATCCCGCCTAAATATGGCATGCTTCTTTCTCACTCAAGGGGAGCAAAGTTGTAGGGATCTCTACAACTTGATATGAGTTATGCAACTATCTCAGTATTTGGACAACCCAAAAAGCTTTATAGAGAAACCTTAATGAATTTTATGATCAGCGGTGCTAAGAGACCTACCAATTACCCAATCTATTTAACTCCCACTGATCTTGACTCTTTTATTCTTTGTAATTCTGATCAGAACAATACTCAAACTGAAATTATAGATCCAAAGACCAAAATTCCTAAAATAATGCAAGATTACATTGGTCATGAAGCTTTATGGCATTTAGATTTCGATGGTTCAGTAAATAAATCAAGAGCTGGAGCTGGTGTCTGGATTACAAACATTGAAACTAGCCATTCTGAAGGACATGCCTTTAGATTGAATTTCAAATGCACCAATAATATGGCTGAATATGAGGCTTTAATCTTAGGTCTGCAGATTATTAGAAAATTGGGAGGGAAAAGAATACTGATCATGGGAGATTCTGAGTCAGTTATCAAACAAATAGATGCAGAATACTCTGTCCACAATCCAAGATTAGCAAGATACAAAGAAATAACAATAGATTTGCTTGATGATTTGTTAGAATCCAAGTTTGCTATTATTCCAGAAAGCAGAATCTACAAGCTCATTGCTTAGCTACCTTTGCCAGCACCTGCAATCTGCCATTCTCACTAGTACAAAAATACACAGCTGAAATCAAACACAAACCCATTGTCCCAGGTAATGTAAAGTACTGGAATTTTTTTTTACAAGATGAACAGATCTATCACTTTTTGGACAATGAGGGAGAATTTCAAAATTGTCGACTTGATAATGATTGTAATATAGATTCATCTTGTAACATAGATTCAAATTCTTGTCAAATAGAAGATTTAGATGTACATACTTTTGATAAACCCACTATATTTACTTAGAGTGATATTGATGACTTGGACATAGTAAATATAGAGTAATTGATTTAAGATGAGATAGATTTGATTGATTTAAAACATAAAATTTTTCCCAAAGGATTGACTCCATTAGAAGATTTATTTGATTCCAATGATGTGCCAAAAAGGCCTAAGATGGAACCAGTCAGATCTGATATTGAAGAGTGTAACATAGAAACAGATGAAAAACCAAAAATGATAAAATTGTCAAAATCCTTACCACCAGAAGAAAAGGTTAAATGTATAGAGCTTTTGAAAGAATTTCAAGATGTCTTTGCATGGAAGATCTAAAAACTTACAACAAAGACATAATTCAGCATAAAGTTCCTTTGAAAGAAAATCAAAAACATTTTCAACAAAAACTAAGAAGGATTAATCCAGTTTTGTTACCTTTAATTGAAAAAGAGGTTAAATGAATGTATGATGCAAACATAATTACACCAGTCGGATATTCTGATTGGGTATCTAACCTAGTGCCAACCAGAAAGAAAACAAGAGAAATTTGACTTTGTATAGACTTTAGAAATCTTAATAAAGCTTCTCTAAAAGACAACTACCCCTTACCTAAAATGGATCATATTTTGCAGAGGGTGGCAGGTTCTTCAAGAATTTCTTTATTAGATGGTTTCTCTGGTTACAATCAAATTCTATTTCATAAATATGATCAAACTAAAACTGCATTCACTACTCCTTGGGGCACTTTCATGTATGTGAAAATGCCTTTTGGATTAAAAAATGCAGGAGCTACATTTCAAAGGGCCATGAATATTGCCTTTGCTAAGGAAATCCATGAATTTTTAGTTATCTATATTGATGATATTACTGTTTTTTTAAAAACAAATGATGAACACTTAGATCATCTGAGACAAGTCTTTATCAAATGCAAAAAATATGGTATATATTTGAATCCTAAAAAGACTCTTTTTGGGCTAGAAGAAGGAAAACTGTTAGGACACATAATCTCCAAAGAAGGCATTAGGATAGACCCTGCTAGAATTGAAGCTATCTTGAACATTCAACCACCAAGAAACATAAAATAACTTCAAGCATTCTTGGGTGAAATCAATTTCTTGAGGAGATTTATCTCCAACCTGGCTGAAATCATAAAAGAACTTAACAACATGCTTAAAAAAGACTCTGCAATAAAATGGACTGTTAAAGCCAAACAATCTTTTGAATCAATAAAATAGGCTTTGACAAAACCACCAGTCTTAATCAGCCCAGATTATACAAAAGACTTCATAATTTTTTCATTTGCATCTGAACATACCATAGCTGCAGTTTTACTGCAGAAAAACAATGAAGGTTTTGAATAGCCAATTGCATTTTTTAGTAAAGCCCTCAGAGATGCACCTCTGAAGTATAATATCATGGAAAAACAAGCTTTAGCCTTGGTTAAAGCCATTAAGGATTTCAGAGTTTACATCCTCCATTCCCACATAATTGCATATGTCCCTAATGGAGTAGTAAAAGACATTCTTACACAAGATGGACCTGATGGTAGGAGAGGAAAGTGGATTGCCACTATCCTTGAATATGATCTGGAAATCAAACCTACAAAACTCATTAAAGGACAGGGTTTAGCCAGATTGATGGCTGAGTCTAATTGTAATGCTCTAGACATTAATTTCATTGCACATATAGATGACCAAGAGGAGATGACGACTCCACAGATCAGTGAGGCCTATCTAGACTCACCTGGTACTCAGATATCATCTTTGTACTAACACATTTACAAGCTCCTCCTGGGTTAACTAAAACCAAAGCCAGATTTATTAAACAAAAAGCAATGAAGTTTTGTATATTAAATAATGCACTATATTGGAAAGAAAGCAGTGGGATTTTACTAAATTGTTTATTACAAACAGAGGCTAACAAAATTCTCCAAGAATTTCATGCAGGTGACTGTGGAGGCCATTTATACTGGAAGAGCATAGCAAAAAAAATACTGAGAGTTGGTTTTTACTGGCCAAGTTTATTTTCAGATGTCAAAAATTTTGTTACATCTTGTCATAAATGTCAAAATTTTGAAGGAAAGAAGAAACTTTTGCCCTTACCTCTTAAGCCAATATCCACTGAAAACCCATTTAAACTATGGGGGTTAGACTTGATAGGTGAAATCCACCCTCCATCATCAGGCCAACACAAATGGATTTTAACTGCTACTGATTATTTCACCAAGTGGATAGAGGCCATTCCAACTAGGCAAGCCACTGATTCAATTATAATCTCATTCCTAGAAAGTAATATTTTGTCAAGATTTGGATGCCCCCATAAGATTATTACTGACAATGCAGCTACTTTCAAATCCAAGAAAATGATTTCTTTTTGTCACAAATACTATATTACCTTAGGTCATTCCATTGCTTACTATCCCCAGGGTAATGGTTTAGCTGATTTTTCAAACAAAAGCCTAATCAACATCATCAAAAAATTACTTCAAGAGAATAAAAAGATATGGAACAAAAATCTAGTCTATGCCTTATGGGCTGATAGACTTACCACAAAAAAGTCTATTGGAACTTCACCTTATCATATTATTTATGGAATGGAAGTTGTTTTCCCCTCTTCCTTGGGGGTCCCAGTCATGAAGATCATTCAGGAATCACAGGTGGAAAAAAATGATATTCAAAGAAGAATTAATGAAACCATACATCTACAACAAACTAGGGAGGAAGTTTATGAAAGATCACAAGTTTTACATGATAAATTCAAAAATATTTTTGATAAAAGAAGTAAAGAAGATGATTTCTACATTAGAGATCAAGTGTTGAGATGGGATTCAAGAAGAGAGGATAAAGGTAAACATGGAAATTTTGACTTTCTATGGCAGGGACCTTATGTGATATATGGTTACAGAGGTAATAATTATTTTTTCCTCAAGAATTTGGATGGAACTAAACTTCAAGAAGGACCAGTGAATGGTAGGATGTCGAAACACTACTATTCTTCTGAGTCAGTGATTAGTTAGATTTATTGAATTTTACCATTGTAAATATTCATTGCAAGTGTGTAGTTTGGATTGGAGATTTTATTTACAAAGTTGAAGCCCGAAGCGAAGGCCATAATCTTTGCAGTATAAAATTTCATAAGTATAGATTGTTGCAAAAGATAGAAGACAATTATAGGATCATCAAGGTTAAAGTTGAAGGCTATTGATCTCTGAGTTCTTGATATTCCACCAGGAAATGCCATCCCCAAGTGAAGCCGATGTTAGTAACCTATACATATAGGATTCATAATTTTGACATGACTAATGGTAGTCTTGTAAATATGTACAAAATTTTCTTTCTGCAAGTTATTTCCCATAATTTGTAAAAAATAAAAAAAATCAAAAAGAGGGTAAAAAGTCCTAAAAGAACAATCAAAGGACTTAGAAAAAATAATATACCCCAAAAGAAAAAGATGAATAAAACATGAAAGTGAGCAATTCTAAATGCCACTACTTTTACCTTTTGTAGTTGATTATGGCAGAGTGTAAATAAATGCCATAATCCATGATGAGTTAAACCATTTAATCTTGACTTTTCATGTTTCAATTTCAATTGTTGTAGATAGAGAATAAAGAATTGTCATACAGTTTAATCATGACAAATCAGTAGTTAGGAAGAGAATAAGTGAATCCAATAGTTTAATCTGGATTCCTAGATGAAATAAGTGTAGAATTAGATAGTTTTATTGCTTTTAGAAAGAATAAATGCTGTAAATGTTGGTAGCTCAAATGCACCTAATCAAAATGAAAGAAAAAATGTTAGCATGTTAAATTGGGTAGGTAGAAGAAGGTGAGAAGCATCATTGTAAATATTATTCACCAAAGCTACAAATAACTAACTTCCCCTACCCATAGCCATTTATCATTCCAGACTATCAGTCGGAAAGGCTCAAGGCATTTCCTTGACTTATGTTGGGACCAGACCCAAGGCTCTATGGCTGATCAGTTGAAAGTGTTAAAATTTCTATATTAATTCCAAAATCACATCATTTTCCATTCATGCATTTGTTCCCCTTAAAAATCATAAGTAAAAACCTCATTTTTACTAAATGATACTCTAATCCTCATTTTATTAACTTCCCACATCTGATGAAAGCATAAAACCTTCAAAATGACATTTTATCCTAAGTTAAAGTGATGAAGTTATTATAATGCAAATTTGACTTTAATCTTCACCTTTCTTAGCTATATTAATGTGTTTTGAGTATACATTTTCCCTTTTCATATTAACTTTAACTTATTTATTAATTCCCTAAGAGATAACCTTTTCATATTAATATAACTCCCCTTTTTATATTAAATAGCCCCAAAAACCCATTATTATAGCTTTAGCCAAAGTTTATTATCCCCACATGTTTAAATAAAAACCCACATTAAGCCCCCTTTGGCTAAAATAACTTTATGTAAATATCCCTCCCCTTACGGTTATTAAATCAATTTGATTTAATTAACTATATAATATAATAAATATACAAAGAAAATATTTTAAACATATTTTATATGTGTTTAAAACAAAAAGAATCCCGAAGTTTAATTTAAACCAAACTTCATAAAACCCATGCATCTCCTTATGTATTCCCTTTCCCGATTACCCTTAACCCCAAGGTTAAAACCTTAATATTTTCCATTTTCCCCGATACATGTTCCTTTACCAAAGTTCTAAACCTTTGTTAAACGCCTTTAAACCCCTCCCATCCACTTTATTTGATATATTAAACCTTTTTCCTTAACAAAACCCTTTGCGCCATCGGGTTTAATCTCAGTCATCCGATATTCCTAACCCTTTGATCTAACGGTTTAAGATGAGCACGATAAATCAATCCCTAGGCCCCATCCTTCCCTGTCGCGATTGCATTACAACCGTCCGATCATCATCCCTTTTACAATCCAATGACCCAAATTCAACCCGATAAACCTTTCACCCGTCCCCACCATTCTTATCGCGATGAATTACCACCGTAGATCTCCACTTACCAGATCTACGGCTCACATTTAAAGCCCTGGCGCCACTGCACTTACCCTACAACTTTGAGTCAAATCCTGACCATTCGCATCTCGGAGTCAGATCTGACGGTGCAAATCCCATATCGCGCAACTAAAGTAATCGGCCCAAGTTTTTAAAGAATCACGCGATAAAAGATGTTTCTTAATACCACCCGCTGCCGATGTGTCAACATTTCATTCGATTGCGTGCCAAAAGGTAAATACTGCTTACCGCTCCAATCCTACGTGAAAACCGCCCGGTCCAAAATAAAACCGCTACCGCCATTAATATCCGACCTGTAATAAATGTGATTATAGTTTGATAAGACTTAAGGTTTTATGCCTTAGTTTTTAACTATTTTCATAGCATTTTGCGCATTTTACCATAGAACCCATTGATACTATTACTGAGCCTTCAGACGCCATTACAAAGCCTACTGTGAAACTTTTTCTCGTTCTAAAAATCTATTTCCTCTAAAATTTACTCCCGGAGAATTTCCACAACCTCTGCCAAGCAAATTGCAACTGAATTGAAGACTGTTGTAGACCAGCAACCCCTTGCGACCGCAAGAATACCTATCAAAGGTATTTTTCATCAATCCGACCTGTAAAAACTCTCAATTTCAAAGGAACATACCCCAATTAGACTTTCATTACTGAAAAGAGCTCAATTATCCTTTTGAGAAAGTACCGGAACCTCCAAAATACAGGGGAAACCCTGTCAATTTTTTTCTAGAATCCATCGTTCCAGTTTTAGAGAGTTTTTATCCATTCCAAAGCTACTTTCACTGATAAAAGTAACTTTAAATCTTTTGAAAGTTATCTTCTAGCCCTTTTTGCCTTATAAACCTTTTCTTTCACCCTAAAACCCTACTCAAATTCTGATTTTTGCTTGAAAAGCCTTTCAATTGCCCCTTGTTTCTCAAAAATAACTTAGCAAACTGTATAATCTTTCTCTATTCATTCAAAATGACCAAGAAACAAGCCACTCCCAAGTTTGGAGGTCCAAAATCCCAGAAAAATGTCTCTAGCAAGTTACCACAGCCTGAACCTTCTAAAATCAATCAGTCTACTCCTACCCTTACTGCTGTAACTACTGAAGTAGTCAGACCAGTTCAACCACCCATAACTTCTCAAGAAAGTAGCTCATTGATTGATGTGGATTATAGAATTTTTTATCCTTTAGTTGAATTCAACCTGTTAGAAGTCCACAATTGGTGTTTTGGAAAGTCTGTAGAAAAGGTCAAAGATGATGTACCCATTTTGGATTCCAATTTGCCAAAATATGTTGTTCCTCTTACTCATCAGGCTCCAGATTTTGTCAGACTATGTCAGTTGTATTATATTCCAGATCAGAGGTGTATTGTTAATAAATATAGGGAATTCATGTTCTATATCAATGTTGAGTCCATAAATGCCATGCTGCAAATGAACAATGACCCCAATGTTGTTTCACTATCAATTGAGGACTTGACCCAGCTCTACTTGGATTTAGATTTTCCTACTAGGTTCAATATCTTTCGAAACTTTTGGCCAACTCATGTTAATGTCCCAAATTAAATCCACCCTATGATACATTTGATTTCCCTGAAGGTACAAGGTAGATTGTCTCCATGCTGTCATTCATACTTGGATATGATAATGATGAATTTACTGATGCTTCTATCCTGGGCTTCCTATCTACACTGACTCTTGGCCAGCCTCCATCCATAATCTTAAATTTTTCTAAGCTTATTGCTGAGAACATACACTATCAATTAACAAAATTATCAGAGGAGGGGGTATTTAGATATACATCATATCTACTACATCTTTTCTTGTATTATCAAGCAGAAAAATTTCCTATTGAGTTGCAGAAATTGGATGTAAAAGGGAAACTACTTTTAGTGGTGTTTTGGACATCTCTTTTAAGGAAAGACAACAGTCAGTATAACTACACAGATTTCAATGACTTGTTCATAATACCAGCTATGAACTTGTTGAATAAAGCAGAAACTCCCAAAATAAATGAAGAGACCAAAAGGATTTTACAGTTGTTTGAGAACTGTAAAATAGGGGATTGGTATTTATACAGGAATCACACAGAGATTAGAGTGTATGGTGCACTCTTGGCTCCATACAAACTACAAAGGTTTGTAACTACTAGAATATTTGCCTTAGAATATTTAAGGCAAATATTAAATGCAGATGAAGTGAATTTCATGGCCTCTAAGAAGAAGACCCAATTTAAACTAAAGAATCAGATTGGACCGTTTATTGTCAACAATAGAGAAGCTGTGAATGAAATAAATATCAAAATGAAAGAGTATAAGTTCCAATACAGCTTCATGTGGAACTATGACCCTCAGGGTATTTTGAGCACTATCAGAGTAAAATGCAAGTTGACTCCCTTCTTGCATGATTCCAAACCACAGATTGAGAAATTTTCCAATCAGATTGAATGGGAGGCAAATACTTTGGTTGATGATGATACATAGGATATGCAGGCAAGAAATGTATAGGTAACACAGGCTGTTACAGTTGATAAAGAAACAGAGGTTTCTCATAAAATAAGTAGAGAAGAGGGAAGCTATACAGCAGAAGCTATTTCAGACAAGAAATTTAGAATTCCTTATAGCAAGAAAAGTAGATTGACTGCTGAAGAAAAAGATAAAGCAATAGATATTGATGATAATAATGGCCATCAGACTGATGATGAGGCAACAATAATAGTAAATGAGACACTAAAGGAACTTCAAAAGGTTCAAATTGAAGCACAGGATAATAACATAGTGATGGTTGAAAAACAAAGTAATGTGGAAATTCCTTCTTCCTCAATGACCACTAATAATAGAGAATCAGAAACTCAGATCAAGTTTAGGAAAATCAGAGAAAAGAATGAAGAAATAAAAAATGAAGTCTATTCCATGTTTCTCAAAGAGAAACCAGGAAATAAAGATAGACTTCTCACTGCTTTTGACTATTCTTCCAATAAAATAATAATGTCATTTTTGAAGCCTACAGTGGTTGATCCTAAGACAGTGGCAGATTATTCAAAGACAGATTTAGAGGTAGATGCAGATGCTATTTATGAATTAGACCAAATAGATTTCCATATAAGCACCACAGAGATGTTATATTCAAAATTGGTCAATAAAACAATGAGTGCTTGTAAGCTTCAAAGAACTGTGTCAAATTTGCAGACACAAATGAAGTTGGACAAAGCATCTTTGCACGCTAAAGAATTGAGAATCAAAGCATTAGAGGATTTGGTGATTGAAGCTGGAGCTGACCCAGCTAATATTGAAATTGCAAAGGCTTCAATCAAACAGAAAAATGAAGATATTGCTGCTCCAAGGAGGCAACTCAAATTGCCTCAAAGTGAACATCCCCAAGCCAAGAAGATACTTCAACAAAAGATAGAAAATGATGAATTATCCTAGCTGGTTTTAAAAATGACTACTCAAATTAAAGAAATGGAAAACCAGACTGAAGCTCTAATGAAGGAAATAGAAGCTTTGAAAAAG
Organism: Pinus albicaulis; assembly: GCA_034641835.2. NCBI lineage: Eukaryota > Viridiplantae > Streptophyta > Pinopsida > Pinales > Pinaceae > Pinus > Pinus albicaulis. The sequence goes on along the minus strand of JAXQQM020082188.1, from coordinate 91,746 downwards.
ACTAAGGAAGTCATTCCCACAGTCATTCCATTAGTAAGTATTGTTGTACCATCTACCTTAGCAGAACATCTAGCACCTCAAGGGAAATTGGCAACTGCAGTGTCAATTTCATCAAAAGATGTTTCTGCTAATGCATCTTCAAATACACAGGTACAAACAGGGACAGAAACAGGAGCCACATATTTGGTAAAAGTTATGGAGGAAATGACTTTGAAGAATGATGAGATCAAAAATTTGAAAAAAGCTAATCAAAACTTGGAATCTGCCTATAAATATGTTGTAATAACATCCAAGGGTCATGAAAAAAGAGTTAAATCATTAGAATAAAGGGTGATGATCCTCCAAAAAGAAGTAAATCTCACTGATCAGTTTGCCTACATAAAAAATTATTTATGGACCAACATCAATGAAGGCATTCACTCTCAGTGGCCTTCTATTAAAATCATTTATGACCAGAAAGATTTGTTACAAGCTACCATTGCAGAAATTGATAAAACAAAGAAGGAACTTGGAAATAAGCCACCACAAGCAGTCCAACTCCTATCATTTTTTAATAGCAAAAACATGGAAGAATTGGAAGAGTTGAAAATTACTGACAGGACAGAGGCCATCCTTCAAATCAGAAAATTCCTCACAAAAAGAAACATTATGAATAATCTGGAAGAAAAGTGTGATACTATGAACTTATCAATTGCTAAATTTAAGACCAAAAATGACTTGCTGCTAGAATCAGGACTTCCATATATCCATGTGTTTAATGAGAAATTAATGGTGCAGAAGGACTATGACCATAAGATCAGAGCCCATGCTAAAGAGCAGGCTAACAAACCTTTGCCACAAGGGTCTCCAAGTGGTAAATTAGTTTTGCAATATTTTGAGAATTTGTTTTTCCTGCAGAATAAAATCAAGCACATGTTCATTGTGAAACCACATTTTTCTAAGTGTACAGAAGCTCATGAAAGTTATAGAAAACTGAAGAATATGAAGATTCCCATTGCTGAACAATGGCAAGAATTCACAGATCTGATGTGAATTTGACAAACAAAGAGAAGGAAAATCACATGAAGAAGCTAGATTTTACTGTTACCTCAGGGTGAAAAATCAGTGTCAAAGAGTATCAGTTGTCAAAGTGTATCAGTAAAAGCAAATGTTACTGCTGGTTATTTTTCAATTACATCAGTAAAACAGTGAAAAAAAATTAGAGTTAAAGAGTATCAGATCACAACGTGGAAAAGGAAGAGTATACTCCAAGTCATCTTCCACAAGATAATGTCCCAAGTGCCAACAACACTTCCAGCTAAACAATAAATCAATTTGAGTAGATAAACTGTTCTATTTTTCTTGTAAAAGAGGACAGCTTGCAAACTGTTTTGCAACTGTCCCTCTTCTTATGTGATAATTCCTATTTTTTCTTGAGATATTCTCTCAAACTTTTGAGATAGTTTGTAAGCAATTTATTTGTATAAATACTTCATTCTTCGAAGTATTTTAGTGTGGAATAAAATATCAAGACTACTATAGATTTTTTTGTTGAATTCATTGGGATTTTATGTGAGTTAAGTTAAAGCAGCGGGCTGGAAACTAAAGCAAATAGACATCATAGCTAAGGATTCATGTGATGACCAGATAAGTACAGTATTTTCAAGTTTTCATTGCGTATTTCTTTGAGTTTCATTCATACATCTTGTGTTGTTTTCTATCTTAAATGAAAAACTAGGAAAGGTATTACAGAATCAGTGTAAAAAGCTCTTTGTTCTTACTAGTTTTCATGTTTATGTTTTCTGCTGATTTCCAGACTTTAGAATTCTTAATTGCTCTTTAGTCTCGTTTGACCTCAATTTCCCTCTTCCTTTTCTGTGATCTAAGGATTCTTAATTACCCTTAGTCCATAATCATACCACTTCATCAAATTAGCCTTTTCAAACCCTCTGAAGATCATCTATCTTGCCCTTAGTATATTTGCATCATTTGACCTTAGTTTTCTAGTCTTGTTTGCTAGAAATTTTACCCCATTGCCGAATGGTTAGGTAGATCTTTCTATGGTTTTATTTGTAGTCCTTTATTCCCACCAACATTCAGAAAATCAAACCAAATTTTCCACTCATAGCTAGCCTAAAATCCATTACAAAACAAAGCTAAATCTTAAGGAGAGATCCCTCTCCGAAACTCAGGAAGGCTAGATCCTGAATTCTAAAAGAGGTTCTTGGTTACCCCTGGTTTTCTTACTATCAAAATCCTCATCCCACAACCTGAGAATTACTAGGGTGATAACAGGTGTCATCAAAGACATTGCAATAAGCCTCTTTTAGCTACCCATGAGAGGGATGGTGATGGATATTATTATAGCTGGCATTCGTCCTAAATTTGGCATGTTACTTTCTAGGTCATGGAGGAGAACAAATAAGACTTTATAGAGAAGCTCAGCTGGCATATATCATTACTGACAGTAAAGACCCCACTAATAATTCAATTTATGATAGAACAACTGATGTTAGTTTAGGAATTTTACATATGGATAATGTTGTCCTATCTGCAAAAAAATTTCAGATTTTGAAGCCTGTTGAAAAACAAATCATTCATGAGGGTTCTAAGCTATGGCAAATGTATTTTGATGGATCATGTTCTAAACAAGGAGCTGGTGCAAGAATAGTTATCATTTCCCATTTGAAAGAAAGCTCCAATTTTTCTTTCAAACTTGAATTTGAAGCAACCAACAATGTGGCTGAGTATGAAGCTCTGCTAATTGGTTTAAAAACAAAAAAAGAAATGAATATTTCAGACATTTTTATTTTTGGAGATGTTGAACTTATTATTCAACAAATCAGAAATGTTTATCAAACTAAGCATCCCAGACTCAGAGATTACCGGAATGCAATATGGAGCATTGTAGAAGACTCATTCCTGACCTTTAACATTAATTTTTCTCCAAGAGAATGTAATATTTTGGTTGACTCACTTTCTATTTCAGCAAGTTCATTCAGAATTATAATTCCTATAAAATGGAAATATGAAGTGGAAGTTAGGTTCAGACCTAGAATTCCTGATAATGTCAAGCATTAGAAATTTTTTGAAGATGATCGGGAGATTAGAATATTAATTGAAGTTGTTGAAGATTTTTATGTCCTAAACATTGATCAGGATGAAGATCTCATGAATGATGATGCTGATTTGCAAGATGCCAAAATAATGAAAAAACAGATTGTTGATTGGCCTATCATTCAACTGCCTACCAATCATATTCCCAAGGGGTTAATCCCACTTGAGAAGCTATTTGTTCACAATGATGTCTCAATCGAATGACAATTAGCTGAAATAGAAGCAGAATTGAAATATTTCAATTTGGGCACAAAAAAAGAACTGATGTATGTTAAGTTGTCAAAATCTTTATCAAAAGAAAGAAATGTTGAATACCACAAGATGTTTTGTGAATTTGTTGATGTTTTTGCATAGAAATATGAGGATCTTAAGACATATAATGCATACATCATTGAGCATTAAATACCTTTGAAGGATGGTACTAAGCCTTTCTGGAAGAAATTAAGACAATTCAATCCACTACTGTTACCAGTGATGGAGAAGGAAGGGAAGAAAATTTTGGATGCCAAAATCATCATTCCATTGAGATACTTAGATTGGGTTGCCAATATAGTTCTAGTAAGAAAGAAGAGTGGCGAAGTCAGACTATGTGTATATTTCAAGAATCTTAACAAATGCTCCAAGAAAGATAATTATCTATTGCCAAAGATGGAGCATATTCTTCAAAAGTAACTGGGTGAGATAGAATTTCCATGTTAGATGGTTTCTCCGGGTACAATCAAGTTTCTGTTTGGCCAAAAGACCGAGAGAAGACATCATTCACTACTCCTTAGGGAACATTCATGTATGCAAAGATGTCATTTGGGCTTATGAATGTCGAAGCTACTTTTCAACGTGCTATGAACTTTTCATTCATTGGAGAAAAGGATGAAATCTTTGTCATCTATTTGGATGATATTACTGTTTTGTCAGCTTTAGATCAAGAACGCCTTCAACACTTGAGACAAGTATTTTTTAAATGCAGAAAATATGGTATATCATTGAATCCAAAGAAGTCTCATTTTTCCCTCAAGGAAGGTAAGATGTTGGGTCACATAGTTTCTAAAGATGGAGTGAAAATTGATCGTAAAAGAGTGATTGCAATTCAAGATTTAACACTTCCAAGATCCAAGAAAGAGGTTCAATATTTCCTTGGTAAGATCAACTTTTTAAGAAGGTTCATTCCAAATTTTGCTGAAGTGGTGAAGCATATTACTTGCATGATGAAGAAGGATAAAGAAGTCAAATGGACAATTGAAGCCAGAAATTCATTTGAGCTGACAAAAAAAGCTATCATTGAAGCACTTCAATTGGTAAGCCTTGAATACTCAAATTATTTTTTGATCCTCTCATTTGCCTTCGAAGATACTATTGCTATTGTTTTATTACAAAAATATTCAAAAAATAAGGAAGCTCCTATAACATTTTTCAACAGAGCTCTAAGATATGCAGAATTGAAATATGAAATGTTAGAAAAACATGCTTATGCATTAGTGAAAGCTATGAAGGCTTTTAGAGTTTATATTTTGCATGCTCAGGTTATTTCCTATGTAACTTCATCTGTGATTAGAGAGATATTATTTCAACACGATATTGATGGAAAAAGATGTAAGTGGGTGACTAAAGTTCTTGAGTTTGATTTAGAGATAAAGCATACTAAACTAATCAAAGGTCAAGGATTAGCCAAACTACTAGCTGAAGAAAATTGTAAAGTTTTGGGCTTGAATTTCAAAGATGATAACTTTGAAGGGAAAATTTCTGAACCTATTGACAACATGGCAGTGGATGTAAAGCTTTCTAAATGCAACTGGTATAAGCATATCATTTTTTTTCTTCAACATTTTAAACCTCTTCCAAATTATGATAAAAGAAGAGTAAGATCTTTGAAGCTGAAAACTGTTAAATTATGCATCAGAGATAATTGTTTATATTGGAAATATCGTACATGAGTTTTGTTACAATGTATTGACCTTGATGAGTCCAAGAAAGGTATTTTTGACATACATAATAGTATGTGTGGAGGTCATCATTATTGGAGAACTAATGCATAAAAAATACTGAGAGCTGGCTATTTTTGGCCTAGCTTATTTTCTAATGTATATGTTGAGGTGAGAGCATGTGAAAAATGTCAAAATTTCACCGATAAGAAACATTTGAAGTATTTGCCTCTCAAGCCCATAGTTGTTTCTACATCTTTTCAGCAATGGGGCTTAGATTTCATTGGAGAAATTCATCCACCTTCAAGTGGACAACATCGTTGGATTATTGTTGCATGCTTCTCATAAAGTTATTATTAACTTTCTGGAAGGAATCATAACCATATTTGGATGTCCATCAAGTTTAGTAGCAGATAATGCAGCTGCTTTTAAAGCTACTCCATTGGTAAATTTCTGTGAAGATTATGGTATTAAACTTACTCACTCTACAACTTACTATCCCCAAGGGAATAGTTTAACTGAATCATCAAACAAAATTTTGGTAAGAATCGGCGCCAAGCTATTGGAGCAAAACAAGAAAGCCTGGGATTCAAAACTGAAGTTTTCTTTATGGGCTAATAGGGTGACAATCAAAAAGTCTATTAATACATCACCTTTTCAAATGGTTTATGGAACTGATGTTTTTTTTCCAATCCAATTAGCCATTCCTGTAGCTAAATTTCTGCAAGACCATGAAGCTAAGCCAAATGACATGACCAAGAGAATTTAACATATCATAGAAGTACAAAAAAAATGAGAACATCAATATGATATGGTGAGAAAATATTAGCAAGGTGTAAATCAAGTTTTTGATAGAGGAACTAAAAAGGAAGATTTTCAAATTGGAGATATGGTGTTGAAATGAGATGCACAGCATCAAGACCCAAGTAAAAATTCCAAATTTGATGCTTTATGGATTGGTCCTTTCATAATCTCCAATATTTTGCAGAACAATAATTTTGAGTTGCAACATCTTGATGGGACAGAATTGTTTGGAGGCCTATTCAATGGGCGCTTTCTCAAGAAATTATTTTACTAACGCTGTTGGTGGCCTAAGTTCACTGTAAATATTGGTGTGTTTCATAATAAGACTCCATAGCCCAATGACAAGGCACTGAAACTACAAAAAAATCTGAGAGCCTCGCAGGGAGAGCTCTATCCCCTTTGGAGCCAATGTTAGCACAGTTCTTTGCTAGGTCATGAGCCCATGTTAAATATTTTGTTTTTAGGATTAGACTTTGCAAATTTCAAAAAAAAATTGGTCGCTACCAAAATTTCTGGTAGTGCATGTTTTAGCCTTTTTCGGACAATCTGTTATATTTCTATTTTTGTCTGTTTTTCTTTTAATCCGATCACTACAAGAAAAAAGGACATTGGTGACGGGAAAAAAATGTCACCATAATCTCATTGGTGACGGTCAAAAGAGCCTTCGTCACCAAAAACTGAACATCACCAAAGGTGGCATCGCCGAAAGTATAGGTGTTGTGGTGACATTCAAGGTTCATCACCAATAATGATTTATAATGACGGACAATGATCGTCACCATTTTATATGAGAAATGGTGATGGACAATAGCCTTCGTCACCAAAAAAATAAACATCGCCAAAGGTGGCGTCACCGAAAGTATGTGTTCTGGTGACATTCAAGGTCCGTCATGAATATTGATTATAATGACGGAAAGTGACTGTCACCATTTCATATGAACAACAATGATTTTTTGTGATGGACCCTTCATGACCATCACTATTGATGCATATATATGGTGACGGTCATTGATCCTCACCATTTCATATTTTGTGAGGGTCAAAAAATGTCACCATAATCTCATTGGTGAGGGTCAAAAAATGTCACCATAAGCTCATTGGTGATGGTCAAAAGAGCCTTCGTCACCATTCCATATGAATATCAGGACACGATGGAATTGAACCACCAACCTCCTACATGTAAAGCAAGTTCTCTTCCATTGAGCTAGCACCCTTTAAAGAACTAGCCTTTAAAAAAATTAAACCTTGAAACTTTCGAGAAATTATAAAACTTTGTAAAGTCTTGGCAATCTTTTACTAGACAAGCAAAATAACATCGAAGTTGCAAGTGTCTACCTAATGGTTATGGAAGTTATGAGAATTGGGTGGAGGTGTAAATGAAGTGTTGGGAAGTACCAAACATACAAGTAGAATACATTTATTCCATTCTATAGAAGTCTTAGAACAAGTTTGAGATTGTAATCTATATAAACTAAGTTAACTATTTTGTGTAAAATATGCATATGCTCCAATGAATAAATCAAGACTGCTAAATGTATATTTGTGCTATGAAGATTTGTATCCTGCACCAATATGGAATAGGTAGTGTTAGCCAACTGCAAAGTAATGTAGTCAAAGACAAAATCAACAAAAGGAGGTTATTTCTATGACTTTTGGGGCACAATTGCTACACTATCTATCTTTGAATGTCCCTTGTGTAAATCTATTACTATCTTTAAATTTCTAGCATATTACAGGACCAAAATAATACTTCCCTATTTAATGCAGAGCTTCTCTTCCATAGGTAGAGAAGATGCCTATCATCTGTATAGATTTTGAGTGATAGATCTGCAGTTTACAGTTATGTTGACCACTAAAAGAACCCATTTATCCTAAGAAAATTTATAATTTTATGAAGATGCTTAGGCTTGACTAAAACAATGATTGGCGAGGGAAAATGGGAGGAGACCTTAAAAACGCTTTGAGGGGCTTGCAAAATGATTATTTATTTCCCATTGATAATGTTGCCTCTATTTTTCAGTTGTTGATAAGAACTTTGGGAACATATTCTGCAAGAATATGGCTTGCATTTAGAAAATTGATATTATAAAGTGGCACAACTTTGAAACCTTTCATAAATTTAATGACCATTGCCATGGTGATTTAAAACAAAAAACAAAAAATGATTGCATACTATTTCCCTAATGCAAAAAACCATCATGCATTTTGTAGGAGATCAAAAAAGGTTAGCATCTTAGTGAATTAAGTTGTCTAGGTGATTAACTATTTTATTCCCATACTCAGCCTTGTCTTCAGGGGGTTTTGTATAGCCTTGAAATGCAACGATACCACTCATTGTTGTCTTGATCCTTATAGGCACTGAAAATAGTCTATGAAACCAAAAAAGAACAATAAGTTGAGTTGCTTAGGTGATAAATGATCTAATTTCCATAGCCAGACTCTTTCGGCATTTGACTTTATATTGTAGTAGTGAATGTGATAACCAAAAACAAATTGAATCAATTACCATTGCTCATGCATATTGAAATTCCCATATCACTAATTTGCCTCTTTTTCAGCGATCCTGCTGCACTTTTTACATGTATGCTTATTGTGGAAGTATGAAGGGCACACACCAGCTGTTTGAGAAAATTCCCAAACACAATGTGTTTGCATGGAATGTTATTATCAGAGGTTGTGTCAAGGATGGAAACTGCCAAGAAGTCCTCAAGTTGTATTAAAAAATGCAATAGGGAGGACTAAGTGGAGACACACCTTTCCAATTGTCCTCGGCGTGCACTGAGATTGCAGCCCTGGAGCAGGGTGGGGAAATCCATAGTTACATGGAACAACATGACTATAGGATATTTCAAAATTAGAAATTGTGTAAGAGGCAGGAAAGCTACTTGATGAAATGCAGATGGGAAGGTCAAAACCCTATGTAATGCATGATGATATCCAAGTATGAGTAGAATGGTCACAGAAATGTTGCAATGAGATCTTTTCTAAAATGCAGCTGGATGGAGTGACAGCCAATTCAGTCACTATTTCCAGTGCTTTCACTTCTTGTGCAGAATCAAAAACACTGCAACAACAAAAAAACGGATGATGCATATGAAGTGTTTGTCAATATGCCAAAGAGAGATCTAATCTCATGAAATCTAATAATTTTTTGTTATGCATTGAATGCATATTGTGATGAGGTGCTAGGACTCTTTTATCAACTTCAAAATGACAAGAATGAACCCAGATGTAATTACATGGAGTGCGATCATTGTGAGATATACTTAATTTGGTCATAGTTTGTAATATCCCTTTTTCAGGAATATTGCCCAGTTGCTCAATAGGAACGTTGTATGAGGAAAAATACGCAAATAAAATGTATACCATTGCTGGGATCCTCTTGTATATGTTGTTTGGGGATTATATATGAAATTTCATCAGAAAAAAATGGGTTTAGATGCACTAAACAGATCTCCCACAACTGGTATCAGTGTAATATTCCTTTTTAAGAAATATTAGCAATCAGCAATCAGATCTATTCCAGAGATGGAATATGGGGGCATTTACTGGATATGTCACCTTCACAAGGAAATATGAGATCCAGAGGCTACCTGGCCCTTCACAGACTCTGCCGATAGAGATTGTCGAAAGATAATATTCCCAAAAGGGGGTTTCTTAGTGAGACATGCCTGAGAAAGAATTTTTCAGGGATGTGTGCTTTATCTATCATAAAAAGTGTCAAGAAACACTTAGCAACCAAATTATAGCACAGCAGCAACTTAGATCTTAATTTAGGATCCAAAAAGTGGGGAAAAGCAGTGATTTTGACACTAAAATAGATGTAATCCGAAATATACATAAAAACAGGGGAAAATGCTCTGGGATATGTTATATTAGATCATTAATAACCTCCATGAAAAATTTCAGCTCAAACAAATCATTCTAGCTATGTTAAACAATTCCTCCATCATCGGATATGCTTAAAAATGTTGATTTCCCATGACTTTGAGTATGCAGAAAATGGCTGAAGCATAAATTTCGTGATTTATGAAGAAAATATACAAAATATGTCTGAAATATCAGATATTAATTTTATAATAATATAGCATGAAGAAAAATGGAGTTTCAGCTCCTTTTATACATCAAATAGATCACCGGGCAAGGGGATTTCATGAGAGAACAATTACAAAGTATCAGATCTACAGAATATGGATCTGAAAAATGAAGAATATCTGAAACTCTGAATAGATAATCTGAAATTTATAAAATTATAGAAGAGGACTGAAATACAAACTTCCCGGAAGAAGGGATGGCCCTTCCTCAAGGAAACAAGCACCAAACTAGAGTAAAAACCTTGCTGCAGCAATGCACTGGAAAAATAACGCAATTTTTGAAGTGAACTGCGTAGATGATGTTGGAAGGTCCTTTGGCCTAATTCCAAGATCTGGAAATGAAGCTCAATTCTTCCTCACTAATCTTCCAGAGAAAGGAATGCTCCCTTTTCTGCAAAACTAGATCTGGAAGTGGTGTTGAAAACCCTCACTGCAACACCCTGCAACACTGCAACTTCTGCCCAATAGAAATAACGCTGTAATGGAGGGGGAAGCTTGGCCTCAAGCCTAGATGTGAGGCATTTCATAATATTCTCCTTCAAGAGCTCCTCAATGAAGGAGGAGGAATTCCTAAACAGGAAATTCCTCTCTCTAGCTAAACAGCCAAGAGAGTTGAGTTGCTCAAGCAACCTCAGAATCAAAATATCTTCAACAACCCTTTCCTTTGGCCTTCCTCTTCATTTTATAACATTAGGGTTTAGAAAACCCTAAACCACCTCCAATAAGTTAACCCTTTTCACATGAAGGTTCTCCATATAAAACTGCGTTGATCAATGAGGAGGTTCAATGCATCTAGACATTGCTTTGATTTGGTCTTCTTGACCTAGTCAATCTTCTCCATTCCTCTTCACACCTAACTGTGTTTTATTGAAATGTCCTAGATTTTTCCATGTTGACATTGGGCATTGATTTATTTTTCTGATGAGGATTTTTAGATTTCTTCCTTTACACTTTATTCATGAATTAAGCAAACTGAAAATAAAATGCAATATTCCCATTAGCTGCAAAAATTGGGAATATTACAGTCTTCACCGGAAAAATGTTGCTTGCCCTCAAGCAACTCTTATTGTAGATGAAAATCATCTATTCTCTCCCAATGGCATCCACATAAGGAAGGCTTCCTCCATTTGCTGCAATATGTTATGTATGTTTGGCTCCATAGTTGTCTTCCACAAATACATGAGATGACTTCCAATTGTAAGGTTAGATGTCCTCTTCCTGTCATGAAGTACAAAATGACAACTACATGATGTCCAACACCATCATAAACACATGAGAGATATAAAATAAAGTAGCTCCTTCCATAAAGGAAAAGCTTCATCATGCAAAGCATTCCTCTTTCCCATGTCTCATGGATTTGATTGAGCATTGTTATGCCCTCATTGTTATCCCTATTGGCTTCCTTGGATCCAAACTCCATCATTCCAACGTTAGGAAAAAGAAGAAGGTAAGGAGTAATATGGGTAAACAAATATGTTCAAACCATATTCCCCTAATAATAACCACCGAAGCAAGGCCCTTTGCTGCCATCCTCCATCTCCTCCATGTAAGATGGACAAGCCAAGCTTTCCGAAAGATGATGTACATGCCTTTCTTTGCTGCAATTTATCTTTGATACATAAGGCATGAATCAGAAAATTATGAGCTATGGGGTGGTCACCATACTCATTTAAAAGCAACCTAAGCAACAAGAGGTCTTGCTGCCTTCTTTCCTCCTCATGTGCATCATGAAACCAAACCATACTAATGGACATATGATATGTCACATCAGCCCAATACAAAGTATCATCATCAATGCACATCTTGAGATAATTATGCCAAATTTTACACCATGCAAAACACATAGACATAGGAGATGTCATGTGGTGGCAATACTCTCTCAAATGAATCAGAATTGTACATGCCTTCTCTTGCTGCAACATAACATTGAAATCCAAGGCATGATTCAGAAAATAATGAGCTATTGGGTGGTAACCATACTCACCCAACAACAGCCATAGCAACAAGGACTTTTGCAGCCTTCTTGCCTTATCAACATGTGGATCATGGAGCAACAACACTATGATGGACATGTGAAATGTCCCATCAACATAGTACAAGCAAGCTCCCTCGTACCACATCATGTGGGAGTCATCCATCCTCCCAAACCAAATTTCATGCATGAAACAAACCTCCAATAGAAATGCATGTGGATAAATGAGACATATTTCAAACATGGGTGAATACATGGACATGAGATTTAACATGTGATGTCCAAATTCTCCTTTTAACAACCACATAAACCATGCTTCCTTTCCATATATTCTATTAATGATGCATAAAGCATGAGATTAGAGAATGAGAATATTTGGGTAGTGATCATGCTTACCCCAAAGCAACCAACGCTACCATGCCTCCTTAGTCATTTCATAACTACTCTTCAAGGCATAGATCAAAGAAATAGGTTCCTTTGGAGATTGATAGGAGTCTCCCAAGGGCAACCAGCGTAACCAAGCTTGCTAATCCATATACGTCTACAAGTGATCATGTGATCTCTTGCTCATCATCCTCATCCACTCACTCCAATATGGAAGATGAGTGATGTGCTGCATAATCATGGAATTCTACCAAATATGGCCTCCCAAAACTAGTGAGGCTTTGGATCTGCTGTAGGTAGAAGTCTCCCTTTGGGCTGTAGCATGCTCATTGAGAGAGTGTCATCTAGAGGGGAGAAAATGCTTCTCATCTCAAGATGTATACTCCTCGTATTCTTCTTCTCCATTTCTTCAAGGTTGAAGCTGCCTCTAGAATGCTCCAAGAGAGATGAAGCCTCTTTGTCATAGTCACTAAGTGACAATGCTATAGATCTGCAAGGTGATGCATGCACTGTCTCAAAGCAAGTTACATTGCTAATCTCACAATTAGCCTTTGAACATAAGATAGTACTAATCCCTTCTTTTGAAACTCTACATATCAACTCAAGAGATTGAATGCAGCTTAAAAATGATGCATAGGGATAGTTTCCAGTCTCCTCCTTGAATAGATCAAGGGTCCTCTGTGCTGTGACATGTCTTTGCTTCAAAACAACATTTTGATTTAATCCTTGGCTGTGCATTAATCTTGAAACAATATGTGCTGAAACTTCATGCATACCTTGGATCAAATGATATGTGGGAACCTCTTGACAGAACACAAGAGTTCCTCCACCCAGATCAATGAGGCCTCCAACTTCTGGCAAGAATGATGGCCTCCTTTCTTCAAGCATACCAACGCTGGTATCTTCCTTCTCCTCTTCATCTTGAAACCCTTTAAGAGTTTCTTTGCATCTCTCTTCTTCATTGTTATACCTCTGACCTCCTTCAAAGAAACTGGGCATAGTGGATCTATGAGGAGATCTAGGACTCTTTGGTCTTCTGCTTTCCTGATAGGAAGTGTTGGGGCTTCCTTCTTCTTGAAACCTCATGCAGATTTCACTGCAACTTGCTTCTTCTTGAAACCCTCTAGGAGTCTCGGTGCATCTTCTTTCTCTCTTCTGATTTACCTCTTGGGAGAGGCCCTTCTTAGATCTAAAAAATGATGAGAGTAATCTCATCCTCTCCATCAATCTAATCTCTGATTCTTCTCTTTAATTCACTGATAGCTTGATCTCACAGGCTATGCCAGAGATCACGCTCTGATACCACTGTAATATCCCTTTTTCAGGAATATTGCCCAGTTTCTCAATAGGAACGTTGTATAAGGAAAAATATGCAAATAAAACATATACCATTTCTGGGATCCTCTTTTATATGTTTTGTGGGGCTTATATATGAAATTTCATCAGAAACAAATGGGTTTAGATGCACTAAACAGATCTCCCACAAACTGGCATCAGTATAATATTCCTTTTTAAGAAATATTAGCAATCAGCAATTAGATCTATTCCAGAGATGGAATGTGGGGTAATTTATTGGATATGTCACCTTCACTAGGAAGGATGAGATTCAGAGGCTACCTGGCCCTTCACAGACTCTGTCGATAAAGATTTTCGAAATTCCCAAAAGGGGGTTTCTCAGCAAGACATGTTTGAAAAACACATTTTTCAGGGATGTGTGCTTCAGATATCATAAAAAATGTCAATAAACACTTAGAAACCAAATTATATCACATCAGCAACTTAGATACGAATTTAGATCCAAAAAGCAGGGAAAAGCAGTGATTTTGACCCTAAAATAGATGTAATCAGAAATATGCGTAAAAAAAGGGGAAACGGATCTAGGATATGTTATATTAGGTCATGAGGAACCTCCATGAAAAATTTTGGCTCAAACAAATCATTATAGCTATGTTAAACAGTTCCTCCATCATCGGATATGCTTAAAAATGATGATTTCCCAGGACTTTGAGTATGCAGAAAATGGATGAAGCATAAATTGCGTGATTTTTGAAGAAAATAGATAAAATATGTCTTAAATATCAGATCTGAAGTTTATAATAATAGAGCATGAAGAAAAATTGAGTTTTAGCTCCTTTTATAAATCAAATAGATCACCCGGCAAGGGGATTTCATGAGAGAACAATTACAAAGTATCAAATCTGCAGAATATGGATCTGGAAAATTTAGAATCTCTGAAACTCTGAATAAATAATCTGAAATGTATAAAATTACAGAAGAGGACTGAAATACAAACTTCCCGAAAGAAGGGATGGCCCTTCCTCAAGGAAACAAGCACCAAACTAGGGTAAAAACCCTGTTGCAGCAACGCACTGGAAAAATAACGTAGTTTCTGAAGTGAACTATGCATATGATGTTGGAAGGTCCTTTGGCTTGATGCCAAGATCTCTAAATTAATCTCAATGCTTCCTCACTAATCTTCTAGAGAAAGGAATGCTCCCTTTTTTTCAAAACTAGATCTTTTAGTGGTGTTGAAAACCCTCACTGCAACACCCTACAACACAGCAACTTCTGCCCAATAAAAATAATGCTATAATGGAGGGGGAAGCTTGGCCTCAAGCCTAGATGTGAGGCATTTCATAACATTCTCCTTCAAGATCTCCTCAATGAAGGAGGAGGAATTACTAAACAAGAAATTCCTTTCTCTAACTAAACAACCAAGAGAGTTGAGTTGCTCAAGCAACCTCAAAATCGAAATATCTTCAACAACCCTTTCCTTTGGCCTTTCTCTTCATTTTATGACATTAGGGTTTAGAAAACCATAAACCACCTCCAATAATTTAACCCTTTTCACATGAAGGGTCTCCATCTAAAACTGCGCTGATCAATGAGGAGGTTCAATGCATCTAGACACTGCTTTGATTTGGTCCTATTGACCCAGTCAATCTTCTCCATTGCTCTTCACACCTAAGTGTATTTTATTGAAATGTCCCAGATTTTTCCATGTTCACATGGGGAATTGATTTATTTTTCTGATTAGGAGTTTTAGAGTTCCTCCTTTATACTTTATTCTTGAATTAAGCAAACTGAAAATAAAATGCAATATTCCCATTAGCTGCAAAAATTGGGAATATTACATAGTGTTTAATCCTTGAAACTCTTCAGTTGAATGCAAGTTGCAAAGGTGAAGCCTGAATCTGTTACCATAATAATTATTTTCATTCATGTGATGAATTAGTGACTCTGCAGCGTGGGTATCAAATGCATGGGCATGATGCCCTGACACTCTTTTATGAAATACAAGAAGCAGGCATTAAGGTAGGCCATATCATCTTCATTGTTATTTTATCTACCCATAGCCATGTAGGACTATAGTAGATGAAGGCTAGCATCATTTTGATTGAATTAGTAGAAAGTTTGGCATGAAGCCTAGAGTGGAGCATTATGCGTGCATGGTTGACCTCCTTGACCACTCAAGACACTTGAATCTAGCATATGTGATGTTGTTGAACATCTATGCTACTTCTATGGGATGATGTAGTCAACATGAGAAAGTTAATGTCAAATAAGGGATTTTAAAAAAAGGAACCAACATCTCATTTTCACAGACAGTTCCAGCTGCTACTAACTTAGGATGTTTTGAAATATATCACATAAACTCTTTGACAATGTTCTCGAGTTTCAATGATAATACACCCTCTTCATTTGAATTTTGCCTCTCCAAAACCATGGAAAGGAAAGACATGGATGAGTTACAACCATGCATCCTTCCTCAACAACCATCAAGGTGGCTGGAAATAGATAATCATTACAAGATCCAAGCATTGGACAAGTCTTGGTTGAAGCCTTATGTTGTAAAAAATGAATCTATCAGGCAAGTCCTCGACCAAGTTTGGGACTTCATTGAGGATTTTTCGCAAATTTCGAAATTAGCTCAAGTTTTCTACAGTGTTTGATTATAGAAAATCAGTGGAGCAAAAAAGAAGACATTTTCTTGAAAACAGGTCTGCCTAACAGAGGCCAAAATTTGGGTTATTGGTTTGAAAACAAGGATTTCAATGTCAATCAAATTGGGTGAAGGAGGGGCCAGCAAGGGAACATGACAAGTTTCCTCAATTGGATCAAGATGGTTTCTAATGCAGAAGGGGAAAAAAATAAAAAAACAACAAAAAAAAAGGAGACGTCATGCACCTCTAGAAATCACTTCTATTGCAAAACTCTCATATATGCTTGAACATTGGAGGAACATAATCACAACATTATTTTTTTTCCCTTTATTCTCTTCCTCTATGAATTTCATGTCAAGTAAAATCATCACTTTCTTCTGTTATTTGAGCATTATATGGAAGGCTTCATGTAGCTATTTGACAAGGTACCAAAATTTATTTTCAAGAGACAACTGTTCAACAAACCCTGCTTAATGAGTCCTACTGGATCCTATTACAACTAATACTTGAATATGTAATTCCAAAAATTCTCCTCTTTTCAGGTTGTAAATCATCATATCATTTCCCAGGACAGGGAGTGATTTTGTAAGAAAGGTATTTGAGATGCTAGTTGGATCGTCTAGAAAGCTTTAGGTATTGGAAATGCACTTCCACAATTGAAACAAGGTGGACATGGATGCTTGATATACTGGAAGACTTCTTTAATTTCTTAGAATTTGTATATTATCTAATGGATGGGAGAACTCCAACATTAGAAAAGCATCATTGAATAAATAACTTTAGTAGCCCAGATAATAAAAAATTTTCCTTATTTCAACTCAGGCAGGATGGGGGGTGGGAGGCAGGGTGGGGGTTGGAATAAATTTTCCAAGTGCAGATATAATTATTTTTTATGATCTATATTTCAGTCCCTTTTTTTATTTATGAGCTCAATCATGATCTCACGGGATAGGCCTAGACAGACTAGTGATTGTATATCAGTGATAATAAAGTGCTATGTTGAGGAGAGAATATTGCAGCAGTCAAGAACAAAGATGGATTTGGAGAATCTAGTGATAAATATTTGTAAAAATGAAAGTTTAAAGAATTATATAGATCACAAAGAAAATTTGTGTTTGTGGAGACTGCCACAATACCACCAAGTTCATCTCCAAAATTTTCAAGTGAAAAATTACTGAGTGATTATGTTCTTGTGCAATTACCAATTACTAATAATGACAAACCATGTAGAAATGTTGTTTATGTTGTGAGTAGAGTTCATTGTACAAAGATAAATGTTTCAATATTTTTGGTAATACAAAACCCCAACCATGTTTATTAGTTTACTATGTTAACCAAATCAGGTTTCATCGGTTTATGAAGTAAATATGACATTCTAATAGCTCACTGCGTGTGTTTGTACTACCTATTTCTTCTACTCAAGGAAAAAGGTCTAGAAAATATAAATTTGATAAGATATCAACGAAGTAGATGGTGGACCCTCTTAGAAGTGAGGAGTCTTTTGGAATAGAAACTCATTTAAAATAGACAAGGTCCAAGAGTCCATTTCCAAAAATGGGAAATAATGCTCTAGCAGGTGCATTGGCCAGAATGTTTATAATTATTGCTACATCATTTATTTGGTTGATTGAAGCATGGGGATCATACCTAAACTTGGTGGGAAAGCTATACAAAGACACTTAGAATAGAGGGTTATCAACCAATAACTAAGTGGGAGATGTTATTGAATCTAGATGGCTAGATTTGGGGACTAGCTAACATTTAAGCTTCAAAAAATGTAAAAGAAAGAGTTCCCTTTTTTAATTGGATGGATGATAGCCAACTTAAGGCTCATGTTTGCAGAGACTTTGAGATAGTTGAAGCTCCAACTAATGAGGAATATATCCTCCTAGTAAGATTAATTCATGGGGAAAAAATGACTTAGAATTGCCTCAAAGCCAAACTGGACCTATATGACCCCAACATATTAAAAAATAGCAATTCATCTACACTCTAGCGCACCTAGTCAACTTTCTGCAAGCCTATAATGAAGGTTCTAAAGAAGCTTCATAGAGACATACACTCAAAACATGATTCTTTTTACTTTGATTACCAAGAGGGTCAGTGTTAAAATTGGCAACTAGGGCCAAATTCCACTTTGGACTACTCCTATGAGGAAGATGATTGCAGCATTGGCTTTCTCTTTTCGAGAGGATCAAAATCAACCTAAAGATCACTAAATTTGGAAAAGGAAAACTATTCATTCACTCAAATGAAATTTCATAAGGCATGACCTTATTTCGGTAGGAAAAATTGAAAATTGAAAATTTTGAATTTCCCTCCTCAAGTAATCAAGTCAGCCTACCCAAGAAGGATATAAATAACCTATCCTAGGCACTTTGATATGCATTCTTCTCTCTGAAGTAGTCGTAGAAGAAGGTGATTTCCAGCGAAGGAGATGAAGGCAAGGTTGGGTTCAATTTCATCATCTTCAAGGGAAAATTTCCACAAGATGGAGGACGAGATTGTTTTGGGCACATTTATGATTTGTCTTGGGAATTTTATCTTCATCACAGGTCCAAGTTCAAGTAGATAGAAGCCGCACCTGTTAAGGGTGATTTTTATGAAATTTTGGGACTGTTGTGAATGTGTCATTCTCCTTGAAGCCATCCGCACTAGTTCAGGTCACCTACAGCTAGGCCACAGGGCTTAAGAACCCTGTCCTAGAGGCCAAGAACCTACAACAAGAAAGCCACAGTCATGGTTGCTTTATCATGAGGCTGTGTAGTGGGTTTTGAAGCCTAGAAGAAGGCTTATGGGATACCAACATTTGAAGGGACTGGCTGAAGGTAATCTGCAATATAGTAAAGGTCTTTAAGGCTATGAAAGGGGTAGTTTCTGACTATGTAGATGCCTAGTCAATCCTACCAGAATTGCAGAGAATACACAATTCCTTGGAGCCTACACCAAACATAAGATTTGCAGCCTTGTTGGAACCATCCTCTTGTCTAAGGGTAGTGGTACTAAACCTTCTCATTTGCAAGTCATTTTGACTTTGAAGTATTGCATTCTCTCTCTCTGTTGAGCATTTGACATTAATGATAAGAAGAATTGATAAGGGTTTTCCCCGTCTTGGGGTTTTTCCCTCGCTTGAGCCATATTTGTGTGTTCTTCTGTCTTGTCTTTTCTTGTCTTCAACTTTTATTACTTATGTTCTTTCATTAGTTACACTTATGATTAATGATATTGCTAATGGATTAATGGGAAAATGATGTAACTAACCTAAGCTAAGAACATGTTAACTCAAAATTAACATCGTTTCAGAGCCAAGTGAGGACAAGCCCAAGCTTAAGATATTACGATCTCCAAGAAGCACCTAAGGAATTTCAGCGAAATTAACCTTCATACCTCTGTGGCAGGACAAATCTGAGTTCAAAAAGGACAATCTGTGACATTGTCTTAAAGCCTTCTACAAGCCCTAATCAGTGAACTTGGGCACAAATTCAAAGATCAGCTCAGTCATCACAAACAAAAGCTGGAATTCATCAAGGTATGTTTCATAATTTATGAGGTGTGCTTTTAAGTGGTTTCAAGATATTTTCAGAGGTATATTTAGCAGTAAAACTTCAGAAGGAGATGTTTCCCTTCAAGATCCTTGCCTGGACTATGAGGTATCATAGTAACATAAAATAATTTATATGTCAAGAAATCCTAATCCCTTGGCCTGGTGGAGTTAAGACAACTCAGAGTTTACTATGATGTCAATTCGTCAATACTGTGGAAGATTGAGTAACATGATTCCTATTCTCTGAAAAATCAGTAAGATGTATTGCTAGAATTATTGTAGTATCACTGTAAGAATAAAATGCTAATCCCGACCTCTGTTCTACAACAAAACTCTAAGCATTCTTTTGATGTGTGGAGATCTAGATAGAGTGACCTTATCCTACAATTAGGACATCAAAGCACAAGCCTAATATCTAGTGATTCCAGCTACATTTGGATGTCATAAGGCAGTTGATCTCTACAAGACCGAGCTCCAATTTTCACCGTCTTCTTTGATTTTCATCACAAAACAATGAAATATTTTGGTAAAATTGCCCTTATTTCAAGACACTACATGTTAATGAAAGGTCTAGCTCATATCTTATTTTTAAGACCTTCATTCTTGTGGCCCTCTTAGGGAACCACTCCAAACAAATCACTGCACTATTATGTGATTGAAGTGGCACAAGAAGATCGAAAGGTTCAGGTAGTAAGAGGAAAACAAAGTTGAATAGAACCTCAGTTCCTCCTTTACAATGAAGACCTACTCTTCCTATGAAGACTTGTGCAACTTCATTTGAAGGGAAGTGTGATCTCAGTTCTAGACAAAGTGTAAAGAAGCTACCAAAGTCAACAAATTATTATTTTTTTCTTTAGGCCTTGTTCTTAATAAGAAGTGTCAGTCTTGAAGCTTGCAGACCTAATGCAATCAACCTGAATTATGGAAGTCCAATACATATGTTATAGTGATATCTAACAAATCACTGTGTGAAAATTCAAGATGTAAAAGTGTTGTGTAACAGAGATAGCCCTTGTCACATATATATACATATATCTTCTTCAACGACTGCCTACAAGCCAACTTACATAGCATACTGAGCTCGGTGACAATCACTGTGTGAGCATCTATGTTCATTATAAATATGGAATGACTTAAGAAGCCTGTGGAGCATATCTATATTTGATCGAGCAACATCTTAGCCCTCTTAAATATATTCTGAATAGTTTTATTTGTGTTGTTAAATTGATAAAAAATATACGTACATCGATACAGTGACCAAGAATCTGACCTGGAATACACTCTTAGTATGGTTTTCATAAAAATTATGATAAGATCCATGTGATGTGTTGATCAGATGTCTAGGGCTTGATTTGTCCACAACGCAGCGAATCATATCCTGATCAGTTGTGCATGATGATGACAACAAAATAATTGAAGTGCATTAAGACCTTACTAAAACTTTTGGGAGCCTTTTTTGAACTTGCCAAGGTTCTGATCAACATCCCTTCTTCCTGTAGAATGCATTTAATTTTGAAAATCAGCAACCCATTTTATTGATAACATCATACAAAAGACGACAACCATTTGTGTGGGAATGCCTTGTCTGTCCAGAAATCTTACTAGTTCACTCCATGAGAAAGGCATGTAGGACTACAATTTGGTCCCAGGGATGGAAGAGTCAAGGTTTACTAGGACTGGAAGGGGATGTTTGTATCTCAATTGGATGACTATATCTAAGCTAAATAAATAAGCATGGACCTGGCAAGTGTGGGCAACACAAAGTTGTATTTGGAAGCTCAAGTCTCAGCCTAATTCAACTATGTAGACAAATTTCCCCTAATCTTATTAACAAATCCAATGCATGGGCTTTCTTTTATGGGGTTAGCTTTAACGTTACTAGTAATGTTTGCTACTTGAAAAAGGAGTTTCACATATTCATATTTATTGTGATTCTATGAAGAATCAAATGGCTAAAAGGGGAAATTAGGATGTTGAATTTTTTCTTGAGGCCCATCTCTTTCTCACATTTGTACAGAGAAAATAAAAAAGATGCAAACTCCCTCTACGAAAGATGGGCTATCTATGGATGTTAGTTCATATACTGTGCTCAAATCAAGAGCGATAGGCACACTTAGTATCTATCCAGAATTTTATTGGATAAGTATTATCCAACAGAATTATTTTCTATTTTTTTTAGGAAGTTGTTCCTATATACCAGCATAGATCCATCTTAAATCCAGAAATATCAATTGTTGAGAGGTATCAAATCTTGTTAAGTGTAAATTATTTTGATAATTTAAGATGGCTAAGAGGAATACAGGATGACAATATTTCTATGTAAAAATCATATTCATGGTATTTCTATTCTAGTAAAAAAAATTCTCTCATTTTTATCTCCTATATAGCAGTTCTTATATTAGGGGTGTGTGTGTGTGTGTAACATATAATATTATTATTCATTTGGGTATAGCTCACGTGGTTGAGAGGAGGAATGATTGTTATCCTCTCCACCCCGGTTCAATTCCCACAGGTGACATGTTGAGCTCTTAATGAACAACAGTTACAAGAACAACATTGTTCCCTAAAGATTCTACTATTTACCTTGGGTAACATCCTCAAAACAATGAGAGAGAGTACTCCATGGTTTTCCTTAGGAAGTGTATTTCTCCCTTCTTAGGATAGTCCTAGCACACACTAGGGTCAATTAGTATTGAACCCAGCTATTATGAAGCTACAGATTGCATATGTCGTAACATCCTCAAAATAATGAGAGAGAGTACTCCAGGATTTTCCTTAGGAAGTGTATTTCTCCCTTCTCAGGATAGTCCTAGCACACACTAGGGTCAATTAGTACTAAAACCAGCTATTATGAAGCTATAGATTGCATATGTCTTAGTACCCAGCTATTATGAAGCTACAATTTTAATTTAGAAGATACTCATATTAAATGGCATGCACCGAAAATAAACCACCCAAAGTCAAACTGACATATTCCAAGCAGAAGATTCACACAAGACTACCAAATATAACTCAAAAATAGGAGTAACGAGTATTCATATTAATTCCCAGAATGACATCCACTACATCCAGAAGGCTACCAATATTTTATGCTGTCAATAAACACATGTAAATAAGGGACATTGAGTATAGAAACCTAGGACTGGTGCGTTCCTTTTGCTGGTTGCTAGATGACTGTCTCACACGCAATGAAGAGTCCAGAAGTTCATTTTATGCCCAAATGTTTGCATTCACCCATACTAGATATAAGGAACTCATGTTTCCCTTAGTGAGCAGTAGTCAATACACGAGTTAGTGATGCTAGGACCTCTAGATAGTGTAAAATCAAACTCATTTAGCTTATACGCAGCCTTCAGAGAGTAATTTGCTTGGTCGTTGCAAGGGTGCACAACGGTTGTTATACAGTTAGGAAACTCGTGCTAATCAATATGATTACTCAGCCCTTCTCAGCATATTATTCCAACAGATGGAATGTGGAATATCAGCCCTCAAGCTCAGGTAAATGCTACCCAACAACTCCAACTAGAACTGATAACTTGTAAATGTATGTCTCAGCTAGTAAAAGAATGTAGCTCTACCAGAAAAATAAAAAGGGACTCGTGTAGTGAAAGATTAAAGTTTTGATTCTATCCCTTAGAAACTCATACAATGCCACCCAAAAATTCAAGGTGTTGTATATTGGTAGTCGTGCCTATTTCTTCTTCACACTGAACCAAAAAGGAGCAGATCGGGCTTCCTTTCCCTTGGCGTTTGAAGAGGCGAGGGATGAAAATAGAATCCCTTCTCCACAATGACCCTCTCCTCCTGTGAAATCGAATATTCATCGCATGACGTCGAATCAGAGCTGAGAGGAGACACAGAATTAAGAACAGGAACCTTTGACGTCTCCTCGTCGTTTCCGAATAGGGGTTTCTGCCATTTTCCTGGTAAAGAGTGGAGAATTTCTTGCTCATAACCCTTTTTTTAAATCATAAACATTTTATTAGAAAATATAATAGAGTTCACAGCCTATAGATTTTATAACTCCCACATATCGATCATGAATATTTATAAAAATAAACAAGATCTCGTAGTTTTCAGCTCACAGGTTTCATAACTAAAAATGAAAATAAGGATTTGCATACAGCCATAGTCTGGCTCGACTGGTACCAACGCATGTGGATCATCTTCATAGCTACCGTCATCAAAACCCTCCACCTCGTGGGCCGAAGTACCAGAATCTGCTTCACACCCTGCTTCATTATTTCCAAGGCGTCCAAAGGGGTTGAAGCCGAGAGGTGTCACTGGGCTGAGAACGAGTGATAGGAGATGAAGCACGTTGGGCGATAAGATTTCGGGCAGCAGCACCACCCTAGTAGATATCCTTCCGTTCAGATTGAGGCAGAGAGGATTGATCCCCAGACCTATCTGCGGATTTCTCAAATTCTGACGCTTTTCGTGCAGCTTAAAGGCGGGTTTTGGAGGATCTGCTTTGATTCTGGGAAGTGAAAGATTAAAATTTCATTTCTATCCCTTAGAAACTCATATGATACTTCTCGCCACTCAAAATAAAAAATTATAAACTCATACGATGCTTCCCCTCACACAAAATAAAAAATTCGAGGCGCTGAATATTGCCACTCAAAATCAAAAAATTTAGGTGCTGAATATTGGTAGATGTTAAGTTATGGGTTCAATTTTTTTATTCGAGTGTTATTTTTGGGAAATTTTGGACATAATAATGATCTCTATTTTGGTGTTATTCTTAGACATGAGAACTAGATAAACCCAACGAAAAGAATTAAGTTCTAGATCATGTCAAATGGAATACTAAATTAGCACAAACTCATCTAACCCCAACTATTCCAATCAATACTAAGCCCAACTATTTTGAATATTGAATTTTCATATGACTAAGTTCCAATATTTTATATCTTAATGATTTGGTTAAAGTTTAGAAATGCACCATAGATTGGAAACCTTAAGTTGACTACCATAATGACATTTACACTATGTAATTATTTAATTTGATGATTTTAGTCTTTTGGAAACTATATGTAGTATTTTTGGCTCAATGGTGCCCATGAAATAAATTCTTGTTGAGCAATATCCATATTACTAAAAACTATATTTGGTGCTTGTAGGTATTTTTATGTTCTATGGGGCTTGGATATAGCCAATATGTATGTCTTTCTAGGGGAAACAAGAGATAGAGACTATGAAGAGTTGATTGGAGGAATGCATAAAACATTGATATTGAAAGGGATCATCATTGATGGAAGTGAAAATATTTTGAGGAGTCCTACGAGTTATGGAAGTGAAGATGTTTTTCCTTAAGAAAGTCCAAATATAGTGTCAGTTATTGTAAGTGATGATAAATAAGAATTCAACCAATAAATAATTGCATCTCTACATTGATTTGAGGGATAACTTTGCATCCTATCATATGTAGTTACTTCTCATTGTCATAAGTGATGATAAAGAAAATTTCAATAGCCAAAAAATAATTGAATTTGGATGCAGAGTTAGTATATTGTATGTATTTACTTCTTGTTGTTATCGCTTTCTGACATTTGTACATATGTGCATGAAGAAAACTAAAACCAATGATATATACTTCAAAGGAATTGTGAAAGAAGTCTAATATTAATGAGCAAATTATAACTTATGTGGCTAATAAAAAATCCCAATTTTGATATAACATAATAATTCCATGTGTAATATAAATGACTTCACTTAAATTCCCTTGATAAAGTTTCACATTTCATTGTCAATCAAGTAAATCTAAAAGTGAGGGACAAAGGGTTCATCAATTACCCTTACTCACAACATAGCTCAAAAACTAGCATCCATAATTTTACCACATAGTTGCATAAACTCAAGGGTACTAGTGTGCCCAAGTAGTCATAATAGAGGTGGGGAACATGATAAAATTTTGAAATGGTAGATCATAGCTGAAAAAATAAGTAAAAAATTTCAATGGGACCATGTTTATCTAGTGAATATGGTGGCATGTCATTGGGCCAACCATCAAGATTCACTTCTCCACATGCATAAATAAGAGGTTTGGGAGAGGTGCAATTTATGGGTTAACCAAAAACTAAGTGTGATGCATCCTTCCAAGCCATTTCTCCCACAAGTGACTGCACCCCACATCCTAGGAAGAGTTTAAATGAAACCTTAAACAATTATTGATACACAACCACAAAAGGAAGAACATAGCATTTATTGCGACATTCACTTGTCATTTACCCTAAAAGAAACATGGAGAGAATGATAATGAGTGTCACTGATCTACACCTCTTGCATGCACAACTTCTCTACTCAATCAACCACCAATCTAGG
The DNA here is from genome assembly GCA_034641835.2 of Pinus albicaulis. Classification (NCBI taxonomy): domain Eukaryota; kingdom Viridiplantae; phylum Streptophyta; class Pinopsida; order Pinales; family Pinaceae; genus Pinus; species Pinus albicaulis. The sequence goes on along the minus strand of JAXQQM020082188.1, from coordinate 65,668 downwards.
AGGCCTTACTAATAGAAACAAGCAGATGTAGAAATAAATGAAAGATAGAAGGATAACTAGAAGAATGAGAATGAGCATACCTATGGAGTTGGGGTTCACATCTCCATTATCATTGAGATGGACTTGGGTTTTGGGCTTCTTGTCACGATCCATTCATGAACACCTACCACCACTTTTCACAAAACCTCCTTTTCTATCTCTTTTCTCTTGACTTATTTTATTACCAGGGACAACCACAAATGTGTGTATATATATATATATATCTATATATATCTATACACACACACACACACACACACACACACACATATATAGCAACAATAGGAACCGAGGACATCAGAAATTCCTCCCTTGCTCACGTTTTCACTTTTTTTTCATTTGAATGCCTGGTAAATAGAAATCTCGAACATGTCAAACACCTGCCACAACGTTTCATAGAACCTCCTTTTCTATATATTTTTCTCACAACTCCTTCTATTGCCAGTGATGACCCCAAATGTAGATAGATATATGTAACAGCTATAGGTTCCAAGGACATTAAAAAAATCCTCCCTTGCTCACGTTTTCCACTTTATTTTCATTTGAATGCCTAGTAAATAGAAATCTTGAACACCGCGATGTGTCAACGGGTGAGCTTGTTATTTTTGTCTTCTGTGGTTTTTAGTATGTTTGAGTTGTTGGTATGATAGAGGTGCACAAAGGTGGTATTGAAGGAGGTATTTTTGGGGGTGGCTGTGCTTCTATGTGGAATTCTCCATTTCTGGTCCTTGGTTTGGAAATTGGTGTGCCTAGTGGTTCGGTGGGTGGTTCTTTGTGTCTAGTGGCGATAGGAGAGTTGCCCATTTGGAATACATAGAGTCGATATCCTAGTGTGGGTTGTGTGAAGCTTCTTGGGAAGCGTCAGCTTAGGGTGTGTTCCTCCCACCTTCTCCTTCTCCAGTTGTTCGGGTTTTTTCCGAGTTTCCCAATTGATGGCAAGATGGTAGTTGGAACATAGCATGTGGTTTCCTGAGGAAATTTAAGGGTGAAGAGAGATCTGGTTTTTGGGTGTGGTGGTAGGGGAAAGTTCTAGTAGACCAGAATCTAATAACGGTTGGAGTTGGCCCTCCTGGTTTTATCACAATGCGACCATCCTCACGGTGCGGGAAATCCTCACCCCTGGCCAAGCAAAGATATGTGGGCTTAGATGATATGGAAATAGTGATTGTAGGAGCGTGCCGAGGTGGTAAGACCGTCAGTCACTCCCAGCTTCCTGGTGTGGGAACACGAGGCAGTCATGGTGGATGAAAACGGGCCTCCCGTGGTAGTGGAAGTGTAAGGTCACAACAAATGCATCATCAGGGTGGTGGATAGCAAGGAGGAACAGCTAACAGGAGAACTTATAGGTGTGTAGCTCCTAACCCGCAGTAAATTCAACATTGTTTTCTAGAAAACTGTTGGGACCTAATTCAAACTCTGATGGATCGGGTGGACGCAGTGGAATGGGTTAGTAGGGAGGAGCATGTTGAGTTGATGGCCACTTTGGATAGGATGCACTACATCCAGTTCCTGGTCAAGGAGCGAGTATTGGTGGTGGTCTAGTAAGGCCAAAACCACCTTGTAGAAAAAGTGGAAAAGTTGGACACTTGGCTTGCACACTTCTAAGGGCATGTCCATTGCAACTTCCATCCACCATCACCTCTAGGAACAACCCTGGAAAACCCAGCTTCCATTACGTTGGATGACTAGTATGCTCTCATGTCTTTTTTATGTATTACATGTATTTTGGTGTCTTTGGCCCTCTCATTTATGGATGTTGTCCTTAGCCTCATTTTTGTATTTTTTTCACTTGTTGCAAACAGTAGTGAACAAACCAAGTCGGGATGAGACCACCTGTTTTTTGCTTTGTTGGTTAATGTACATATTTTTCACCATATGAATTAATATCGACTTATATGAATGATAACCAATCTACCTCGAACAAGACAACACTTTAACCACTTTTTGATGGTGGCCACACATAGCCCTTTTAGTCCACATGTCCTGAACATGACATCTGGCAGGTCCTCTTGCCTCCCATTATGAAACTCCTCAATTTTCCTCTATCAATGATCAACTCCTAATCAGTGTATAAATAGGATTTAGTTGGACTCATTTGTATCATCAATTGACTTGGGATCTCTCTCCCTTTAGAGAACTTCACATTTTTCCTTAGAGGACGATTTTAGATGATGGATGCATTTTGATGTATGGATTTGGGATATTTTTATGTGGAGCTTTGTTTTTGCAAATGTGAAGATGGCTGGATATACTCTCTAACATTGTGAGTGAAAATTTAACACTATTCTTCTTATTGCTGCATACTATTGAATTTCACTATAACTAGGGCTAATTGTTGCATGATGGAAATGTGGAATTATGTGTCTATTTAGCTTATTTAATGTATCGGCCATTGTTAGATGAATGAAATGTCTTAGATATCATTTTATCTCAATAATATTGCACCATTTGTATGAAGTATAAATGCTTGAAGGTCACTTTTCGTATTCCTCTAACATTGGACGAAGTTGACTTTTTGGGCCTCCTTGATCAAGAAACCAAATTCTTGTTCATTATCATCCTTGAATCCATATCCCCAAGTGAATTAGGCACTATTCCCTCAAAAAGGGTGATGATTTCCCCCACTTTTTTACACAATTTTCCACTTTTCCCTAGGTCTAGCCCCATTATGTCACCTAGGGCATAAATTTCTTAGGAATCTAGCTAGAGGAAAACTTTGATCTCCTAGAGGAAACTTCTTTGGTGGGTCCCCTCACTATACTAAGAATTTGGGCCAATTATGATGGAGGAATCTCTAGATACCTTAATTCCTAGCTCTAGGATCAAGTTTTTCCTAGGTGTTCCCAAGGATAGAACCTAGTAGGATCAATTTGATACATCGAAGTAAAAAATCTTGCCTGATCCTTTCACCTCAAATTGTACAAGATAGGGACATCATTCCTTGCTAAATTCCATCCCCGAACCTTGGTTGGGTCCACTTGGCCCCTTGTGGTCCCATTTGGTGTCAAATGCCTTTCATCAAGGACCGTTTGGAAATCAAAGTTCCTAAAGGATTTTATGAATTGAGAACTTCCTTCATAAGTCTTATTCTTCTCCCTCAACCCTTCAATCCCCCTCCTCTCTCCCTATAAGATGAGTTCCCTTGCTTAAAAGGCAAGCAAGTCCCACTCTTTATTATATCTTAGGGAAAGGGTTTCTAGGGCTAGGGCTACTTGGTTCACCCACTTGACTGCTACTTTAGTCCTTCAAAGTCTGCACATTCTTAGGCCCTATACACCTGCCCTTCTACCAATCTTGTTGTCCTTCACAAGTACAAGATTTAGGGCTCTTCTTTGACAGTAACCTAACAACCCTCCAACTGTACTTGGACTACCATCAATCTACCAAACCACGGTCAATTATTTTTACTGATCTAGGGCCCACAATACTGTCTTCATCTATGGATCTTCAAATATTCCACCTAATAATGGTTTGAGTCCTCTCAAAATTATTGTTCTTGTGTATTGACAATTTGATCTTTGTTGTCCAATCTATGAACAAATATGAGCTACTCCTTTTATCATCCTTCTAAAAATATGTAGATGACTGAACTAGGGTCACAAATCAGCCACTAACAATCCATTGACTAATTTTTTATAGGTTGCTTTAGATCTCTCCCCAAAACTCTTTGGATAGTCCACCAAAATCAACTCCTCTGCATGTCAATCCATTCTTCATATGGCACATTTATTCTGCATGCTCAATCTTATGCTCCGGTTCCACCCTTCTTTGGATCTGCTATCTCCACACATACTGAATCTACAAACCATCCTCCATATCTGCGGTCTATATTGCAAAAATAAACATTGCTTTAGGGGTCACAACTACTCTTCTTCTACGCAAATTTGTCATAGTCTTAAGGGCACACCTTATGAACTAAACATGCTACGAAACTGTCCTAACTAGGGCACTATACTTATGTACTTCTAATTGTTGTAGAACAAACCCTATCCACCCATAGAAAAAACCACAACTCTTGCCTCCATAAGAGACTTGACCTAGCTCATATGGATCCATAGATTCTAGGCATTTCTTTGACTGAATCTTGACATGAAATTTAGACCTCAATGTCGACCCTTAAACTAGGGTTACCTCAGTCAATATTATGGTTATGTCTACTTCAGTTCTGGCTCTAAATTACAGTGCAAGCCCTCCTCCATTTATGTTGGTCTTTATCACAGACATTGCGGCCTACTAACCACCACAAGACAAGATTGTATCAACCCTCTCTTTTATTTCATGTAGAAAATCTAACCAACAAGATTCAATATGAGCTTGTAATGTACTAAAACAAGATATTGAATCATTCCTACAATTTTCGGAAATAAAACACGATCGCACAATCACATATAAGTAAGAGAAAGAAATTATCAATCGCACAACACAAAATGTATCTGGGGAAAGCAACTGCTCAAAACCCCTAGCTCGGGCGATGGTAGATTATCTCTAAGAAGAGATGTGGTGGCTACACGCCTCTAAACTGTGTTAAAATCAGACTCAATGGCCTTTTTATTATTGAAAAATAATAGAAAACCCTAACCTGAGGAGATGTAACACCAAGAGTTTATGGGCCCCATTGGGGGTAGTTGGGCAGCCAACTTCCCAGGGTTGTAACTTGGTCATATGATCTATGTTTGATGCACGTAATACCTAGTTAGAAAGATCTCTCCAAGGACTACAAACGATAGCATGATTTCTATGAAATAACCAAAACTTTCATGCCCAAAAAACGTCGGTTGGGGCCTCAAAACGGCTCTGGAAGTTCAAGACCCGAAAAACTGACAAAAATAATAAATTGTGCTATAATTAAGGAAACTAAAAAGTTGAAAGAGACAATGGCGAGAGCCCAAGTGGAATAGGCGGGTGGCCACCAATATCCACCTTGATCTCCTTAACTCGAATTTATTGAGCTAAATCAGTCATCATGACTTCGTTAACTGACCCAAGTTGTTATGAGATGAAATTACAATTTATTGTCCAATTTATTTAAGGGAAAAATAAATTAGACGCCTCACATTCCTCACTCATGGTACATCAAAATCCCTCACCAGTGCAGGTGCATTTTATTTTTGTCCTTTCTGGTTGCCAATTTCATTGTTTCTTGTTGCAAATTTCAACACTCCCTCTCAACAAGAAAGGAATTCAATCTATCCCGATTCGATACCTTTGGAATTCTTCATGCAAAAATTCTCCAGTGTTGTTTACACCTGCAAATCCTAAAATTGAATAGCCTTCGAACAACTAAATCAATATAATGAATTTGGCATCAGAGTCTCCTGACTGCTTCTAGCTACTGCACCTATCTACTAGACTCTTTGCGTTGCTGCTAACGTCTGCATCCGTGCCCTTTCCACTATTGCCAACTCTGATCTGCGCTCCAGTATCTGACATCTGTCACTCTAATTTTTGTCTTCCTGACATTTGACTGCATCAATCTAACTGATCCTTCCTGCTATTGTTGTACTGTGGACTCCTCGTAGCTAGGTTCGATCCATGAGACACACCATCTCAATGGACCCTACCCAAATTTCTCATATTGGGATTATGTCTAGACATCGCCCCACCTTTCACCTGGAGGTATGGTTGCATGTGCTCCCTCTGCCCATCTGGCTCGAAATTTCCCCATCATGGAGGTCTCTTCTTGAGTGGACGCTTCCACTTGGTCTCCTCTCTGCTTCTCCAATTGTGGCTACTCCACAATCTTCTGAGACTGCTTCTAAGGTTGCATGTTGAGAGGTAATTTGTACTCCCTCTCAACAGCCAAGTCTCTAACCTCTGCTTTGCTCCTCAAAGCTTTGCATGCATCTGGTACCTCAAGTGCATATAGGTTCTTGACTCGTACACATTTTAATTGTCCCACTGTTACAAAATTTTCTAAAAAAGAGTTGATTTTAAATCAACAATATCTCCCTCATCCGAGCTCCGAATTGATTGTCCATTTGGATATTTTTTCGCAAGGAGTCCAAATATGCCTTTTTTTTTTACACCAAAATCTTCATATATTCTTTGCAAACTCATCGCCCAAAAATTCCTTCTCTAATACCATGTAGAAAATCTAACCAACAAGATTCAATCTGATCTTGTAATGTACTAAAACAAGATACTGAATCCTTCCTACAATTTTCGGAAACAAAACACGATCGCACAATCACATATAAGTAAGAGAAATAAATTATCAATCACACAACACAAGATGTATCTGGGGAAAGAAACTGCTCAAAAATGCTCTATCTCTATTGTGTATTAAGTCAAGGAATCATTAAACAATACAATTCTTAATCTCTCATGAGATTCTCCAGCACTTTTCCGATTGTCTCCCGTTGATCTAGGCAAAATCGGTCTAGTACTTAACCAATTCTTAACCTTCCTTCAGCCTAACTTTCTCATTCAATTCCTAGGGAATTAGCTCACTATTAATTAAGAAAATCAGTCTTCCTTGACTGCGCAACCATCATGGCATCCCAATGATTTTATAATTGCACATGGGAAATTTTGTATAAATACAACTAATAGTTATGTTCCCTTTAACCTCTGCCTCAACTGGGTCTTCCTTGGTACTGGCATGCATGCAACTATTGATAGTGAATTATCAGTTATCTGATTTATCACTCATTGCGAATGAAATCTAATTTAATTCATTGGTTGACCTCTCACTAGCTCATCACTTAGTTAGAATTATTTAAACCAATTTTAACTCATTAAATTGAGTTAAGTAATTCACACCTGCACCCCACTAATGCATCAACTACAACTGGACCCCAAAAATATTAGATTAATCCCTCTACATGCCTCATCTTAGACCCTCAACCCAAATTTCTTGAGCTAACTCAATCATCATGACTTAGTTAAATGACACAAGTTGTTATGAGATGAAATTAAAATTTCTTGTCAAATTTATTTAAGGGAAAAATAAATTAGACGCCCCACATTCCTCACTCATGGTGCATCAAAATTCCTCACCAGTGTGGGTGCATATTTTTTTTGTCCTTTATGGTTTCTAATTTCAATGTTTCTTGTTTCAAATTTTAACATTTCAGAATTTGATGTGGCCCTCACACAAAACACCATTGAAATCACATGCCCAAATTCTCATGAGCAACCTATCTTAAGCTCGATCTACCATAAGAGAAAAAACAATATGCCATCCTAATTCCTAGCTCGAACCGACCATTAAGGTATGCAACATTATTGTGAACCCTCACATTATGATCTTTCTCTTGGAGGATGATCATGGCCTCCCTTTAGCAACCCTTACTCGGCCCTCTTACTCAACCTACTTTAGGACTACATCTCTATTCACCCCCTTGATCAAATGAGCTCCTTTTCACTTGATGTTATTTCCTTCATCCTAAGGCCTCCTTAAATAGTTTTTCCGAGACCTCTTAGGAACCCTCTAGAACTTACGGGTTTTATCCACTTAGACCTTAGGAAATATTAATTTTCCTTTTTAATTTTATTTTATATTTTAAACCCCATCTTGGGTCCAAAACCCTTTGCTTGGCTTCTTTTCCCACAAATCCTTTTGTGACCAAACTCATACAAACCCATGTCACTAGGCTTGTCGAGTACCTGCCAAACTACACTATTCTAGTTGTAGTAACTTGTTGTGGTAAAACTCAACCCCCCTATTCTTGACTTGTTCACTTCAAATAATGGGGATCCTTTCTATAAAAAATTTGGCTAAACGTCTTTTAGGATTTTTATTAAGTTGATTATCCTACAGTTTTATTAATTTTTCATTTTCTTTAGATTTTTGTTTTGATTGCTTTGTTAAAATCATTTTTTTATAAGCTTTCCATTGATACTTGTTTCGCCTCATTTGGTCAACTGGTTTGTAAATGACACTCTTTTGAAGTCTAATCATATATGTCACCTGGGTTAAAAATACATAAAATGTACAATATTTCATTTTTGTAATTAAATTAGTCCAATAACGCATTTAGTTTAAATATTAACCCCTAGTTAGTTATTACTAACATTTTTTATTTTTACTTATACATCCAAATCACGAAGCATCAGGATTTCAGTGATTTACTCCAATTTTCAAATAAATTACTAAACTCAAAAAATCCAAAATATCAAAGTGGTTGTAATTTATTTATTTTTTTATTAGATATCAAAGTCACTGTAGTTTAGATAAGCAAATCATCCCTTAGATAATTTCACAACTTAACATCATTAAAATAAAACCAAAACAAAAAACTAATATTAAATATTAAATATTAAATTATTTAAATTAATTATTATATTAAATATAATTAATTAAATTAAATTAAAATTTAATATAAACAAAAAAATATATATTACATCTCATCGAAGGTTTCAAATGACACAGTTTTAAAAAAACCAGATGGCATTCATCTCCCCGATATGCCGATTGCGAAGTCAAAAGGCATGAGGACTTACAATAAGTTTCAAACTCATTCGTATGTGGTAAGTAACAGTTTTATAGTGGAGCGTTAGTTTTAAGTTAGTATAGTGTAGTGTTAGTGTTAGTGTTAGATTAATATTAGTTTTAAATTAGTATATTTTCAAGTTAGTTAGTGGAATGTTAGTATAGGTAATATTAAAGTTTAATTTTAATATTTAAAATATTAATTTTAAATTAATTAAATTAATATATAGAATATAATTAATTAAATTAAATTATAAATTAATTATTAGATTAATTTGTTTTATATTAGTTAATTAGATTAATATTAATTAATAAATAGTTTATCAAATAATTAGTTTAGTTTATAATTTAAAATTAAATTAGAATTAATTATTAGATAATTAGAGTCTAATTTAGGATTAGATTTTTTGAATTAAAATTCAGATTTTTAGTCCAGCAACAGAATTTCCAGATTTATGCCAAATTTGACTTATAAAATTTGGAAGCTCATAAATTGAGTTTTACTTGGCCAAATGAGGCCCAGGATGGCTCATTGGAAAGAGAAAATCAAGGAGAACATTTATGAAGAGGTTTTACTAACAGATTTAGTCATTTATTGAGTCTAAAAGTAGGCAGAAGATCGAGCTCTGAATTTCTAAACAACATCAATTTTATGAGTTTATTTTCTTCATTTTCATTTTCCCAAGCCTCTTCTAAAGTGCAGATTCATCCATCAATAATATCCTTGGCCAATAAAATCATCACAGAAATCAATACAAAGCTTAGATTTCATTTTTAATTATTTATTTAATTGTATTTGATTGGATTTGTTTTAATGTCAAAAACGGCATTTTGATTTTATTTTTTACATCTTAAATTATTTTAATTTCTTTTTGCAAGAAAACAGTAGAAGAGATATGGAGAAAAAGATCTCAATCAATGAGGAATGCTCCGGTAATTAAAGATTGTAATTTTGAGCAAATTAATTATATGTCGAGAGATTTTTTCTTCAACAAATTTTCTCTCAAAAATACCTTTGAAATATTATAAATGATTCTTGAGAATGTAAAAGGAGGCTCTCCTGCGCAATTTTGGACTTCTAGAAACACTTCTGCAATAGGAATTTAGAGTTATAGGAGGGAATTCTCTACGGTGATTCAATTTGTACTTAGCCATTTCTATTTTGCAGAGAAAGTGATTGTAGATTGAAAGAGGGTTTTTTGTACATTTTTGTGCTATGTATTGCATGCGGTAAGATCATAGGTCTTAAATTCTCAGATGGCATTATTTTTATAAACAAAGCTTTGGCATTGTTTAAATGAATTACATTCATGTGTACTATTACGAATCTGAATTTTTATTTTATGTCTAAGTTTTGTAATTGATTTCAATTTTATTCTAAATAATATCTTATTGATATCTAAACACTATTGTTGGTTCAATTTTGATGTGTTATTGTGAAGCTTTACGAACTATCTCAAGAGCGAACGAGATCGAATTTATAATGAATTCATTGAAGTATATATGAGATAAATGATAACTATTTATCATTTAACCACAAATGTATTTTACTTTTTATTCCATTAATTAATATGAACTATTTCTTTTAGTTAATGGAAATCACATGGTGAATTCGCTCATAAACCATTCCTTCCCCCTATTTTATTTCATTTGTTCTCGGATTAGGAGGAGCTATCTATTCTAGTTGAATAGGATTAAGATTAGTTTCTTTGCTTGTATTTAGATTAAGTTCTACATTCTTTTAAGTCCTCTTTTCAAAGAGGGAAAATCTTAGTCGTGGTTTAGCTAAACCCAAATACGAAGCTTAGGGTCATTCTCTTGCCTAATCGCGAAGAGTGATTTGATATCCATCTATTGGCGAGTTAAAGATACATGTTAAACCAATAGTGATAGGGAAAGAGTCTGGCGGACCTAGTTAACTGGAGTCGGAGCCTATACAGCGGAAGAAGTGAGATTAAAGGTCTGGGCAGTCTGGTTATCCCCCAATGTTGTTTGCAACGATTTTCAAGGCTTCAACCAGCGCCAGCTTGGTCAAGCTCTTGTAGTCTGGCTTGGTCTTGATTTGGTTCCCAAAGTTGAAAATTAAGTAAAGGGTAGTTGTGAGGGGCATGATATCTTATAGGGAGAGTCATTGAATGCACATTGGGAATGAAAAGGCATGCTAAAACATGTAGGACAATATCAATGCATGTTGAAGAGTGTTAGGGGAGTGTCGGGCATATCAAGGGATAACTAGGTCAAATGCATGGAAAGGAAACAAATACAAGTATGTGCCGAGTGTCGATGAATTCAAGTGTGCTAAGGATGAAGTGTGTTAGGAGAAGTTCATAATAGGATTTATAGGAGGCAAGCCTACGGTTGTTATACGGGGCTCAACATAGCAGTTTTAGACAAAAGGAGATCACTTTGTGCTATGCACAACATTGTTTTGACTTTAGCTATTTTTTTATATGAGATGTGGCAAACTTTGGCTACAGGCTCATGTTTTAAACTTGTTACACCATTTTTCGGTCATCTAACCTTTCATCATTAGATGGACCCAAGTACACCATGTAAGACCAGTTTTACCCCAAGTAAAACCGATTTCACTATGTTAATTAGGAAACCCCAAAAGGAATAATTAATTAAACCATAATTTAATTATTGTTCAGGTCATGTTAGCAAAAACAAAGAAGTGTGAGATTAACCCATAGTTATCTTATTATTTTCTAGGAATAGTATTTAAATAATATTCCTTGTTAAATGTGACCAAATCAACCACCATTAATTGAATAAATCATTATTTATTTGATTATATCCCAACCACTTCCTTAAAAGATAAAATAAATCATTTATTTATTTATTCTTCACTAATCAGGATTTGACCCAAGTCAAACACCCTTTCCTCAACAAATAATAATAAAATATTCCGTAGAGTGGATCTAGATGTGATTAACATTATTTTAATCATGCACAAGATCTAGAATGACCAATATTTTGTTATAAATAGGAGGATTTCCCCATCATTATTCACCTTTTTGTTGCCTATTAGATCACTCTGGGATCTATACACTTGTCTCATTTCTACCATTTTGCTCCCATTGAGCTCTATCTTCTACATTGAGTTTTCTACATCTACAAAGAGAGAAAGCTTAGATCTGAAGTGCTGAGGACTACAAAGAACCCATCCCATTGAGGAGATCACGGATACACCTTCTTGTTTCCTCCCAGGTGCCTGTAATATAGAATTCATTCAAAAATCGTGTTCTTGTCTTGTCGTTGGATGCATGGAGCAAACTCTTTACTTTCTTGCTTAATGTCTTTCCATTTATAGATCTGTTTGTTGCAACATTTTAACTACTAATTGCGAGATCGAAGATGTTTGGCGACCTCTATTGTTGTTAGGGCTATTAGTTATGCGTAGCTAAGAAGTGGTTCTTTTTCGTACACTTCGACGAAGAATTCATACTAACAAATGGCGACTCCAGCAGAATAAATTACGACCGTGTCGTTTTCATATTCTGCATATCAATACCCGAGGCCCTAGGGCTTCTTTTTCAGCCTTACTTTTCACCTCTTTTTATGTCATTTTTCTCATAGGAAAACTAAAAACTTAAAATTTCTAACCAGTGTGTTTGAGCCCTATTGCGCGGAGCAGCGACACCGGCGCAGCGGAGGCAGTAAATTTTGAAAATACAGCTGCCAGAGGAACAGCTGGAGCAGTCGCACTTTTTGGCCCTAAACACGACACAGACCTCCGGTCTTTTTCTCGGCTTGTTTACGTGACCCCGCACTCGGTCAGTCCGAGAAACGCTGACACGCCTTTTCTCCGGCCCATTTTTTACATAATTTTTTTACGGGTGCAACTGTGGCTCACACCCGGTCTTCGACCTCTGTCTCGTCGCCTTGACCAAGATCTGATCTGTTTTTACTCATCTTCGTGGGAACTTGACCTGGGAGCTTTAGTACCCTCACTTTTTGTGGAAGAGTTTTGTGTTTATTGAAGTCGGTTTCGAGCTTGACCCCTCTTTCCGGATACATTTACCTCACTTTCGGATCCATTGAAATCGACCTCTTTTCCTTTCAAATCACCTCTTTCGTTTTGTTTGGACCTCTCGAAGGCCTGCGCCTTGCCCCGGTTTTTGCTGATTTCCCTTTTAAGAGCCTGCTGCCTGTCTTCATTTGTGATACGCACCTTATGCAACGACTTATCTCCAGAGATCTACGTCCCCTTTGAACCTAGATACGGTGAGCTTCCTTGTGTGTGTTTCCATACTTTTCCCTTTCTTTTCCGCATAGTTGTGAAGACCCACCTTCTTGGGTTAGATAGATGCATACATGAAGTTTTGTTATTTCTGCGGTATTTCGGCATTTGATACGATTCTCTTGTCTAGGTTTACTTTCGATACGCGGCACACTTTTTCTTGCTCTCAACAACGGAAGGGTTTAAAAATTAAAATTAGCATGCACTTCACCTTAACGACCTAAGTGTGAAGAGATTACAGTTACCACCGCGGCAAAGACTTTAAAATCAATTGTCCAGCGCACCTTATACGCCTTGACCTTCCTTGATTAAATGTAGTTACGCCCTTGTGGTTTCTTCTTCTGTCATCATTACGCCCCCAAGGGCGCCTTTTCCGAGAGACTTCTTGGCCTTCACCTCGGTTTCCGGTTGATCGACACACTCCGCTGCCGCCGTCGTCGAACCGATCCACCTTGAGTCATATAGACTCCTCTCCTAGTCCCGCGGGTCCCCTTCTCCCTTGGTTCTCCCGTTACCTTCACTAATAATACGGTCAGGGCCTAACGCTAGCGATTCTCCGGCCCCGATGCCGGCCCTACTTCTAAGCGGAACGCCACAACCACTACCAGCCACCCACGTGTTTGCCCATTTTGTTACGAACCTCCCGACCTCCCCGATTTCCATCGGTTGATTAAGCTGACCCCATTCACCACAATGCTACGACCGCTATGCCCACGAGATGCCCTCGGTATCCCTAAGTTAAGGGCCTCAATGGAAGAAGATCCAGCTAATCCGTCCGGTCTTTCCACATGTGTTCTCCAATTCCATTACCGATGACTCCTTAGTCTTCGTTTGTTTAACCGCACGCTTACCGTGACTTCTAAATGGTATGTTGAGCAAACCACCTCTACCCACACCACCTTTGAGACTCTTGCCCAAGCCTTTTTGTCGTACTTCCGGCTCCCCTCCCGCTCGATGTTGACACCAGACTCTTGACTTCCTTTAAGCAAGCCTCTTCAACACGCCTTTCGCCCATGTTCGGAATGGCGACGGCGCTGAGAGCTTATGTCGAACCCCTCCTTGAAGATCGGGTTTATGGTGGTTCTACTGCACCTTCCCGCTCCCATCGACGAAGATGTCGCCCCTCCCATTTCCTCAAGCGAAGAAGCCGCCCTCCAAATAGCTTTGAAATATGACACGATCCTACGCTCGGTCGGTTATGTTTATACGCGTCCAGCTACGACATCCCCGAGGCAGGTGGCACTAACGCCACAGGAGCATCTCATTGGCAGAAGCGGTATGTCGTTGAGCCCTTTCCCCATCCATACGCCCAACCTCCTATGGGCTATGGTCCCCTGAAAGGAGGGCCCGGCTCTCCGGCACTTTTCCCCCTCCGATAACATGTATCCCGGAATGTGGCATGCCTCCTCTTTTTGCCCAACCTCCACCTTTGCCTAATGTTGCTCACCTACCACATTACCTTATCCCGCTGACTTGGTGCTTGACTCCTCCGGCCTTATCGCTTCCTCCTCCAGTGCACCTCCTCAACCGGCAACGGCACCTCTGACCCCCTCGGGGCAAGTATTTGCACGAGCGGGCGCGACTAATCCCCCTTCTTCTCAAAAGAGAGAGAGGCGGAGAGCAGCAAAACCAATGCGCACTTTGTGCTTAGGGACCCAGTGCAGTATGGACCTAACACTAGCAACCGACAACGGGCATTCCGCCCAAGCCGGACGAGCCGCCGACAAACAAGCCATGTTCGTGTTGCGGTGTTTATGGCCATCCCCACGCCTGGCCCCATCCTCTCTTACCCCAGTCTGGCGGTCAGCCAGAATCTCAAGCCACATTCATGGACAACACGCTTCCCCTCATGCTCCTCTAATGTGGCCACTACCCACATTGTTGTGTTCCGCCGATCTCCTTTCCCTCAACGGGGGATTACCGTGGCCACCCAACCCGCCCGGCTTGACCGGTAGCCACCCCCACTTCCATTTACGGTTCCTCGATTGCAGGATCCCTTATGATGCACTCTCCGATCCTTCCCCACATCAGTCGACCTTCACCTTCCAAGCTCCCGAGCCTCCTCTTCGGGTTCTCGGACCTCTTTCGGCATCCAGTGGCCCTTTACACAGCTCCCTCGCCCAAGTGAGGTTCATATAAGATTCCAAAGGAGCCCATTACGCCAAAATAAACTCGATTAGAGCAGCTCGGTGTATGAGTATGGTAGATGATTTGGCAATCCCACTACGCCATTTCCCACCTTTGGAACTCCTCGATCGTGCCCTTCCCAAAAGGCTCTACTATGCCGTGAGCGTGACCAAATCTGCGGTGACCAAATGATTGTTTGACGCCACTCCAATCGGACCATCCCTCCTCTTCCTCCTTAGTTGCTTTCAAATCGATCAGGAAATCCGAACGCCCTTGTATCCGTGTATCATTGATGAGGGAGCATCCACACAGTGTGATGTCCGCTTCGGTTTGGAAGCAACTCGGATCCCCAAGGCCCAGCCCCCTTCCACGATCACCCTTCGAGCGTGGGACGGTCATGCCTCCGGCCTATTGGCATGTTCGTAACTATACCATCACCCTCATGCATTAAGGCCCATTTGGGTGTCAGTCATTAACGCCCTCCTAGACTACAACATTCTATTGGGGCGAAGCTACACCTATGCATGTCTGGCTTGTCCATCGCGGTTTTCTGCAAGATGTCTTTTCCACACTGTGGGAAGATAGTCACCATTGACCCGGCTATAGTATCATGAGCCGCCGTCTCGGACCTCTCAGAGATGACCATCTCTTCGGCTATGCTC
This sequence comes from Pinus albicaulis, assembly GCA_034641835.2. NCBI lineage: Eukaryota > Viridiplantae > Streptophyta > Pinopsida > Pinales > Pinaceae > Pinus > Pinus albicaulis. Next base: position 50,163 of record JAXQQM020082188.1, on the reverse strand, counting down.
AAACAAACCGTCGATTCTTTGACCAGTCTGTCTCCCCGGCATCTACAAAGATTCCACCTTGCTTGAGCACCTTCCCTCATCTTCCCCCTCTCCGGTCAGCGATCCCCTGACTTGTCGAATGTTTGCATGATGCAATCGTCTGAGGAGCTGCCCATAAGCGACTTTGCCTCGGCTGGTCGACCACCTCTCCCATCCTCACTTAACCGCTCCCTAGCCATTCATCTCAGCCGCCCGGACCTCCCTCGCCCGGCCCTCCCCCTCTGGCCAGTATCCACGAACCCCTTTATCTCCCGGATCAGTTCGCCTTAACCATCTTGGAGCCGTCCCTCTGGTCATTTCCTATTTGGGCGAGATCCTTTCTTAGCTCCCCCCTCAAAGAGTATATTCTGTCCCAACGTCATGCAGCCACCCTCTCCCTCCCTAACCCGACCTTGGGCATTCCGGTTTGTGCTTGATCCCCCGACCGCCACTCCCTGGTCACCCCAAACCTTACATGGCTTTGACAGGTTCAACCGTTCCCCCTCGCTTCCTCCATAGCCACTATGCCTGACACCTCCCGCAGTCCCTTCTCTGTTGTGACGGCTCCAGGAAAAAAGCCATGAGAAAGGCAAAGACAAACCACCACCACCACCCCGGCTCCTTCTCCGCCATGACATATTTATATGTGATATCATTGGTCATGCCACCCATGCTTGTCTACGACTACCTCGTATCCGACCCATGGTAAAGTCACGTTCACCGACACTACGGACCTGAAACTCCCACTCCTTCTTCAAGCGTCCCAGAACCCCAAGACTCTCCGCTTTTAACAAGCCTTGTGCTGTGCGGTGTCCATAACCACTACTCCCATTATTGTCCTCACGACACATTCACCGAGTGCCTCCTTGAGGTGATCGTGAGTATGGTGTGAACAAAATCAATCCGCCTCTCCCATTCTCGCGGTATGCGGAGGCCCGGCCCGAGAGTCCCCCAGCTCCCATCCACATCCCCACCGAGTATTTCGGATAGTAGTCCTATGAGGTCACCATTCTTTACTGTATCCTCCTGCGCACGACTTTTCCGAACCCAACCCGTCATGATCTCCGTTGTGTCCCATGATACCATTGATCATTCCACTTGTGTCTCGGTGACCTCATGACCCGAGTCTCGCCATGTTTCCGATAGCTCTCATACATCACCTTGTTTGAGTCTTGATCATCTGCCCTTTCCCCACCGTTACCGCTCGATGACTTACGGCCTGCCCTTACCCATTTGCATAGTCATTTCCTTTCATCCCCTCATTTGTGTCTTGTCACCTGCAGGGACCCCCATCCACACCCTTTATCGGTTACGCGATGGTGCAAATCTTCTCCCGGAATCTTTCCTCGGCGGGAATTGGAGCCATCTTCACCCCCTTGCATCACCTGCGTTCTGTCTAACGGGTATGCATTGGTCTCTCTCGGGAGCGAGCCTGATGGGGTCGTGGCCTATTAGGCGATGCCCTCTTGCATCGCTGTCAGTCATCTGCACGTTCGTTTGGATTCCACAACTGCTTGTAATGCAACTCAATGGTGTTTATCGTGTGCATAGCAATCTGTTTGACCGCTATTCACAGTGAAAGTCTTAATACGATGCGTTTGAAACCATAGCTTTCAACCATGTACCCGAGAGACGAGAATCACTACGTGGATAGTATTGCAAACCATGTTCTAGATTGGCGTTTACCACACAATTCATACAAGACAATAACATTAAATAACCATCAAAGATGATGCACCATCCATGTGTATTGTGCATAGGCCATATATTGATGAGTCATCTACTACGTACATCGACATGCCCATAAGGCTGTTCCAAGCGGGGCACCATGTGCCCCTCCCATGCCTTACATCTGGCACCCAGCATGCTGACAATCCATGAGGCACCATGTGCCCCTCCATACACTATAGGGGCACCACGCCCTACATGTCAGAGGGGCACATATGCCCTAATCCTGCAGAGCTCCTGGGCCAATGGCTCTGCTCTGCCGACTGTCGTCCATAACGACCGGCCATCACCATCGCCGCATGATACCTCGCAACTCGAGGGAGACCAACACATGGCTCTATGTGCGAGTCGTCTAAATCCACACCACCAGCTCCGATACTCAGTCAAAAGCTGCTCACATCTACGGCGGATGTCCTCCGGTAGGCGGTACACCCTCATTCTGTGTTTGCTCGACCCACTGGGACTGTAGCTCAGTGACTGCCGGTCGTCCCATATCTCCGGCCGGTTTACCGGTGCTATATCTGCATACCAAAAGTCCTACGCGTCAGTGTCATTATTTTTATTCAAAAACTTTAACATGCCCATCTAACCAATAGCAATTTGTCACTTACCATCGGGCCCCCGGTTCGACCGGACAGTGGCGAGATCAGGATCCCCACGGTAGCTCATACTCTCACGGGTAATTAGTCTCTGTCTTCTCTGTGACATCTGATCCCAATGGGCAAAGAACTCGATCGAAACACTCGCCAGACCCGCCCCTCCTCCTCCTACGCGAGTAGTGGGTCTAGCAGTTCACATCTGACCTCTCGGGCCCCCATCTGGAAAAATTGCACACGAGGCCTCAAGGTTGGGATCTTCTCAAAGCACACAATAAGTCCCATATGAGCAATCATGATTCACTGCCGCTGCATAGCGACAAGCTGACAGCTTTGCTACCGGCATCATTTGGGCCACCAAAGTGGTCCCACCCAACACACTCTCCACTATCATCGATCAAATAAAGTCGCTCTGTTGTTCTTCTCTCGTGCCTTAGTTGAGGATCTCTCATTGCCTCACCTACGGCGGACCCCCTTCTGTCAGACATCGGCACATTTATTCTGACAGGTCTGAAGGCGGTGTACCTTGGTTCGGCTTCCACTTTTTCGGTGCCTGGATCGGGCGGGGGGGGATCTCTCACTTCCCTTTGACTTGATTGCTTCTCCACGACTCTTCGGCATTATTGGTCGTATCTTGGGCCAGTCCGGTGACCAGTAGCGACTCTTGATGATTCCGGGCGTGTGTGAGATGTCTCGGCCCTCATGAGGAGTGGCAGCCCTGCAGGGTAGCCCCACATGCCCGGATGACCTCTTCATTGCGGCCTTTGATGCCGCTCAGTTTTTGATGGTGGCCTTAGCCACTGCAGCCTCTATGATTTGCATGCTTGTCATTCCCAGTTTGTGAGCCCTTCCCCATTTCTGAGGCATTTGGGTTATATTTATCTCATATACTCGAGATATTATTGTACTAGTCTGTTGTTATCCCGAGCAGCATGTATGTGAGACTCTTCATTGTATTTTTATCGGCCCTTGATTATACTGGTGTACTCTATAAGTTCGGTCCCTTGTTTCTTGGACACACTATTCTTTGTACTTTGTCCGTGAAATTTTGTGTTATACCTCCCGCCGCCCGACACGAGGAATTTTCTCTCGCAAAGAGACTTTTGCACTGTAGTCCTCGTCTCCTCGAAGTCTAGTCCTTCGACACACTATCTACCTCCTGAGTTCTCTCTACGACACCTTTTTTGTCTAGTGATTGTGTTCTACCTAGCATGCACTTCGGTCATACGATTCGCTCGACACTCACACGGGCAGGGCAATGCATTACCATTTTAGGTCATCTAACCTTTCATCATTAGATGGACCAAAAATTACACCATGTAAGACAGTTTTACCCCAAGTAAGCATTGCTTTCCTGTATTAGTGGAAACCCCAAAAGGAATAATTAATTAAACCATAATTTAATTATTATTCCCGATCATGTTTAACAAAAACAAAGAAATTAATGAGATTATAAGTTATCTTATTATTTCTAGGAATAATTATTTAAATAATATTCCTTGTTAAATATGGTAAATCAACCACCATTAATTGAATAAATCATTATTTATTTGATATTATATCCCAACCACTTCCTTAAAAAAGATAAATAAATCATTTATTTATTTATTCTTCTCATCATGAGGATTTGACCCAAGTCAAACACCCTTTCCCTCCAACAAATAATAATAAAATATTCCGTGAGGTGGATCTAGATGTGATTAACATTATTTTAATCATGCAAGATCTAGAATGACCCAATATTTTGTTATAAATAGGAGGAGTTTTTCCCCATCATTATTCACCTTTTGTTGCCTATTAGATCACTCTAGATCTATACCTTGGTCTCATTTTCTACCATTTTGCTCCCATTGAGCTCTATCTTCTACATTGGAGTTTCTACATCTACAAAGAGGAAAGCTTAGATCTGAAGTGCGAGGACTACAAAAGAACCCATCCCATTGAGGAATGGATACACCTTCTTGTTTCCTCCCAGTTACTTTGTAATATAAAATTCATTCAAAAATCGTGTTCTTGTCTTGTGTTGGATGCATGTGGAGCAAACTCTTTACTTTACTGTAATGTCTTTCATTTATAGATACGTTTTGTTGCGACATTTTAACTATTAATTGCAGATCTGAAGATGTTTGGCAGCCTCTATTGTTGTTAGGGCTATTAGTTATGCGTAGCTAAAGTGGTTCTTTTTCGTACACTTCGACGAAGAATTCATACTAACAAAACTATTCTAGATAATTGCTTATTGTACATTGTTGTGTATAAGGTTTCGATTTTCGACACGTATTAGAAACATATCTTGTGTGCCTTGTGAATTTTGTGGTTCTTGCAAACTCTTAGTTAATGTTCTCTTGTTTATATGAAATGAACATACATGTGAAATATTTCCTATGTAATCTATGTTGCTTAGTTGTTTTATGGCCATGGATAGATCATGTGATCCTTGTCTTGGTAAATAGTTAAGTGGGACAAGTTGAGCTTTGACATGAGTGGCATAAGATGAGTTATAGGCGGTTCTTGGGTGAAAAGGCACAATCTGCTGTAGTAGGTGCAATTGGTCAAATTTTCTTTGTTGAAACAAGCCAATATTGTCACATGAGCTATGGTAATAAAGAGTTATTGGGTTAAAGTCGGTGAAAAAATGTAAGGCTAGTTGTGAGGACATGAGTGCCAAGGCATGCTAGGAATGGATGTGTCAAATAGTGTGAAGGCATGTCAAACATGCTAATATGTGCCAAGTGATAAGGCATGCCAAGATGTGCAAGGGTGTGTCGATGCGTGCCGGGGCGGTAAGGAAACAAAGGGAGAAACAAGTTAAACTACAAGTAAATAAACACATGAGAGGTTAATAAGTCATCAATTTACCTTTTCAAGAGGGTATGCTTGGCACACCAACACTAGGAAAAATAGGTTCAGTGAAATATTAGTGCATTCTAAGTGCCAAGTCTTCCTTTGTTGCTTCTCATATACTCCAACGAGTTGATCTCAAATAAATTTAATATTAAACCATGCCAAAATCATACAGCATGTCAACATATTCCATACATGCATGCTATGAAGTGGAAGAGCATGAAGTGTAAGGTGTGTTAGAGTGCTAATGCATGTTGAGGAGTGATTGGGAGGTAATAAGACAAAACATTAAGGGAGAACTAGGTAAAAATTCATGGAGAAGTTAATGAATATGAGGAACATGTGCCGAGGACTAGTGTTAATGAGTGTTAGTTTTCATGCCAAAAGGATGGAGTGACAAGGTATGCTAAGGATTGGTAAGGCATGCTAGGGAATATCAAGAGAGGTTAAGAAGTCTTAAAGTGTTCTTTGGAGTTCCAGGGTGTGCTAATTATATGTTCCAAATAGTGCCAAGATATGCCAATACATGATGTGCTAAGGATGTGCAGGGTCCCAAGGTATGTCAATATGTGTCAATAAGTCTTAAGGAAACAAAAGAGAGAACCAATGAAGGGTTTAATAAGTCGGGACTTTATCTTTCAAAAGGGCATGCTAGCCACACTATCTCATAGGTCCCAATACATATCCAGAGTGGCATTGTAGTGTCAAGTGTAATGTATGGAAATGCATTCAACCAAGATGTTCAGTACTGCTAGGGACTAAAATGCATTCAACATGCTAGGAGAGTTATATGTTGTGCTAGCGCATTCCACCATGTACTTGGGTGTCAGTTCATGAAAATATGTTCCAAGACATACGAGTGCTAAGAAATGTTAGTGTGTGCCTAAGCATTAATTTAAAGGTATTGCCCACATTTGAGGAGTGTTAGGTCTTTCTCATTAAAAGAATTGACGACTTATTATGATAAATAATATATTTCCTACACACACACTAGTGGGACTTTATCTAAAGAGAATTTTTAGATAATAAACTTAATAGATATGAATCATGTTTTGACTCATGGAAAATTCTATTCAACTAGTCATTGCACTTGAGGAAATGATATACACACTAATTACTTCTTAAAAAACTGACTCACTCTAACCACTATGGCCTTGGACATATTATAAAAAATACTCCATAATAATTGTATTAATCCGTTATCTTTTGAAAAAAAATATATTAACATGCACATAACGTCATCAAAAACTAATTGGAATGATCAATAGTGACGAACATTTTTTTACCGTCACCAAAAGTAACAAAAAGAGCATCGGTGAGGATCATTAAAAGTTAAATGCTAAAGTTTCACCAAGAGAAATTGAAGTGATGGGCCTTTAGCGACCCTCACCAAAGGGAGTGTCGTGAAATGGCTTTGGTGACAGTCTTGGGACCGTCTACTATATACACTTACAATGGCCGACTTTTTAAGGACTTACGTCACCTATAAAGCATTGATGACCAATGAACAGATTCAGTCGAGGAAGCATGACCCTCACCAATGTCCTTTTTTTGTAGTGGATGCTACTAGAAATTCTGTAACTTCCCCTATTTTAAAAATAAAAATAAAGTACTTTGTGGTATGTTTTAGTTTAAAATATGTTTCAAATAGTTTATTAAGATTTAAATAAATTGATATGATGATAGGTTTGTGAGTCGAGTCCATTAACTTTAAGTCATGGTATATGTGTAGTGTCTGGGTGTCAATGCAATAACAAAATATTTGTTGATCTTGTCTGTCTTTAGTAGGAGTTGTGATGCAGTTTCATGTCAAAAGTATGTGATTTTGAATGGAAAATATCATGGATCCGCATGTTTAATGCAATTACCGTTTAGATGGTTACATAAACAACGCCAAAAATATAGGACAATAATCATCATATGTGATGAAGGTGACTACGATCCACTTGAATCACACTTATTCAAATACAGCATGTTATTTGAAGCTACGACAAGTGAAGACCATGATTGCTATCAAATGGTACATACTATGGTTAAGGATTTTTACCATAATGAAATCCATTGCATGGGATGGTGAATCATCTTTTTCTATTTTAAATCACAGAAGAAGGAGGAGCATCGGTTGAGCTTAGTTGTTGGAGAACGATTTTTCTAAAGTGTAGCTTGAGGAAGGAGTCCTAGATTTCGGATTTCGGAGAATACACAACAACACTGTTAGGTGAGCTCTTCGACTTTTCCACCTATCATATTTCAATGATTATAGAGTTATTTATTATTGAAGATGACTAAAGAGGAGGAAAGATAAAACAATTGAACCATAAGGTGCTAACCTGGTGGATGAAAATTTGAATGTGAGGATTTGTTTGTCAAGCGGAGTGATATTGTTATTGCTCAAGATCGGGAAGCTCTCACTTAGGGTAGCTTAGAGTTTGCAAATTCTCAATGGACAAGAAGCCACGGTATATGGTCTTAAGTGCGGGTATCGGCGGATTCAATTGTTGAGGCATTTAACCTTCCACAAGGAGAAGAAGGTGGTTTTAAAGGTCAGATTATCCTTTGGAGAACATCAACGGGTTCCTCAAATATGGATACAAAGATCAAGTGGTCCAAGGAATTCTGACTACCTCAAAAATGAATGGGCGAGAAGTTGTTAAACTCATCAATATTTACACCTCCTTGTGTGAAGGAGATATATAGTAGTGTTTATTTATCATATGAGATTTCTTTTTCATGTTGCGGGCGTGAAGACCCTCAGCTTGTCATACTTTGTTGAAGAGATGTCAACCGGGATTCAAACACATCACTAGCACTTCAAAATACGGCTTGTATCATCAAGCTCTACGGTGAGCCACAGCCATTGCACCAAGTCTTGCAACTCTAGAAGTGCGCCCTACTTTACTTTATCAACTTTGGGGTTCGTACAAACTTGGAGGTGACGATTAAGCTATATACGACATATGCATTTATTCATGTCATCTCTCCGCTCTCACAGTGCTATCTTCTAGGGGTTCTCGGTGAAGTGCTGTCACACTTCAATGAAACTTAAAATAAATTGCGGAAAGGAAATGAGAAAAAGGAAACTAAGCTAAACTACGAAAGGAAATGAAAGAGAGAGGAAACTAATTAATCTTTAAAAAGAAATGGTAGAAAGGAAACTAATTTAAATTGCGAAAGGAAACTAATTTAAACCACATTAACTTAGCCAATCATTCATAGCACCCTACTATATCTATCATGCTCTTATCTATGCGGCTATTCATGACCTTGTTCTAATTTGAAGAAGTGTGCATGTATTTTGGAGGAAAAAAGGGATAAAGAGGCTAATGGAGGGCTTAATGCATGAAACCGGACTCAAAGGAAAAGAGACGAGTTTCAAACCTTATTAAAGCTTATTATGGCACAAAAATGTTGGATGAATGACTTAAAAGTGATGGAGGAGTTCGTGGTATGATCTGCGATATGTGATATGTGATATCACAATCGCAATATGCAAGTTGGAGGGATAAGGTTAACAAGAACAAACTAAAAAGTGTGATCGGGATGTGCGATGTGACGGAGTTATCATCGGCGTTTGGAGCGATAAATGTTATGAAAAAGCAAGGAAAGAATTCGTGAAGTGCGGTGCGATGGTGATGTGGCGGTGGGAAGAGCAGCTTAGTGCAATAACAATATCACAATCGTGAGAAAAAGAGAAATTGAAGTATTAAATAAAACCAACTAAACAATGTGAAGTGTGAAATACGATGAGGATAAAATGGAAAAAATGTGATCTTTGTAAATGTTGCAAAGTCTACTTAATCATTGGGGTGACATGGCGGTGGGAATGGAGGCAGAGCACGATTGTAATATCGCAATTGGTGGTTGAAGCGGTATTTCTTAAAAGAAAAGGGAAAATATTGTGAAGTGAGATGTGCGATGCGGCAGATTCGAGGAGAAAAGGCGAAGGTCTACTTTCAAAGTTTTTCAAGCTCTTTGTGAATAAAGCAGGTCTGATGGTTGCTATAAGAGAGAAAAGGAAGGAATAGAAGATGTGGTGTTTGGGAGGCGAAATACAAAGATGAAAATGAAACGAGGGGAAGCACCACGAGCTGCTACGAAGTTTTACTTGTTAATTCACAATCCAACCTACTGATCCATGCACAAAATAGATAAAAGTGCGTGATAAAAATATTGAAACGAAAACGATTTTAGGCGTGTGCAGGATAGTATACCCCTCGAAGGCTCTATTGATAGAGATGAGAAGGAAGTCTAGATCACATATTTTAGAGTTTATCCTACGTTATATTACTCATAGCAAGCAAATAAAAACTACAACAAAGCTGCTTGAAAGAAAAAACTAAGCAACAACTTGAAACTACTTAGTATAACAATTGCATGATGGAAACAAAGTAGCTAATTAATGACAAAACTAGTTAAATGATAGAAAGGAAAGAGCTTGAAAACATGATGAGCGCATAGGTTGGGCTAACCCAAGCCTCACTCACTGAAACTAGATCAGTAAAAAACATATAACTACTCATTGCATTACAAAAAATACAACACATTATTACATCAGAGGTGTTAAACAAAAAAAACCTAATGGAATGGAAAATAGATAGCATGGGATGGGAATGGAATGAAGAAATGGAATGGAATCGACCCTAATAGCTCTTGATCAACTTTGTTTATCCTAAATGGAAGCCTGTGACTCCTAAAACATAGTGATTGAGTCACTTTGACTCCAAAGTAAACCATAGATTGAGTGCACTTCGTCCTCGGTTTTCTTGGCTACCTTTGATAGTTAAGGAGGGAGTGGAATGACCCCCTTGAATCTCTCCAACATTTCTCAATAATTTACTAATATTGTGCTCCATTTATTATTCAATCTTGATCTTCCGGTGGTAGGGGTGAGTCCCTAAATTATCTCCTTCTCCAAATCTGCATAATCATGAAATATTCTCACAATATTCTACAAAAATAACCAATATTAGGCACAAATATGCAATTACCTTTAAACCTTCAAGAACATGTCAGAAATCATAGAAAAACATTATTAAGTGTAGAAGGAGAATTTAATATATATTTTAAAGTGCATATAGGAAGGTATAATAACTGGGCTTAATAAAGTTAGATGGGCCTTATTTTGTATGTCTAATTTGAGGCCCATCATCACCTACGGCTTATTGCTCATCCTCAGAAACCTATTCATCCTCCTGCTTATGGTTCTTCATGCATCTTGGCTTATTTCATTTTACTACATTTATTGGCCCATGCGTTGTTCCCCTACTAATCTTCTTGCTACACCTCTATCTGCAATTCTTGTAGGTGCTACATGGAGGTCCTCAGAATCACCTTAAGAAAATCTATTTTACATGCCAAGAGGTGGTGGATCCACCTTTATTCTATTTTCCTATTTTCTTTTTCTTTTTTTCTTTCTTTTACTTTTCCTTCTTTTCAAATTTTTCATTGCATGCAAAATAAGCTGATTCTTTCGTTAACTGAGTTCACCCAGCAGTTGCTCCTTTTGGCAATCCTTGTCTTCCATTACATGAACTTCTTACCACCCACTTTCTTAAGTCCTTTTACTTTTGTCTTGTTCCTCTTCTTGGTGGAAAGTGGGCTAATTGTTAGATAAGACTAAGATTTGCTCTGCTATGATTTTGGCTATATAAAAAAAACTTTCCTTCACTTTTTAATGTTCTATTTAGCTAAAATAGATTAGAAGAAGGGTTATATGATTGCATGCAGGCCTTAACATTGTTTTGCTTTTGCGGGTGATATTGAAGCTATTGATATAGACATTTGAGTTTTCTTCGGTGGATTCGAATTTGCTCTAAAGTTTGCATGTCATAATCTGCTTGAGGTCCTTTTTAGACTTCTAAGCATAGGAGGAGAAGTCAAGTTTGATTTCCCGACCCGAGGTGTTGACCAAATTTTTATTTTTTTGTGCCAATTTTTTTTTCTTCTTGCAAAGGTTGGGTATTTTGCATTCATTAGAGAATGCATGGAGAAATGCATTTTTTATTTTTATTTTTATAAGGCTTACTAGCTGCCTCAATGAGGTTTTTCCACTAGTAGATGCCTGAGCACCTCAAAGAGGTTTTCACCTAGGATGTTATTTTCTCTTTTTTTCCAACCCAATGACGCCTCATGGAGGTTTCAATCGGTGGGCCAATCTCGGAGATGCCTCAAAGAGGTTTTCTGAGATTTTATTCTTTCCCTTTTTTTATTTTTCACTTTCCTACTCTACTTGAAAAAAACAAAACCTTTTCAAGTATGGGAATACTTTCAGAAATGGAGCCATGTACACATCAATATATGTGAGATAAAATCGTGTGCACACTTGGAATACATGCTTTGACATGTACACGAATATGAGAGATGAATTTCTTTGGTAGGTTGTATCAAGTGTGTTGGAGAAGGGTGTGTTTATTTGCTGTAGATTTTGGAACCATATGTCAGCCATAGTTGTGATTTCTGGTTCACTTGCTAGTTGGATCACCTTGGATGTCCTCTTCTATTACCCAGACATTCAAATATTCATCTTTGTTGATTTTCTCTTGAAAACATGGAGAAATGGTGGTAAACATGAGGAAACTTTCTAAACATCGATTCTAATGTTGGCTCTTTATCAAGTGCAGCCTTGATATTTTGATCTCCTCATTTGGACCTTCTTCTTATTGATCTTTCCTTCAATGGCATGAAGAAAATGTCTTCTTTGCGGTACCTTTCTTGAAGTAAGATGAATACCATCCTAGATCAGAGGATATGTTTGGTATTGTTTACCTCCAACATTGTAACTAGGTTGAGATACTTCATGGTGTGGATTTGGAAATGGTGGTAAATTTAGTTAGTGGGGGTGGATATATAAGATGTATGGTTGAGACGCTATGGTTATGGTGGAGGTGGATAATAGGGACAGCATGGATTTAGGTATGGAGGATATTGAGGAAATATTGAGGATTTTAGGATTTCCCAATAAGGTCATTGCCAATATTGGTTTTGGGGTTGGGATGGCCAAAGTTTCAGGAGAGGGAGTGTGTCCCAATTAGTTTGAGATGGATGTGAATGGCTCTGGTGTGGAGTGGGTCCTTGCATCACATCCAAAGTTGACTGGTACACTTGGTCTCAGACTGCATAACATAACTTCTTTGGTGATTGCCTTACTCCATTGTCTTCTGTTAAACTTCTTGACAATCCTGGGAATGATGAACAACATTTGGTATCATATGATTATGCATGGATAACAAAAATATAAACATCTTCTTTTTGTTCATTTTGCATTTACTTAACATTTCTACTTATTCACTTGGGTGCTAAAATTTATATTTTAAAGTTATCAAGCGGATTTCAAGTTCCTCTTGCCTTACAATGTTGAAGCTTATTTACTTCTCTTTCCCTTCCTCTTGATATGCGCTTGCATGTTTTCAAAAATTTCTTCAAATGACAATTGATATAATCTCCTTTACTCACAAGATTAAGAATCCAATCCTCACCCTAATTGTTCTAAGTAAGAGGAGGATTTTTAGTGTGTCAAATCCTAAATGATGCAATTTTTCCCTCTTAACATTATACATGAACCTCTCTATTAGATCCTCAAGGCTCTCATCTTCTTCTTGGTTCATTCTAAAAATTTCTTCTGCATAAGATCACGATCTTTATATTTTTCTAAATGTCTTTGCATATCATTCCATGATCTTATTGAATTAGTACCTAGACTCACATGAACCATTTAAGAGCTCTATCCTTCAATGTTGCGGGAAAAAATCTCAACTTTTTGAGTGTGATAGTAGCCATAAGACCTACAAAAGTATCTCCAAATTCCAAAGAGAAATGTTTCTGAATCCTTTGTCCTCATACAAAGCAGAGTTGGGAAGGGAAGATGGAGGATGTTCTTCATATGTACAGCGATGTCCATATTTTGAATGGGAAACCAATAGATCTTCATTTTCATCATATCCATCCATCTCTTCTACCTTCAAAAGTGTATGGTGATGGTTCTTCTTGCACCACGTCGTCAAGTGGGAGGGGCGAAGGTTCATATTGGAGAAGTATTTTTTAATTTTAAATTATCCATACTCCTATGAGGCATGAAAATCAGATTTTTGTATTTTTCAATGTTTTGGAGCTCTTTATAAAGAAAAGGAAAGAAAAAGGATGCTAAAGCAAATCAAAGCATCTACTAGACATACCTCCTCGACATGGCGCCAAAAAGTGGTGAGCCTAGTGTTGCACAAAAGTGTTGCAACTCCCAAGGGTTGTAGTAATTTACTTTATCAACCCGGGGTTCTTACAAACTTGAGTGAAAGTGTTATATACACAGTAGATGCATCCTATTCATGTCCTCTTCCGCTCTATGAAAGGGCGCTACTAGGGTTCTCGGTGAGTGTCACACTTCAATGAAACTAAAATAAATTGCGAAGGAAATGACGAAAGAAACTAAGCTAAATGCGAAGCAGAAATGAGAGGAAGCAAATTAATCTTCTTGAAAAAGAAATGGTAGAAAACTAATTTAAATTGCGAGAAAGGGGAAACTAATTTAAACCACATTAGCAGCCAATCGAATAAACACATCCTACTCACCATCTATCATGCTCCTATCTATGCAACTATTCATGATCTTATTCTAATTTGAAGAAGCGTGGTTTTGATTTGGAGGAAAAAGGGCTAAAAGAGGCTAATGGAGACTTAATGCATGAAACCGGGCTTAGAGGAGGAAGCGAGGGGTTTAAACCTTATTAAAACTTTATTATGGCGCAAGAAATCTTTGATGCATAATGACTGAAAAAGTGTGATGGGCAGATTTAACGCGATTGGAGAGGTTGGCGATGCGATATGCAATATCTGATATTGTCGCAATATCCAGTTGGAGGATAAGGTTAGCAGGAACAAACTAAAAAGTGTGATCAGTGATGTTTGATGCGTGAATTATCATAAGCGTTTGGAGTGGTATGTGTGTTAACAAAAAAGGAAAAGGTTGCAAAGTGTGATTTTGATGGTGATGTGATTAGGGACCAGCGTGAAGTGTGATAAAAATATTGCAATCATGAGAAAAGAAGCGGTAGTATTAAAAAAACCAACTAAACATTGTGATATTGAAATCGACGGGGATAAATGACGAATGCAATGTGGTAAATGTTGTAGTCAAGAAATGCAACCTTAGATGAAGGTGGCTGATGGGACGAAGATGAACATGATCGTAATATCACAGTAAATTTGTTGAAGTGTTGGTCTTAAAGAAAAGGAAATATTGTGAAATGCGATGTGCAATGTATGATTGAGCAAAAGGCGGATGTCGACTTTCAAGGTTTTTCAAGTGCTACGTGAATAAAAAAGGTGTGGTAGCTGCAATAAAAGAAAAAGGAAGAATAGAGTGTAACAAAGGTGTTTGGGAGAAAATACGAGAGATAGAAAATAAAGTGAGCCTGAATCACTGGAGTTTTAACAATAATTCCTACAATCAACTGCGATCAATGTACGAAAAATAGATAAGTCGTGATAAAAATGGTATAAATTATTTTGGCATGTGGAAAGTCTACCCCCCTCAGCTCTATTAACGAGAGATGAGAAGGGAAGTCTAGATCACGACTTTTGAGTTTTATCTCTATTCTATTACTCATAGCAAATAAAAACTACAGCAACACCTTGAAAGAAAAAGCTAAGCGAAACTTGAAACTAACAAAGCGAGGCAATTTACATGGCTCAAAAAGTAGCTAATTATTTGAAACAAAACAACTAAATGTGAAAGGAAAGAAAAAACAACGGAGAAAGGTAGAGGCATATGTTGGAGCCTAACCCACAAAACCTCACTCCCTCAAACTAGATCGATAAAAATATCGACTACTCATTTCATTACAAAAAATACAATCTTATTACATCCCGGAGGTGTAAACAACAAAAGCCTAATGGAATGGAAAATGAATGGCATGGGATGGAATGGAATGGAGACCTATTGAATCTTGATTAGCTTTATTTATCCTAAAGGGCAGCTACCAACAACTCCTAAAATATAGTTATTGAGTCATGACTCCAAGTAAACCATAGATTGAGTGCACTTCATCTTCGATTTTCCTTTGCTTCCTTTGATAGTTAAGGAGGTGGAAAACCCCCTTGAATATCTCAAGATTTATCAATAATTTACTGATATTGTGCTCTTTTTATTCTTCAATCACTTGATCTTCCAGTGGCGGGAGTGAGTCTCTAGAATTATCTCCTTCTCCAAATCTGCATAATCTCACTTAAATATTCTCACAATATTCTACAAAAGTAACCAATATTGGGCACAAACAAATACCTTTAAACCTTCCTAAGAAAATATTAAAACGCAAAAAACATTATTAAATTACGGAGAAGGAGAGATTTAATATATATTTTCATGTGCATAAGGAAGGTAGATGGGAAGCAATAAAGGTTAGATGGGCCTTATTTTATGTCTAATTTGAAGGCCCATCACTCTCATCAAAGTGTTAGTAGAAGAAGAGTTAAGGAAAATAAATCGAACATGCCTGGGACCATTTCTTGTTTTACGGGGTGAGCCAACTTGCACCACCTCCATCCCCTCACAACAACACCCTACGACCTACAAAGAACCAAGAGGAAGGCTAAGAAGAAGGAGAATATCCATAAAGCCAAGAGTAGAAAAAGAAAAGATTCATTGACCAAGTGAGAGGAAGTTAGATAAGCGAGAGGAAAGCTCATCAATCAGCCGACCAAAGTCTATGAAAATGGTGTCCCTCGTTCCTCCTTTTCTAATGTCTACACAGAGCTCGAAAGGGAAGGTGCGCAACCGAGGAGGAAATCTAAAGCACCGTACTGCAGAAATTACGGAAGTAGAGATTCTTATGAAAGATGCATAAATAATATCAGCCCACAAATTCGATGAAGAGGCTCCTCAAAGATGTAGGGTATGATATCAATAGCAAGAAGAATAAAGGAAGCCAAACTGTTTGGTACCATAAAAGAACATACTTGAGACAAAAAAAAAAAAAAATTAGGCTGAGTCCTCGGACTCTTCACAAGCCAAGTTTTTGATGAGTCATTGATATAGAAGAGGAAAATCTAAAAAGGGTTAAAAACGAAGCAATCCAGAAAAGATAAAAACAAATCCCCTTCAAAGAAGCAAGCCAGTCCCTCAAAAATAAGAAATATCCAAATGGTTCCAGAGGAAAGGCCATTGACAAAGAAGCGACCACAAGAATCACAAGATCAAGATCAAGCGTTGGCGAGCAAGTCGGACTTGGACAATCTTGTTGAAGGCGCAACCCACATGGAAGGAAGGTAAAGGTTTTATGATAAAACACCTTTTTGCTACTAAAGATACAATTTTGAACAATAGCTTAGATGTCAGAATGTAGTGCATACTGAGGTTTTTTAGTGTTTTTTTTGCATTTTAAAAGCGAGTGCACCGAGAAATTACAGTAGCGTTACGATTTTTCTTGTGATTAAATTTTTTGCAATTTTCAATAACACTGTTTAACAATTTGACTTTGTCAACAAAATTTCTGAGCCATTTCAAGAAAAGATAAGGACTCATAACCAAATGAATATAACAAGTGATGGTGATAAGTGGTTGTAAGGGTTGTTGAAGGTCATATTGAATGAAGATACATGATTTAGGAACAGTGACGCAGGAGACAAATCAGCGAGAAAAAGAGGCGGCATGTCGGTAAGACTCTGTGATTATTGATTCTATTCTCTTCTTTCATCTACATTTGTCTTTTCGATTGGATTCGGCCAGGATATGGTTTTTAATGTCCTATGAAACCTATGTAATGTTGGAGTAGTGTTTCCTTCTTTAGAAGAGATGGAGTTGGAGCCTCTCTTTATATATACCATTTGTAAATACCATTTCCAGGTTGGATGTTGGTCTACTGAAGACTTAATATAATAAAGAAAAGCCTTTTGCACTTCATGCTAGGATTTTTGTGACTCAAGAACTTTCTAATGTATGATTTTTTCTCTCTTTTTGTTAATTTCTTCTAATTTATGAATTTACAACAACTAGTAAGGTGTGATTAAGAAATTGTTAAAGGATTTAATAGTAAATTATTTGCTTTCAGAACTACACCAAATCATATATGTGTTGTAGAATGTTAGCACGGATTTGACCCAAGTTTGAAGGAAGGCAAATCGGGGTAACTTCTCAAACCACGCTTAACCTTGTAGCTAGCCCTACGAGGGTTAGGAGAGAACTCTCTCCGTGAAAAATATTCAATGAAATATGTCTACAAAATAGGCTAGGTATAGTAGCTCGAAATGTTTTTTATAAATTTTTCGGGGGTTGTGTGGATCATATGGTGGGCCGGTTTGAAGCTAGGGGAATTAAATCATAGATGCAGGGGTATTCTATGGGGAAAAGGTAAGCGGGGATTTTAACAACTTTGTTTTTGATGGTTATGGAGAAATGTTAAGAGTGGTGAGGAGCTAAGAGGGGCATGGGAGATGGATCCTCTTCAAAACGGCGAAAACATAAAGTATTGAATGATTTTCCCAAAGCCGAAGCATTAAACAGCTGGATTCTACCTATCTGCTCCCAGAAAACATTCAGCAATGATGGAGATATGAATGAGATACATAACAAAAGGCAAATGATAACAAGAGAAAGAAACAGTGCAAAATTCATACACGGGATCCATAGAAATAGTGCTTCATTTCTTTATTAATTCCTATGGCCAGTACAAAATGGGCCTTGAGCATCTCAATATAATCCAAAATTTATCCACCTTTTTTCCATAGAGACCGTTGACTCGAAGTACATTAAATAGATCGGTTTCAAGAGATAGATCAAAGAGGATTTGTTCCACACTTGGCTTAAAATCTAAAGATAGGAAGGATTATGAGAATGCCTCTAAAAAGGAGAAACAATACATTTTGACTATCGGAAGATTTTGTTACCATTGAATGAAGAAGAAACCTGTAAAAGCAGAGATCCTTTTTATCGGCGCGAGAATGATCTACGTGTTTTTATTTTAGCTCACGGTTTAACAAATATCTTTGTCTTTGCTTTTTGAAGAAAAAACCCTTTGCGAAGAAAAATGCCTTTGAAACCAAATGAAATGAATTTGCCGTTTTAATGGAGGAAAAACCCTTTTTATTAAAAAGTGAAGAACTAGCAATGGGCCCAAAATCACAATCGCAAATGCATTTAAAGGGGGAGGGTGCATGTTTTTAATGGAAGCGTGCGATGGGAAGTGATGCGATGGAGTGAACGTGATGGTAGAAATGGGACGGAGCAGGGCTTGATGGTATAAATGGAGACGATGCGATAGAGAATGGGGGATAGGCGGTGCGATAGGAATGAAGGATAGGCCGATGTGATGGGAATGGAGCGATGGAGAAAATTCCTTTGAAAAAAGATTAAAATGGAAATAATACTTTAACACGGGAAAGTCCTTTTCTTTGGAAAGGGTGGAAGGCTTTGGTGGGACGGGACATCGCAATCGCAAACCGGTGGGGGTGGCCACAACATGCGGCAGAAGTATAACCGTCGCGCGATGTGATGAGCGTAATATCACATGGCGGGGAATGAGCCCGAAGAGGGGGTGTGAATGATGGAGTGTGATGGCGATGGCGGACTATCACATCGGTGAGTCGAGAACATGGATTTAAGTGTTGCGAAGAAATGTCGATAATGTCTTCGTAGTGGTGACTTATAAAGCATCGGTGGGAATGAGCGGTGGAAATTTGTGATAGTTGCGATGCAATGAGCAATGGCGTTGATCCACATGTGAAGAGAATAGGGATGCGGTGTTAATGTCGGCGAGATATTACGATCGCATTGATCTGATGAAGGGCTATCAGCATCGGCGATAAACATCGCAAATGTTTAATCTTTGTAAAGCGAGATATCGCGTGCCGATCAGCAATGAGATGATCATGTCGAGTTGAAACTAGCGGGGAAAGCTGCGATAATTGCAATCGGATCGGAGGTATCAATGGGATGGGTCAATCCCAGTGTTGCGATCAACCTGGACTATTGCGATCTTTGTGATCGATCGCATCGGTGGTGCATCATCACATTGCATCAATTTTAAGCAGACAAAGGGATTTTGCGATAAAGAAAAAAATCATATAAAGGTAAAAATGTAAAGTTAAGGGCCGAATGAAAAAAGGCGATTATGCTTTGGGGCCTTTATTCATTTGAACATATCTTCTAATCGAGTCGGTTTGGAGTATGATATCTGGATTGGAAAGCTCTTTCAAGCTCCTTATGATGAAAATACTTGGAACATGTTTGTGCTAATAATACAAAAGAAAACATTTTAAACACTTAGGAAAACAACCCCTTCATCTTTTAGAATGGTAACTTGATTCGATTCTATTAAAATGGGACATGACAGGAAAACACGATTGGAACAATTTTATATCTTAATGTGTAATGGAATTATTGAAAATTTTATTAGAATGGGACACCTAAGATGCACATGCAAATGTGTTTGATCCTGGTGAAGTATGCAAATCTCTTGCGACACTAACGACAACTCGGTGAGGATGGTAACTCCTTGAAGGTGCCAAGAAACCATGAAACCTAGTAGCACGATCCATTGGGCATGGAGTCAGAGGCAAAAATTGGCCCGAATACTAAAAGAAACTTTCCTAAAATAACTAATTTAAAAAGGCCGACTCAAAAAGTGACTCAAGGCTAACTAAGCGAACTTTAAAGATTGAACATTGATGGCGGTATATATCACAAGACTTGATTTCAAATCCTTATGACAACCGCATTTTTCTTTGAAATCATACATGTCCAATCGGGAGATATCAAAATGCGATTGCCAAGCAATCAAGCAAATGCCTCCTTGATTGATTCTCCCAATCATATTCCTGGACAACGGTAGATTTTACAATTGGGCATCCAAAAACATACTTGGCAATGATCTCCTTCATCAACGAATACTTGCAATAATTACCTTCTCGCTAGCGCAATAGATTTTCCACTAGATCTGAAAAACATGAAAATTAACCTCTTCGCGTATAGGAAAACAAGGTACCTTCTTCTCTTGATTGATCTCTCTTCATGCGTACCTTAGCAAGAGTGTGTTCTGGTCTTCAAAAAATTATGAACAAATAGGTGAGCAGATTTCTTCTTGAAAAAACATTCAAAAGCATGAGACATAGGAAGAAGAATCTTAATGAGTTCTCAGTACTCCCAGGTTATGCATCGAATATATTTTGATCATTTAAGTATGATTTGGCTGACAGTTGTCATGTTTCTTGTCACATTCATCAATCGCCAAGAGAAAAACTTGGATGGTTCTTGAAACCGAAATTGACATTTCTATCATCAATATGATTCATCCAAAGAAACTTTTTCACTTACTTGAACAAGGTCTCATCTTGTTTTACATAGAGGAATGGATTGCCTCCTTGTGGATACTTTGTTCGATGAGATGAGAACATTCGGTCTATAACTACGTTTTCTTCATTTGAGGTGGCCTCAATAATAGAGCTTTTCAGCACAGCAGGATCGGAACCAACATACTCTTCATCATCACATTTTGAACCTAGATCTAGATACGTGACTTGACTTTATTATAGTCGAGATTGGAACCTCATTTTCTTGCTTACCATCTTTTGTTGCAATCAAATCTAAAATAATATCTTGTCTTCGTTATGTTCAAGCGCTAAAAGATCTTGATCTATTGATCTTGATAAAGGTATCCTCTAAAATTTCTCTATACTCTTTGGAATGGATTTTCATATAGGGCTTCCATGATCTCATCATCCACCAATTCATATATATAAGAATATAAGATTTTCAATGAAACTATTAGCATGTTTTACTGCTTGATTCGAACTAATATTAAGGATGGACAAGATTCTTTAAACCTTTCAAAGAATATGGTATGAAAATCACACAACAATAAATACAAGTAGGTGGAAAACTTTCCTTGCAAGATCAAACGCTTCATTTTCAGTAGCCATGAACATCTTCATCGAGGCAATCTTCAAAGAAAATCAATCTTCTAGCATCTATGTGAAATATCATTAGATGAAGAAGCATTGTTGCCTTTCACATTTTTGAACATAGGCAAATTCTTTAGCCAATCCACTAGGCATTTTATTTGGGAAACACAGGATGCGATCTCGGCTCATGGGAGCATACCTTCTTGCAACACTTTCCATCTTGAAAAATCTTAAAGGCTACTAATCTTCACAGGTGGAGTCACCATGAGAATGATATTGGTTTCTAGATCTTTCGATTGAATGGAGTCACGGAGGGTGAATAGTTCAGCCTTCACATGCATCCTGATTATTGTTCACCATCAACAATCGGATCTAAAATTTAATGGATTCTTTCCTAGGGAAGGTGATATTTTTCTTTCCCGGTATGGTCACCAGAATGTTAGCACCGGATTTGACCTCGGTGAAGGAAGGAAAATCACGGTAACCTCAAACCACGCTTAGCCTCATAGCTAGCCCTGAAGATCAGAAGAACTCTCTCAGTGAAAATCTTCAATGAAATATGTCTACAAAATGATTTTGAAGCTAATTATAGTGGCTCGAAATGTTTTTATAAATTTTCGGGGTTGTGTGGATCGGATAGGCCGGACAGTTGAAGCGGGAGTTAAATCGGGATACGGGGTATTCTATGGGGCAAGGTAATGAGGAATTTTAACAACTTTGTTTTAATGGTTATGGATAAATGTTAAGGCGGGTGAGGAGAAGTGAGGAGGGCATGGGAGATGGATCCTCTTCAAAAACGACAAAAAACATAAAAGTATTGAATGATTTTCCCAAATGAGAGCATTAAGCAAATGGATCTACCATATCTATCTTGAAAAAATTCAACCCCGAAATGATGCAGATATATGAATGAGATACATAACAAAGAACAAATGATAACAAGAGAAAGAAACAGGTGCTAAAATTCATACGAGGATCCCATAAAGCAGTCTTGCATTTCTTTATTAATTCCACACTTGAAACTATTACAAAATGGAGCCTTGAGCGTCCTCTATGATCCCAAATTTATCCACCTTTTTTCCAGAGACCGGTGACTCGGAAATTACATTAAATAGATCGGTTTTCAGGGAAAATCCACAAAAGAGAGGTTGTTCTACACTTGAAGCAAAATCTAAAGAGATAGGGAAGGAGACCAACGAGAATGCCTCTAAAAAGAGGAGAAACAATACATTTTGACCATCTAGAAGATTTTGTTACCCGATAGATGAAAGGAAGAAACACTATTAAAAAGCAGATCACTTTGCTCGCTACGGAATGATCTACGTGTTTTTATTTTTAGCTCATGGTTTAACAAATATCTCTGTCTTCTTTTGAAGAAAAACCAGCTGCCAGAAGAAAAAATGCCTTTGAAACCAATGAAATAGATTTGTCATTTTTAATGGAGGAAAAACCCTTTATATTAAAAGAAGCGAAGAAGCGGTGGTGGGCCAAATCGCAATCGCAAATCGCGTTGAAAAGGGGAGGAGTGCATGTCGTAATGGAGAGCGTGCGTGGGGAAATTGATACGATGGAGTGAACGACCCGATGGTAAAAATGGGACAGGGCGAGAGCGATGGTACAAATGGGAGACGATGCGATGAGAATGGAGAGATAAGGCGCGTCTGATAGGAATGGGCGACGAAGAGGAAAATCCCTTTGAAATAGATTAAAATGGAAATAACAATTTAACGCAGGGAAAAATCCCTTTTTCTTTTAGGCGAAAATCACTTTGGTGGGGCCGGGACATAGCAATGCGCGAGTGGCCTGACGTATAGCGGTATAACCAATCACGATGTGATGATTGTAATATCATCGGCGAGAATGAGTAAGGGTGTAACGTGAAACGATGGAATGCGATGAAGCGTGTGAGACTATCATTGGTGATTTGGGGCCAGCGAGTTTAAGTGTTGGAAGTATGGAAGGTATTACCTTTGACGGTGACTTATCACGCTCGGTGTAGATGGAGGGAAAAATGGAGGGCAGAGATTTGCGATGATTATGCGATGAAGAGTGACATTGCTCGCATGTTGAAGGAAGCGATTGTTAGTAATGCGCGATAGAATAATGCGATCAACAGCGATGCAATGAGGAGCTATCGCATCGGCGACTCGCTGGCTTATAAAAACTTTAATTGGTCATTCCTCTTACAAGTGATAAGAAAGTTTGAATTAAGTGGAGCATTGATCAAAGGATGTAAATCTTCTTGCTCATTTGTAGTTCTAGTCAACATCTGAAAATTGAAATTGAAATTCTTTAATATATCATCACTATTGTTGTAAGGTTTCCTCCAGCCCACAAATGATCTTAGTAGAAACATTGATAACATTGAGAAAAGTAAAGAAATATATGCTAATTTAGGTTTTCAAGTAATCATAAAACATTCAAAGCATTTTTAATATACATAAAATGAGTAAAAATACATAAATTGAAAATATTTAATGGGAATACATTATCAGTAAATATAAATTTGACTCACATAAATTTATCTAATAGGAATACCTGATAAGTAAAAATAAATTTCACTAAATTTTACCATGTTCTACACTAACTGTAAATCAGGTAGTAGTAGGTACAAGTGAATTTAAATTTTACCAAATTTGAAATTTTTTTACCACATTAAAGCAGGTCATGGTCTTCTTTGAAGTTGTGGTAATTTCAAAGGTTACTTCACTCTTGCAATTCCTTTGTCCATGTATATAGACTAAAAATACAAAATCATTCAACTAGTGAGAATAAATAAATGTTCCAGAATTGGCCATACCATATAGTAGGCTAGGATAGAGAAATATCTATTCATAGTTTCTTCCACTGCCCTTCCCCTACCTCATGATACTATTGTTCCTCTCACGACAACCATTCCTCACCATTTGAGCCAAAGGCCGCTCGACCCACCAACATTTTTTTTAATTGATAGGGCCTTATAATGACCTGATGAATTTATCTATATCCATATTTATCCGGTTGCCACTAGTAGATGGGTAAGAGATAGAACCTCATTGGAGTAATTTATGTTAACACACTATGCTTAACTGAAATCATGATCTCAAATTGACCTCTAATTTTGTAGGTTTGTATTGTAACTACATATTATCCTTCAATATTTTATCCTACTGTGTAAACTTTAAATAGTAAATCATTCTTCTGATAGTGATTCCATAAATAGAGATACAACAATACTACTGACCTTATCAATCTTCTCAAAATAGCAAGCCATATGCGGGAACCAGGCTTTGATCACTTCACTAGCAACAACAATAAGCCAGGCTGGCATCCTGTAGTAGACTGCTCGCCTTCGATGTGCCTCGGGGGATTGCCAAGCCTGGGATTAGAATTGGTGTTGCGAATGAATTCCCTTTGTGGCTGAAAATGATGAGAATGAATAGGATGATGCTACTGATGTTGATGGTGCTGATATCGTCTTTCCTTTTTGGGATGGTTTGAAAGAAATGGATATGCGTCAACACCATTTCTCTTTTTTCCTCTCAATTTAGTCCTAAAATCCCCCTCGTTTATGTTCCTACCCTCAATGCCTTGGTCCATGGAAACGAGTGTTGTCAACCACCGAGAAGCTATAGATAAAGATTGGCTATTGAAGGGTGTCCCATTCTCCATAGATATCTCTACATAATCCACAACCCATGTGGAGGTTTCATCACAAAAGCACCCCATTAGAATAATTACAAAATTCACTCCAAAAGCCCCTCTCCGACAAACCCTAAAACCCAAAAAAAAATCATTGACAACATAGAATTTGAACCCAAAAATGAACAAATATACAAATAGCGAGGCTTGAATTTCCAGTATTTTGTGTTTTATGCTTGAGTATTTGGCTTAAATCTATTAAAATAAATAATAAAATTTGCACAAAAAAAAACCCTGAATAGTTCTCCTCATAATTTTGTGCGAAGAATAAAACAAGCCACATTGCATCACAACCTCATCTTGTTCCTTTGGTGTTCTTCTTCTTAAATGCATGTCACAGTTTTCAAACCCCATGATGTGAAAAAAACCCCATTATGTGTAACCAGAGTAGCTTCTTGGAACCCACAAATACAAATGTACTTTATGGGTGAAAATGTGAAGTTGGGTTACAAATTTTTCCCTTTTTGAGAAAAAAACTTTCATTTTTTTCGATTCTTCAACTTTCTGCAAACTATAACAATTTTTCTGTTTAGAATTTCATTTTGCGATAAAAATAATAGTTGTCAGAAATTTTGATAGCTTTCTATTACTTATTTTTTGGAATTTTTTATGCACATTTGATATGTCAACTTAGCGTTTCTTTGAGTGTGTGTTTTTTAACAATCAAAGGATTCATAAGAAGTCATGTTAATACACAATGTTGTATTCTTTGAAAATTTGTGTTTTTGAGAAAACAAAATGTGTTACAACAATCTATACAAAGTTTAATTTAGTTTCATCATATTTACAAAGCCAATGGATGCATATCATAATTACTAGATTTTTTTGAACTGGTCCAATATGAAAAAACTGCATATTTTGAGTATGTTTCGCGACGCAAGAAATTTCTTAACATATAAGTTATAAACTAAAAATCTAAAAGCTACCCATTAGAGACGATGGACCAATGTAATGCCCCATAATTTTTTTAATTTTTTTTACAATGTATTTTGGAAGATACAAAATTTTGATTTCACTGAATCACAATGACTCTCAGAAATTGTTCGCACCCATTTTATTACAAAATTAATTAAAATTAGTAAATATTTATGAAATTCCATAAAAGTTATATTTCCTGAAAGTAGATTCAATTCTGAAAATGCTTGTCTTGGTTCTGAAAATTAATTTAGAACATTTCATGGAGTTTAATTAGTCCAAAGTTGCAGAAACGTATTCAGAGCTTGGATGCGTAGCTAGTTTTTGCGCAAACCGTTTGTTAAGTCTCACGCCTTAGTAGTTCGGCCGAAACTTGCCTACTTTTTCGTCGGCCGGAAAATTTCGCGGAGCCCCTCCAAAAAAAAAATTCGCGGCAATATAAATTGCCACAAAATCTTTCATAATTTTCGCACATTTCGCACATTTGGTCTAATTTTACAAAGGTCTTGGTTTGGGTTTAAAGACTTTTCTTGGAGATTTGGGTTTAAGAACATTTCTTGGAGGCGATCTGATTTTGCAAAGAATTGTTTTGGGTTTAAAGACTTTTCTTGGAAGACATTTGTTGGAGGCAGTTTGATTTTGCAAAGAATTGTTTTGGTTTTAAGAAATTTTCTTGGATGTACATTCAAAGGACATTTCTTGGAGGTATGTAATACATTTTTTTGGATGTTTTTTGTTCTTCATTTTTTTTGAAAGTATAGATTTGGGCTTAATTTCGAATTTTTAGAGTACGTGTTTTGAGTTGAAGTAAATCTTTTGAGCTTCGTTTCATTTTTATAAAACATTTTTTTCTCGGATTTTTTAAAGTAAGTGTTTTGGATTGGAGTATGTGTTTTTTGTAAAAATTTTAAAATGATTTTTTTTTTTAAATCTTTTGTGATGCTTTTTTTAATTGAGTTATTGTCTAAATTTTTGAAGGAAAATTTTTGAACTTCATACTCCATTATCATGGGAAATCGAAGGAATTGTGCGAGAAAATATGATCAAAAAAGGGACCCTGAGGAACGTAGAGAAGAGATGAGACAATCTCGCAAAAGAAAGATAGAGGCACTCTCAAATATTGAAGGGGAAAATCAACCTTAACTAGAAATTGAAGCAGGTATGTAAATGTAAATATTATGATCTATTGATATATTTAAAATTTTCCTAGTGTAAAATGTGAAGCTTAATTTTTATTTGATGAACTAATTCAAGAAAAATATTTTGCAATGTAAACAGAGAGAAATATTCCTCAAAACATTGATGATGAGATACAAAATTTTGAAAGAGAAAGTGAAAGAGATATTGAACCAATGATTGAAGATAGTGAAAATATTGAAAGAAATTCAAGTGAAGAAATTGAATCACAAGGTATATATATATATATATATATATATATATATATATATATATATATATATATTGAACACATGCACGTATTATTGAAATTATACATATGTTTATTAAATTAGTTATTTATTGAATATGTAAACTTATTATGTACTATTTATTCGAATATGTACAGATGAAATCAGTGTCGATGATGAGATGTTAGAAAATATTGACAATCACACATATGGAGATAAAAAACCTGACCATTATATACGATATCGTGTTAACCGCATTTTTGAAACGTATTTCATAAAGAAGCAGGGGACAATTCAAGCTCAAATGTTGAAAGGTCTCCTATCATTAAGGAAATTAAAAGAAGCTACGAAACTATTGGGTATTCGAAAATCAACCAAAGATAAAAAAAAATGAAAGAAAATGTGATGCAAAATATAAGTAGTGCTATAAATTCAATTAGGAGATCTAGACAAAAAAAATGTTTCAATTGTACATAGAGGAATACATATGGCAGTGGTTTCATCAATTACTAAAGATAATTGTTTGGTAACATCTATGGCACGAGCATTAGGAACGTCGCGAAAAAATTTACACAAACATCAGAAACTTCGGCTGCAAATAGATGTAAATGATGAACTCGCTTGTTGGAGAGCTATTTGTAGGCAACCATACAAAGATAGACTTGGAGAAAGTGTTAAAAAAATAATATATGAATATTGGAAGAGCAATTTGCGTGTTTCGCCAACTGCAAAGCATGTGATGCGAAGAAGAATAGCACGAAATCAGTATGAAGAACATGAAAAATATTTCTTGGAAACCACTCAGATAGAGTTATTCAACAAGTTCAAAGAAGAAAATCGTGATATTCATGTTTCAATCAGTGCTTTTGTTCAACAAAAACCATGGTATGTAAAACCTATCACCGTAAGAAACACTTGTTGTTGCCGATATCATGTGGAATTTGAGTTATATTATGACACATTCCTTGATTTTGGTAGAACATTATGGAAGGATTCACCTCCTCCTTCTACTATCCATGATTTCATATCTCAAATTCTATGTGAAAGAGAAAGCCATGAACTATTTTACAAAAAGAAATGTGTTGGTGGTAAAAAATGCAATGATTGTGGAAATTTGACTAAATTTAAAAAAAAATATCGTACTGATATAAATGATCAATAATTGTCCAACATGAAAGTGAAATGGAAGAGATATGAATATATCCATACATCGATTGAAGGTGCAAATAGTGTTAAAATAATTGAATTATGAGAAGACAAAATTTTTGTGATAGAATTTTTAAGAAAGTTTGAGGCAGAAATTTACAAATACACCAAGCATTCCCACAAAGCTCGATGGTAAGACTTGCAATTCAAAAAATCTCATGAATTTTTTCCACCAGGGACCATTTTATCAGTGATTGATTTTGTAGAAAACTACACATTTGTTCCACAAAAAGAAATTCAGAGTGAATACTATCATTTTGACCAAGTCTCCATGCTCGTCCATATTCTATATAGACATGCTGAACAAAATGTCGAACATATAGAAAGCACGAGTGAAAATCGACATATCATTAAAGAATATCACTTTTATATCAGTGACGATTGAACACATGATACATATTTTGTACAACATTGTTTTGGAAAAAATTATGATTCCTTGAAAAATATTGGAATAACATTCAATGAACATTGGATATGGTCAGATGGATGTGCAGGTAATTTCAAATCTGCACGATCATTCTTTTGGTTGTGCTGTCTTCAAAAGAAAACATGCATTAAACATTGTTGGAATTTCCTTGAGACTGGCCATGGAAAAGGAGAACATGACGGTGCAGGGGCATGCATAAAACGAGCACTTCGAAGATATCAAATGAACCCCTCTACAAGCCGACTTGTGGACACGAAAGAAGTTGTTCAATGGTGCATCACTGCTCTAAGCCATGAGACTAACCCATCAAGGGAAGTGCGAAGGTACATTCAATTTAATTTTGATTGGAAATCTAATTTTATCATGCAATGATTATCTTTGATTTCATTTTGATATTATATTTACATTATTCTTTGAATTTTCCATATAAAGGTTTTTCTGGCATATTGGGATCGAAGACGTAGATATATCAATTGGAAATGATGTTGAAACAATAAAAGGGACTTGAAAATTGCATTCAATTAAAACAAAGTCGTCCAGAAATGTGTTTGCATTGGATAAAAGAAAATATTCTTGTTTTTGTCATGTTTGCATAGACAACACAAAATCCAATGACGTTTGTGAAAACAAAATGTATGTAAACGATTGGAAACATACAGAGCTAAATACAAAGGGAAAAATGTCTGTTGCAATGTTTGAAGAAATGCAATCAGAGGAAACTACAATATCATCCGATGGTGATCGAGTTTCTGATCTTGTTAGAGAAGGTAACATTTGAATTGCTTTCTAATGATTTAAAGATCTAGAAATAAATTTAAATATGTATAATTTTGTTAAGTTTGTTTTATTGTGCAGAAGACGTTTTTGCTGTAATTGCACCTATTGACAACGATGAAAATGTGAAGTATTATTTGATGCATTGCACTGAACGAAAAATGAAATTAATAGAAAACTATAATGATCACGGATTTCAATATCAAAGAGGATCTATTATACTGAAAGGTTATTTTTTCAGACAAACTAATCAAAGTGGGGATTTTGTTTACTTTGAAGACTATGAACCTGATTTCATAAGTAGTCAATATAGTCACTTGGTGTGTGCAGCACACATAAAGTTGATAGAGGTTCAATCAAAGAAAAAAATGAAAAATAAGAAATGGAAAATGTCAAAATCTGATCATGAACGGATTATTGAAGATGGCATTCCATTGGAATTTTTTTGATTGAACTGCCCAACAATTTATTCTCTTTGGATTAAATATGTTTTAGAACTTCCAGTAATCAACTAAAAATTGAGCTGCTTATGTTATTTGTGCAAGTGTTTGCACATGTACAAATTGTTTTGGTACATGCACGTGCTCTAGTACCAACGGAAAGTAGTTTCTCTATACATGTACATTGATGAAAAATGTTACATGTATTGGATATATATATACATGTTCTAGAATGCAATTAATTGTTCAAGTAGTTTTACTATGTGCATTGATGAAAAATGATTCATGTACTCAATATATATGTTTTAGAATGCAATTAACTTAAAGTAGTTTTTCTATACATGCATTGATGAAAAATGTTGCACGTACTGGATATATACACGAACTGAATGTGCCCAATTTTTCTTGTGGGATTTTCTGATAAAAATTATGCACAATGTAAATAAATCATCCACAATATAGTTTTGTACGAAGATTCCTTTCAGACAAGAGACTTGGAGCACTTCTCCGACTTTTGGTGGGATTTGACCCACATCTCTATTTCTAATTGAAAATCTAGTACAAAATTTCTCTGTCCAATGGTCGGATATGTTCTATGTTCTAGAATGAAATTAACTGAATTTCATCAATTTACCAATTTATAAATCAACAAGGCTACCTATTTGAGTGCATTAATGACATTGACCCAAATTCAACAAACATATATGTAATTCTTATATTTCTAATCAAAATTAAAGGGATAAATACATATATCTACTTTACTTTTTTTTTTCAATTAGAACTCAATTGATATGGTTAGTTGCATTGAAAGCTATGTTCTTCCTATTGGAAATTTTTTCACTCAAACAAGAGTGTGTAGAGATCAAAAGCAATCTTAAGATGCCAAATGTACTTCAACCATCCAAAACTTGAATTTTAAAAACTTTTTGATTAAACCAAAACAATACTTCACATGGGAGTCTTCCATCTAGGCCAAATATAGATTGAAACCATCCAAAACTTAGATCAAAACATTTAACATTTAACATTAAATCAAAATTAAAGAGATAATGTACAACTTATTTACTCTTTTTGATTAAATCAAAACAATACTTCACACGGGAGTCTTCCATAGGCCAAATGTAGATTGAAACCATCAAAAAATTAGATCAAAACATTTAACATTAAATAAAAATTAAAGGGATAAATACATATAACTACTTCTTTACTCTTTTTGATTAAATCAAAACAATCAGAGGGGGTATGAATAAAAAAAACAGAAAAGGGGCTGCCCATAACCGGGAAACCAGCCCAAAAGATGCTGCCCAATATCGGGAAACCAACAGACATAAAGTGTTCAGAAGCACAGTGATTGCAAAAAATGACAAAATTTCAAAAAAGCTAAAGAGGACCTGACATCAGGCCAGCTATCGATGTGTGTAGGAGGATTCTCCTCCACAATTGGACAACTGTAGTCCTCCAGATCATCAGCTACTCCCTTGGAGTGCTGGGAGGAGCTCTCCAAAGCGGAAGAGGAGCTAGAGTCGTCTTTGAGCTTTTTCTCCACACGGGTCGAGCTGCCATTGCTGGTGTCTTGGGGCTGATGGGTTGGGATGGTGGAATTTCTCCTCTGCTTCCTGGAACTAGAGGCACCTTCATCTTGGGGCTCCTCCTGAAAAAACACAGAAATGGTCGCCGTAATTTGAGGTCTGACCATAGCACTGGTGAAGTGAAAGTGTGTGACACTTCTTGTCGGAGGAGGGTGCTCGCCTGTGTCATGGATTGAAAGAGGCGGGAGAGAGCCAAAAATCCTGCCCCCTCCACCCCTATCCCCACCTCCCCTTCTATAACGCATCCCATGTCTACGCATGGCAATCTTGCATAGGCCAAATGTAGATTGAAACCATCAAAAAATTAGATCAAAACATTTAACATTATATCAAAATATTTAAAACATTTAAAATTAAATCAGAATTAAAGGGATTTACATTTAAAAAATTTAACATTAAATCAAAATTAAAGGGATATACATTAAATGTAGATTAAAATGGTATCCAAAACTTAGTTTTAAAACTTTTTGATTATATCACAACATTACTTCACATGATTAATGTACTTCAACCATCCAAAACTTGGGTTTTAATTTTTTTTTGATTATATCAGAACATTACTTGACATGCCATCCAATTGTAGTTCAACTATCCAATAAAAACATTTAATATTATATCACATGTGCCAAATGTAGATTGAAACCATCCAAAACTTAAGTTTTAAAAACTTTTTAATTAAATATATCGTGCAACATTACTTCACATGCCATGACAATTATAGTTCAACTATCCAATAGAAACATTTAACATTATATCACATGTGCCAAATGTAGATTGAAACCATCCAAAACTTAAGTTTTAGAAACTTTTTGATTATATATCATGCAACATTAAAACATTAAACATTTAACATTAAATATCACATGCCAAATGTAGATTGAAACCATCCAAAACTTGAGTTTTAATTTTTTTTTGATTATATCATACATAACATTACTTCACATGCCATGCCAATTATAGTTCAACTATCCAATAAAAACATTTAACATTATATCACATGCCAAATGTAGATTGAAACCATCCAAAACTTAAATTTTAATAAATAACAAAAAATTATAGATCACAACATTACTTCACATGCCAAATGTACTTCAAGAATCCAAAACTTAAATTTTAAAAACAAAACAAATTATATCACATCATTACATAACATGCCAAATGTAGTTTAGAAGCAAAACAAAACTTAAATTTTAAAAACAAAACAAATTATAACACATCATTACATAACATGCCAAATGTAGTTTAGAAGCAAAACAAAACTTAAATTTTAAAAACAAAACAAATTATAAAACATCATTACATAACATGCCAGATGTAGTTCAGAAGCAAAACATTAATTTATAGATGACAACATTACTAGTAGTTCAATTATCCAAAACTTAAAAGTTTTAAAAACCAAACAAATTATATAACAACATTACTTCACATTCACATGCCAAAAGTACTAAAACCATCCAAAACTTAACTTTTTGGAACAAAACAAATTATATTAACACTGTAATAAAATATGTCCAAAAATTGTAGATCTCACAAGTATCAAACTGTATCAAGTTATATATATATATATATATATATATATATATATATATATATAGATATGACAGTGCATCTAGATAATATATAAAAAAGTAAATTTAAGACTATCTAAATCTTGAAATCAAATCTACAAATCAGGTCCATCAAATAGAGATGGATGTAGCGTCTTTCCTATCAGGGTCTCAATCCGCGCACTATCATGCGAAGCATGGGAAACTTGTACACAATGCACATGTACTTGAACATTAAAATTTGATGTTTTAAAAATGAGTGATAATATATATAGAACTTCATGTAAAAAACAAAATATAAAAAACAATCATGCAATACCTCATGATCAGGTTCCCTCTCCATTTGTTCACCTGTTACAAGTCCCCCCTCTCATGGGAACATCTGCAACGGTAAACTGTACAATATACATGTACAATTAAATATATATATATATATATATATATATATATATATATTAAAAAATTTCAAATGAAAATGCACATGTATATATATAAACTTATTTTCAATAATATTAAAAAAAAAAGTTAGACAACTTGTTCAAATGGTTGAAATGGTGTGGATGTTCCTATCTCCGTCGCTAGAGTTCGTGGATTAAAGAAATCTTCTATAGGAACCTGTTGAAGCCCCGAAAATCGGGTCTACAACAAGAGGGATACCCACCCGGTCCGAACCTTGGTTAGTAGCTCCTTTTTCGTTTGCTGTAGTGGGTCCGACTGGGGATAATGGGACCAGTTTCCCAATTTGTGTGTGTGTGTTGAGAATAGATATTTCCTTTCTAAAAATTTTCCTAAGTGAAATGCTTTTATTCTATTTCTAATCTAATCATATGAAAATTGTATTCTAATTTAAACAGAAATATCTAATTCTAAACTAAACCAGGGCTAAGATTTTGTTTATGCGATCTA
Source organism: Pinus albicaulis (assembly GCA_034641835.2). Classification (NCBI taxonomy): domain Eukaryota; kingdom Viridiplantae; phylum Streptophyta; class Pinopsida; order Pinales; family Pinaceae; genus Pinus; species Pinus albicaulis. The sequence continues at coordinate 16,201 of JAXQQM020082188.1, read as the reverse complement.
AAATGATTTCGAATAACAATCGGTAATAAAGATCATTTAATTGCTATAAGAAAAGAATTCAATAAAGATAAACCAATTCATATAAAAAGTTAGATGAAACAGTTGTGAAAAACATATCGCATAATAAGCTATTCATAAGTTAAGAATAAACAAATAGTCATCACCGTACAAAAATGCCAAATGATAACTGAAGCATTCAAGCATCAATATATAAATAAATGAACATAAATATCACTTTTAACAAAGAAGCAGAAAAAGTTAAGAGATAAAAGTACCATTTATAACTGGTTCTACTCATGAGCTAGAAGCAATAATGATTTATCTCCTCCTAATCCACATCTACTAAGAGTACAGAAATGCAACATCAGTAGCAGATATTAGACACAGATATCAATAAATATTGTTCCATTCATTCATCAAAACCTCCTCTGAGGGTGCAGAAGTGCATGTTCTGAGGATAATTTTTTGATAAATTTCTGGACCCTTCTCCAAATGCATGAGAAGGGTTTAAATACTACTTAACTAAATCTAATTATAGTTTATTACAAAAATTTAAGATTCGGTTTAAATGACCGTCCTTTTTCTAGGCAAAAATAAAGTAAAACTAACACTAAATCTAAAACCAAAATTAACAACTAACTACTTGTGAATTTGGTCTTTGAATTTGCAAGCATCCAGCATTGACTTGAGAAGAGGGCGCTGGCCGACTTCAGATTTCAATGTCCCGAAAAGATGGAATCAGCAAGTGTGGGCACAATCTTCTCCGCAGAATTAATGATGCAATTAAGAGTACTCCATTGACTGTGTGGTTTTACTAGACATGTCCAGTAAGAATCCCAGTTTAATTTTGTCAATTCTTGAATTGATTTTGCCTTCTCTTCCGCTTTCTGTTTCCACTCTGTTTGCAATTGTTGTGCTCGTGGTAAGTATCCCGGAATGGTTTCTAAAATTAAATTAACCTTGTGCAAATTCTCATTTACACAATCAGTAATGTTTCTCGCTGCTGTAGCTGCTTCCTCTGCTGCTTTTTCTACCTCTCTGATCTGTGCATCCCAAATGCTAAAGAGCATTTCTTTATGACTATCATTGATAATTGGTGCTGCTGCTCTTTTTCCTTCCTTTGTCTTTTTCCATACCAAATAATTGGTAACTCTTTCATTTGTTAAATCATAATCATGTCGTAATTCTACAACATGATTAGTGATTCTATCACTTTCTTGACAAAAATAGTTCCACTGTGAAATCTTTTGGCATAATATATCTTGTTGTTGCAGAAGTTGATTATTCAAAGAAATAGATTCTGAAATAAAGTCTGTAAGCTTGGGGTCTTCTTTATGCGTTTCTTGCATAATCTGTATTTGTTTTTATTTTTCGGCCAAGATTTTCTGATACCCGATCTTCATTTGCTGAAACTCTTGCTGTAACTTTTCAAATTTCATTTGTGCTTCACTGTTGGCATGTGCTTGTTGCAATTGTTGTTGCAGAACTTGTATCTGATCCTCTTTTTCATTTAATAACAGCCTTACCTCAGATGCTTTGTCAATAGTTTCAGAGGCATAAGCTCCTGTTATCTGAGATAATTTAGTAAGATTTTCAGTGGGATCTGTAGTAGGATCTTTCCATAAAACATCCAACTGTTTTGTATCAGTAGAGAGCGCACTTTCTAATTTTCTCTTCTTTCTTTGCTTCCTTACTACTGCTTTATGTTGAGGGCTGTAGAAAATATCCAGAGGAGGAATTGCCTCTATTTTAAGTGCAAGCTCGGCAGAGGGAGTAATAGGTATATGCTCTTTTCCCAGGACATTGCCACTTATTTCTCGTAACCAAAACTTTTGTTGTTTGTGGCCAGAGTTTATATGTTCTATTCTTCAACATTAATCAAATCATTAAATGATTCCCATTCTTTATCTAACTGAAAAGCGATGGATGGTCATTGACATTAAGAGGTGGAAGAATCAAATGTGGGGTAGTTGAAGTCTATTGTTGTGAAAGATCTTTTGATTGGGCAAGATCCTTGACTAAGCCTTCACTTTTATCCTGATCAGATTTTTTAGAATGTTCAGAAACTTCTTTGTCAGACTTTGACTTAGACCTTTCTGAATCTGAGCTGCCACTGAGACTGAAACTAGGAGTTGGTTCCCTTGCGGGTTCCAAACGCAAATTATCCAAATGAATAGTAGTCAATCTTCTTTCTTTGTATATTTTAAACTCTTGAAAGTCTTCTGGGGAGAACCGTGCTTCAGCTAAATTCAAAATGTCTTTAAATGAACATTTTTCTTGAAACATATCATCAAAAAGATCTTCTTCTCTAGAAAATACTCTTACTTTGACAAAAGTGGTGAAATCCTTGACAATACCATATGGATCAAATAGCCTTCTCGGAAACTTAAACAATTTTAAACATGTAACATTGCTTAATTCCTTAAATGCGTGACCAATATCAAATAATGAAAATGCTCCGCAAGAGACAGGAAATTGTGGCCAGATGGCCTTCTTTTTATTTTTTAATTCTTTTGTCAAACCTCCGTCTCCACAGGTTTGATATGCGATTTCCCGAGCTATAAGTTTATCTGGAACATATAAGGGCAAAACATGAGGAGAAGCAAAGCTCCCAAAAACCCTCACATAAGTAAACGGTTCTTCTCCAAACCATCTTGCGACAGGGAGAATGTCTACCTCTGCTTCAGGAGACAACCTTGGAGCATCCTTATTATACAACACTCGATACAGAGGCAACATTATGCCATGGCAAATTTTATGAAAATGAGGAATGAATTTTAATTCCCACAACTCTTTGTGATAGACATGAATGGGCAAGGGATCTTGAATTATCCATTGCCAACCCATTAAAGGGAACTTAGAAACAAAGCAGATTGAATCCATAACATAGGCAGATAGATAAAAAGGAGGATAAATCCTCTGAGACATAGTTCATTTAGACCAGTAATTGAAAATAGCCATGGCTAAGTTATCAGACAATATTTTGGCCCAGTCTACAATGGTGGCGTTAACAGCAGCATTCAATAAGGGAAGCCATTCAGGAAAAATCTTATTAATGTCAGGCTTTCCAAAAAGCCTGCATATCATAGCAACATCAAAACAATATGGAGAGGTGAGTGAACCGGTACTGTACATACCGTGTTTATCTTTCTTCAGTGGTTCATCTCTTCTGGTCCATTCTTTGGTGCATTCTACCAAATTGGCATTTTCCTTGGCAAATTTCTCCATAAATTGTTTGTTGTAAGTTGCCTGAGGCTCCAGAAAATGATACATAAGCCTCAAATATTCTGGAGTAAACGAATCGATGAGCTCTTGGCCTGGAGTTTTGAACTGTCTGTCTGTGATATCAGTGCTATCCAGCACCCATTTGGCCATATCTGTATATGGAAGAATTCTTGGTCTTGCTGCTATCCGGTGCAGAAATGAACAAGCCAGTTCTGTAAGAGATGCTTCAGAAGAATTACTTGAGCCAGCGGTAGCTGAAACATCCATTACCCTTGGGTTTTCTTCTTCAAGCAGATTAAACATACCTTCCCAGGTGGTGATACCAGCGTCCTTGTTGCAAGCAGTGTCTGCGTATAAGGAAGCCATCTCTTTATTTTCAGAACTCGCAGCTTTCTCTTTCTTTCCAGAACTCAGAGTTTTCTCTTTCTTTGCCATAATGCTCTGAAAATTGCTTTGTATAGTCTCCTGTTCTTCGCGTCTGCAGTTTTACGAATTAAGTGAGAATAATGACATGAGAAAGGTGACGGGATAGTTTTAAATGCCGAAGGCGTATGAAATATATTATTTAATCGTGAAATAACCCTTCGATCAAAACAAAATCCTTTTTCATTAATAATTGACAACCATTCATTAACTTGACATTAAGGCGCATAACGGGTCTCGATTTATGAAAAGATTTTCCTCGTACAACGAGCTTTTAGAATGTGCGATATTGCGATCTGCGATTTGCTTTGCAATATCGCAAAATCGCAATATCGCAAATCGCAGCTTTCATAAATCAGAAAATCCGCGTCATCGCCATATCACAAATCGCAACTTTCTGAAATCGCAATCTCTTAACATCGTGAAATCACAATATCGCGAAGTTGCAATATCGCAAAATCGCAATATCGCAAAATATAATATATAAATAATATCCGTTAATATATTTTCTGCGATTTGCGATAAACATTTTAGTACGATGTCATTGGATCACGGTATCGCAATTTTGAAGATTCTGCTTTGCTTAAAATATATTCTACTTTTTTGCGATGAATGCGATGTTTTCATTCAAAGGGAGATTTTATTCTAGTCTATCATAAACTTAAGTTTACTTAAAGCTTTTCCAAAGAAATTTCTTTGAGTCCATGATAGTAAGTTTTTTTTTGAAAATGAAAACAAACACCAAATTTTTTTTTAGATTTTTAAACTAAGGGTCCCCACTTATTTAGTATTATTACTAATATTAAATAAGAAGGGGGGTTGTTGCTGGCCACAACAATTGGCGATTCACTTAGAAGAACCAGTTATCTTTGCTTTTCTTTTGAATTTTCTAAACTTTTCAAAACAGAAAATTTTCCAGAAAATCAAACTTTAAAAAAAAAAGACAAAGTACATTATGCTTCAATCTATGAATGATATTTCATTTCTTCTATGATAAACTTTGACTATTCACTTCCTCAAGCTAGTCCTTGTATCTACATCAATCATTACTTGGTTTTAAAGATAAAAACAAAAGGCTTCTCTATAAATCAGTTTTAAATATGCTCATTTGTCGTAGGTAGAGCCACTGCTGCCAGCAAGCGTCTATAGCCTCGACAGGGTTACCTGTTACCTAGCAATGATCCTGTATCCTACTTAGAAAAATATACAATTTTCAAAGAGAAATCCATATTCACACTTATCGCTTTTTATTTTCTTTTTATTCTTAAAGAACAATGTCTTGGTTTGGTAGCCAATTTATGACAATGCCATTCACTTGATTTATAACTTTGCTGAACAAGCTGGCTCGTGATGAGACCCCTTGCCTTTTGATTGCAATAATCTTAAGTCATTGCCTTGTTGTGGTATGCAGTATTGGAAAATTCAGCAAGCTATAATATCTATGATCATGATAAGTCGGCTCGTGATGAGACCTCTTACTCTTCAAGTTAAAAGTGTATCATTGGATTATTCCCTGAACTTTGTAATTTTCTAGGTGGGGAGGAAGTCATTGTTTCCTTAAGATAGCTCTGGACGACAATAATAGAGTTTTTGGAAAAGAAATTTTCTATAGAGAATCTTCGTTTTGTTATTGATACCTTTCATTGGATTGATATAAAACAATCTTTCACCAAAAGTTGCTTTTCATCAAAATTTTCAAAGTTGAAATTAATATCATTTCTAGATTTAAAACTTTTAACTGTATCTTTGGATAATAATGATCAATATTCTGAAAAGAATTCTATTTATATAAGTGAAGAAATAAAATCTAAAAAGAGAATTAGTATCTTTTTGATGAATTCCAAATGTAACCATTAACAACTGGTTTTATTATGACAAATAAAGGAAACTAATCTACAAAATAGAAGAATGATCTCCTATGGAAAATATTTTTTAAGGATCTGTCCATTAACAGGTAAAGACTCTCTTTTCCCTGTTAAATCCTGTAACATGAAAGTAGATGGACCTATGATCTCTGCAATTTGAAAAGGACCAAGCCACATTCGTTGAAATTTCATATGTTTTCCTTTCCTCATGGGCCTTGTCCCGTTTTAGAACTAAATCTCCTATCTGAAATTCCTTTCTGGTTATCATGTTTGAATCAAAATAAGCTTTAACTAATGCTTGATGATGAGCATGAGTTACTTTGGCTTTTTCTCGTTGTTCTTCTAACTTAATTATTTCCATTCACCTTAATTGTAAAGAAGAAGTTGGTTCTTCATCAATATATTGAACTAAGGCTAGAGAAGGAATCGCTAGATGAGTTGGAAGAACCACTTCTCTCCCATAAACTAAATTAAAGGGAGAAGTGCCAATAGAAGCCTTCTGCGTTATTCGATCTGCCCATAAAGCATATATTAAAGATTTATGCCAATTTTTATGATTTTGATCAATGGTTCGCTTAATGATTCTGATTAAATTTTTATTTGTAGATTCAGCTAACCCATTTCCCTGTGGATAATAATTGGCAGAATATTTAAGTTTAAAACCTCTCTTGAGTGCAAATTCAGTCATAGCATTACCAGAAAAATATGATGCATTATCAAACATTAAAGCAAAAGGTAAACCAAACCTGGTGATTATGAACTGATCTATAAACTCGATGATATGTTCAGCATTAGCAGTCTTGAGAGGGACTGCTTCTACCCATTTCGTAAAATAATCAGTTGCTGTAATGATATACCTATGTTGTTTAGAAGAATGAGGAACGATCTCACCTATTATGTCCAATCCCCATTGATCAAAAGGATGCTCAATGTTGACTGGTTGTAATGGTAATGATGGTTTCTTTTGTCTTCCAGCTGCAGTTTGACAAATTTGACATTTCCTTGCATAGTTATGTGAATCTTTGAATAATGTGGGCCAGTAATAGCCTGAACGGAGGATTTAATGTGTAGTAGCATTTCCAGCATAATGTCCATCTGCTGGCCCATCATGAAGTTCCTGCAAGACTTTTTCAGCTTCAGATTTCTCCAGACATCTAAGAATAACATAATCATAATTCATTCTAAAAAGAACATCATTCACAAGCTGATATTGTTTAGCCTTCAACCTTAGAGCTCTTTTCTTGGTATGATCGAGATTTAGAGGAGCATATCCATTCTTCAGATAAAATATGTTATCAGCATATAATGATTCAACATCGTTTAGGCTTACCTCATATGTTTGTATTTCCTCAGATGATTTTTTAGAAATAAGCGATGCTCCAGCTAGTATTTTGCAAAAACCTTGACCTCTTACAATATTTGCTGGTTTGATTTCTACATCATATTCTTGTAGGCAGTAACACAATTGGCTCTTTTCTCACCCACATCTTTTTGGACTAAAAGATTTCTTACCGCTGGAAACGGTACTATGATTTTTGTATGGGTTTTGAGTAGAAAGGTCTGAAATATTTAATTGCTTTGAAAATAGCATAAGCTTGTTTCTCCACATCTGAATAATTCAATTCATCTCCCTGTAAATTTGCACTGAAAAAGGAAATTGGAGCTTCTGCTTTGTCTTGATTTGGTTGAGTGAGTATTGCAACATAAGATTTATCAGAGGCAAATGTATACAAAATAAAAGGATCGGAAAAATTTGGAGTTGCTAAAGATGGAGCATTAATAATTGCTTGTTTGATCAGATTGAATGCCTCATATTCGTCTTTGCCCCATTTGAAGTTTGAATTATTTTTAATCATTGCTTGCAAGGGTGATACAATTCTTGAAAAATCTGGCACAAATATTTTTACAAAATTAATCTGGCCAAGAAAAGATTGCATAGCTTTTTTGTTGTGAGGTAAAGATATTTCAGAAATTTCCTTGATTCTATCAGGATCAATATGAATTCCAGATTTTGATACTATAAATCCAAGAAGTTTTCCTTCACTTAATGCAAAAAAGGATTTTTTTGGATTAAGTGAAATTCCATACCTTTGACAGCGTTGGAAGATCTGCTTCAGATCTCTAAGATGATCGCTTCGTTTTTTAGAATATACAGTTATATCATCCAAGTAAATTACCACTGATTTGTTAACTAATCCCTTGAAAGCAATGTCCATAGCTCTCTGAAATGTGGCACCAGCGTTGATCAGACCAAAAGGCATCTTTTGATATGCGTAAGTGCCCCATTTGGTTATGAATGTAGTTTTCAATTGATCATCAGGATGGACCAACACTTGATTGTATCCAGAGAAACCATCTAAGAAAGACATTAATTCTGATCCTGCAACTGCCTGTAATATTTGCTCCATAGGAGGCAAAGGAAAATTATCTTTTTGGCAGGCTTTATTAAGATTTCGAAAGTCAATGCAAATTCTAATGTCTCTGTTCTTCTTTCTAACAGGAACCATATTGGAAACCCATTTAGAATGTCGAACGGGAAAAATAATCTTGGCTTTCAATAACTTATTGAGTTCAGATTTGATTTGGTTTTCTAGATTGGGGTCGATATTTCTCAACTTCTGTTGGACAGGTTTTTCATCATTGATCATTGGGATAATATGTTGGATGATAGAAGTGTCATAAGTTTTTAGTTCATCATAGTTCCAAGAAAAGACACTTTTATATTGTTTCAAAAGACGAACGTATGCTAAATTTTCTTCAGGAGCTAGACCAAGGCCTAGGTTGATATTCTGTGGTTTGGCATCAGTTCCTAGATTTACTAATTCATAATTCAAAGTTGAACTTTGCAATTTTGAATTGGTAGATCTTTTAAATCGATCTTTCAAATCATAAACGTCTTCTAACTTGACTACTGATTTCGGCATAAAATTATTGGTGCTATCTTGGAGTAATTGTTTGTCATGTTGGTCTTCATCAATTATCTGATTGGTGTAAGATCCTTCAGATGTGAGAAAATTTACAATATTAGGATCATCATTGAAAATCCACCAATTGGTAACGTTATCAGGAATTGAGGGTCTAAAGATTAATTCAATTGAAAATCGATCAGGACTAAAGTCTTCTGCAGGAATGAGCTTAGAAGCTACATTAGCTAGGAGGTCTGAACTAGCATTCTGAATTCTGGGAATTGATGAAATATTAAATGCTATAAAATGTTCAGTCATATCTTGAACTAAAGATTGATAATGCTTTAAATGACCTGATAAACAATGTATAGTATTGCGTACCTGTTTGATTACAATTTCCGAATCTCCGAAAACTTGTAGATATTTGATGTCTAATCCGATTGCTTTGTATAGTCCTTGGACTAAAGCTTCGTATTCTGCGGTGTTATTAGTGCAATCGAATTCGAGTCTGCAAGTTAGCATAATTTTTTTTCCCTCTGGACTAACCAAAACACATCCTGCTCCTGCTCCTTCATTAGAATTAGAACCATCAAAAAATAATTTCCAAAATAAAGATTTATTTACAGGAGTATCTACAAAATTAATACATTTAGAACTATCTGTTTGAGAAAATTTTTCTATTTGAGATAAAACAGAATGTTCTAAATAAGGTGAAGTATGAGAATTGAAATTTCCTAAGAAAGAATCAACTGAATAATTGCCAATGATATTACTGCTGTATGCAACTGGTTCATTCTCTCCTTCCAATTCTGTTACTATGTATTTATGATGTTTTTCTCGTTCAACCTTTATCTGATTTGGTTTACCATTGTAAGGAAGCCACATATGCGACCAATCAGTTGCGAAATATCCATGAAGTTTTTCTGACCAATCTCTGCTAAGAATTAAGCCATAAAATTCTAGAATATCTGCAACTAAAATATCAATGACTTGAAATACCTTTGGATTAGATGACAATCTTATGGTAACCTAATTTAATTCGCCAATCAATTCAACCTGCGATCGATCTAGCTGGACTATGCACACAACAGATTTTTGTGGTTGAATGTTTAGCTTTGCACATATTGATTTTGGTAGAATATTAGATGAAGCTCCAGAATCCACTAAACAATTATGAAAATTTTTATTGAAAACTTCATAAGTACGAAGAAATGGAGGAGTTTGAGATCTCGACCTTCATCCAATTAAAGCGATATTTTCTAGATCAACTTTACTGATCGCATTAGCTGGAGGTCTTCCCATCTCGTTGGAAGTTTGCGAAATCACAGGATCGGGCAAAGGTTTTTCTGGTACAACATGTAATTCTTTCAAAAGTACCTTTTGTTGGTCTTTTAACTTGCTCAATTCATACAAAGTGATGTTAGCCCTAGTCTTCTTCATGTCTTCTATGATATTATACTCCATTTCATCAGGAACAATCAGTGTTTTGGATGGAGTTGATGAATCTGTCTGGACTGGGCTAGTTTGAATTGCTTTATATGTCGTTTTCTTGGGTGCAACTTTATCTTTATTCAATGAGCTCGCGCTCTTTGAATTAGGAGTAGATTGAGGAGGATCAAGTTGATTTCTACTTCGAGTGCTAACCGGGGATGCTTCTTGATCTTCCTCATCTGGAAGGATGAAATCCCACATACCTTATACTTCTACAACTTCTTCTTCATCAGTAGTTTCCTCTGTAGCAGTTTCCTCTTCTTCTTCTTCTGATTCAGCATTAGTTATAGCATTTGGTGGCTTTGGATTAGTTGAAGGGTTTCTCATAAAAGGCTTAAAAGATTTTTTAGAAGATGTTTCTGCCACTTGTTTCTTAATGTCAATCATTTAATTAGACATGGTTTTCAAAACTTTATGCAGTCCTTCTAAATCAAATGGATCTTTTGATTTCTTTTTCTTGAGATCTTCCTTAAAAGTGAATTTCTTGGATTTTCGTTCTTCTATCGCATTTTTCTTGTCTAAAGCAATGATACGTTTTTCTACCGCTATTGCCTCCTTCATGTTTTCTGCTAAAGTTGGTTTGTTAGCCCTATCAACAAAGATTTCTATGTTTGATGGTAAAGCAGAAATGTACCATTGACTTCGCACCTCTTCGCTAGGCTTGGAAGCAGTAGGAATTTTGTTTAACAATTTGTTGAAACGTGAATTGAAATCCTTGACAAGTTCCTTTGAGTCAACTCTAAGATTAGACAGATCATTTATCAAAGTCATTGTAGACCTGTCATCACCAAATTTAGTCAAAAATTGATCTTGAAAGATATCCCAACTAGTGATGGATCCAGATGGAAATGAAAAATACCATGATCCAGCTGCTCCTTGTAGAGTATAAGGGAAATGCCGGACAACAAAATCTTCATTAATAACTCCATTGAGATTTATAGACATCATAAAATTGTTTATATGTTCCTCTGCTAACATGCCCGCTACGGGATTAAACTTAGGCAACCATTTTTCAGGATAGGCTGGTAATTGACTCAAGGGTGCAGGCATTAAGACTACCCCTGGATTATTCCATGGCATTTGTGCCATCGCTGAACTACTAACAGAGGAAAGTGTAGAAGATGATGTCTGTGATTGGGAGGATGAAGATATTATAAATATAGATGATTGAGAAGGTGATGTGGAAGTTCGAGTGGAATGAGGGATAATAGTCTGAAGTGGAGGGGTGGATGGTTGACTTCGTGGTGAAGAGGTTGAGATGGATGATGATGAGGAAAGAGTCTCGCTGTCAGACCCTTTAGGTGATTTCCTTGCTCTTTTCCTTGTAGGTAGAGGTAACTCGGTTGGCTGAATGCCAAGTTTTTCACTCTATAATCTGGTAAGAGGATGAGCAGGGTTATATTGAGAAGTTATACTGCCTTGAGATTTATCAGATCGTTGAGGTGATATTGAAAATCGTTGAAGTTTATGAATCAAAGATTCGACTTCAAGAGGTTCAATAGCAGATTCTTCTGAAAAGTCAGGGTTTGTAGCAGTGTCTATTCTTCTTGTGACTTTTGGCTCTAGATTTACAATTTCTGAGTGCGATGGAGAAGTCGGGGGAGATGGTGAGGGTGTTTTACTCTCAGAATGGTATTTAGATTTAGATTTACTTGCCATTCATAGTTCGTGGCCCTCCTTCTAGCGCCAAATATGTTGAAGCCCTGAAAATCGGGTCTACAACAAGGGGGATACCCACTCGGTCCGGACCTTGGTTAGCAACTCCTTTTCCGTTTGCTGTAGTGGGTCCGACTGGGGATAATGGGACCAGTTTCCCAATTTGTGTGTGTGTGTTGAGAATATATATTTCCTTTCTAAAAAGTTTCCTAAGTGAAATGATTTTATTCTATTTCTAAGATAATCATATGCAAATTGTATTCTAATTTAAACAGAAATATCTAATTCTAAACTAAACCCGGGCTAAGATTTTGTTTATGTGATCTAAAATGATTTCGAATAACAATCGGTAATAAAGATCATTCAATTTATATAATAAAAGAATTCAATAAAGATAAACCACTTCATATAAAAAGTTAGATGAAATAGTTGTGAAAAACATATCGCATAATAAGCTATTCATACGTTAAGCATAAACAAATAGTCATCACCGTACAAAAGTGACAAATGATAACTGAAGCATTCAAGCATAAATATATAAATAACTGAACATAAATATCACTTTTAACACAGAAGCAGAAAAAGTTAAGAGATAAAAGTACCATTTATAACTGGTTCTACTCATGAGCTAGAAGCAATAATGATTTATCTCCTGCTAATCCAACATCTACTAAGAGTACAAAAATGCAACATCAGTAGCAGATATTAGACACAGATATCAATAAATCTTGTTCCATTCATTCATCAAAACCTCCTCTGAGGGTGCATAAGTGCATGTTCTGAGGATACGTTTTTGACAAATTTCTGGACCCTTCTCTAAATGCATGAGAAGGGTTTAAATACTACTTAACTAAATCTAATTATAATTTATTACAAAAATTTAGGATTCGGTTTAAATGACCGTCCTTTTTCTAGGCAAAAATAAAGTAAAACTAACACTAAATCTAAAACTAAAATTAACAACTAACTACTTGTGAATTTGGTCTTTGAATTTGCAAGCATCCAGCATTGACTTGAGAAGAGGGGGCTGGCCGACTTTAGATTTCAATTGTCCCGAAAATACAGAATCAGCAAGTGTGGGCGCGATCTTCTCAGTAGAATTAATGATGCAATTAAGAGTACTGCATTGACTGTGTGGTTTTACTAGACAGGGCCAGTAAGAATCCCAATTTAATTTTGTCAATTCTTGAATTGATTTTTCCTTCTCTTCCGCTTTCTGTTTCCACTCTGTTTGCAATTGCTATGCTCGTGGTAAGTATCTCGGAATGGTTTCTGAAATTAAATTAACCTTGTGCAAATTCTCATTTACACAATCAGTAATGTTGCTCGCTGCTGTAGCTGCTTCCTCTGCTGCTTTTTCTACCTCTCTGATCTGTGCATCCCAAATGCTAAAGAGCATTTCTTTATGACTATCATTGATAATTGGTGGTGCTGCTCTTTTTCCTTCCTTTGTCTTTTTCCATACCAAATAATTAGTAACTCTTTCATTTGTTAAATCATAATAATGTCGTAATTCTACGACATGATTAGTGATTCTATCACTTTCTTGACAAAAAGAGTTCCACTGTGAAATATTTTGGCATAATATATCTTGTTGTTGCAGCAATTGATTGTTCAAAGAAATAGATTCTGAAATAAACTCTGTAAGCTTTGGGTCTTCTTTATGTATTTCTTGCATAATCTGTATTTGTTTTTCTTTTTCGGCCAAGCTTTTCTGATACCCGATCTTCACTTGCTGAAACTCTTGCTGTAACTTTTCAAATTTCATATGTGCTTCACTGTTGGCATGTGCTTGTTGCAATTGTTGTTGCAGAACTTGTATCTGATCCTCTTTTTCATTTAATAACAACCTTACCTTAGATGCTTTGTCAACAGTTGTGGAAGCATAAGCTCCTATTATCTGAGATAATTTAGTAAGATTTTCAGTGGGATCTGTAGTAGGATATTTTCATAAAACATCCAATTGTTCTGCATCAGTAGAGAGTGCACTTTCTAATTTTCTCTTCTTTCTTTGCTTCCTTACTACTGCTTTATATTGCGGGCTGTAGAAAATATCCAGAGGAGGAATTTACTCTATTTTAAGTACAAGCTCAGCAGAGGGAGTAATGGGTATATGTTCTTTTTCTGTGACATTGCCACTTATTTCTGTAACCAAAACTTTTGCTGTTTGTACAGGAGTTTGTATGTTCTTTCCTTCAACATTAATCAAATCATTAAATGATTCCCATTCTTTATCTAATTGAGTGCTGATGGATGGTTGCTGTACATTAAGAGGTGGAAGAATCAACTGTGGGGTATTTGAAGTCTGTTGTTGTGAAAGCTCTTTTGATTGAGCTGTATCCTTGACTGAGCCTTCACTTTTATCCTGATCATATTTTTTAGAATGTTCAAAAACTTCTTTGTCAGACATTGACTTAGACCTTTTTGAATCTGAGCTGCCACTGAGACTGACACTAGGAGTTGGTTCCCTTGCGGGTTCCAAACGCAAATTATCCAAAGGAATAGTAGTCAATCTTCTTTCTATGTATACTTTAAACTCTTGAAATTCTTCTGGGGAGAACCGTGCTTGAGCTAAATTCAAAATGTCTTTAAATGAACATTTTTCTTGAAACATATCATCAAAAAGATCTTCTTCTACAGAAAATGCTCTTACTTTGACAAAAGTGGTGAAATCCTTGACAATACCATATGGATCAAATAGCCTTCTCGGAAACTTAAACAATTTTAAACATGTAACATTGCTTACTTCCTTAAATGTGTTACCAACATCAAATAATGAAAATGCTCCGCAATAGACAAGAAATTGTGGCCAGATGGCCTTCTTTTTATCTTTTAATTATTTTGTCAAACCTCCATCTCCACATGTTTGATATGCAATTTCCCGAGCTATAAGTTTATCCGGAACATATAAGGGAAAAACATGAGGAGAAGAAAAGCTCCCAAAAACCCTCACATAAGTAAAAAATTCTTCTCCAAACCATCTTGCGACAGGGAGAATGTCTACCTCTGCTTCAGGAGACAACCTTGGAGCATCCTTATTATACAACACTCTGTACAGAGGCAACATTATTCCATGGAAAATTTTATAAAAATGAGGAATGAATTTTGATTCCCACAACTTTTTGTGATAGACATGAATGGGCAAGGGATCTTGAATTGTCCATTGCCAACCCATTAAAGGGAACTTAGAAACAAAGCAGATTGAATCCATAACATAGGCAGATAGATAAAAAGGAGGATAAATCCTCTGAGACATAGTCCGTTTATACCGGTAATTGAAAATAGCCGTGGCTAAGTTATCAGACAATTTTTTGGCCCAGTCTACAATGGTGGTGTTAACAACAACATTCAATAAGGGAAGCCATTCAGGCAAAATCTTATTAATGTCAGGCTTTCCAAAAAGCCTGCATAACATAGCAGCAGCAAAACAATATGGAGAGGTGAGTGAACCGGTACTGTACATAACGTGTTTATCTTTCTTCAGTGATTCATCTCTTCCGGTCCATTCTTTAGTGCATTATGCCAAATTGGCATTTTCCTTGGCAAATTTCTCTATAAATTGTTTGTTGTAAGTTGCTTGAGGCTCCAGAAAATGATACATAAGCCTCAAATCTCCTGGAGTAAACGACCCGATGAGCTCTTGGCCTGGAGTTTTGAACTGTCTATCTGTGATATCAGTGATATCCAACACCCATTTGACCATATCTGTATATGGAAGAATTCTTGGTCTTGCTGCTATCCGGTGCAGAAATGAACAAGCCAGTTCTGTAAGAGATGATTCAGATGAATTACTTGAGCCAGCGGTAGCTGAAACATCCATTACCCTTGGGTTTTCTTCTTCAAGCAGATTAAACATACCTTCCCAGGTGGTGATACCAGCGTCCTTGTTGCAAGCAGTGTCTGTGTATAAGGAAGTCATCTCTTTATTTTCAGAACTCCCAGCTTTCTCTTTCTTTCCAGAACTTGGAGTTTTCTCTTTCTTTCCCATAATGCTTTGAAAATTGCTTTGTATAGTCTCCTGTTCTTCATGCCTGCAGTTTTACGAATTAAGTGAGAATAATGACATGAGAAAGGTGACGGGATAGTTTTAAATGCTGAAGGTGTATGAAATATATTATTTAATAGTGAAATAACCCTTCGATCAAAACAAAATCCTTTTTCATTAATAATTGACAATCCATTCATTAACTTGACATTAAGGTGCATAACAGGTCTCAATTTACGAAAAGATTTTCTTCATACAAGGAGCTTTCAGAATGTGCGATATTGCGATCTACGATTTTCTTTGCAATATTGCAAAATCGCAATATCGCAAATCACAGCTTTCGTAAATCAGAAAATCCATGTCATTGCCATATCACAAATCACAACTTTCTGAAATCGCAATCTCTTAACATCGTGAAATCACAATATCGCGAAATCGCAATATCGCAAAATATAATATATGAATAATATCCGTTAATATGTTTTCTGCGATATGCGATTTGCGATAAACATTTTAGTGCGATGTCATTGGATCGTGGTATCACAATTTTGAAGATTATGCTTCGCTTAAGATATATTCTACTTTTTTGCGATGAATGCGATGTTTTCCTTCAAAGGGAGATTTTATTCTAGTCTATCATAAACTTAAGT